>SJYO01000233.1:2553883-3010990 GCA_006410555.1 Capra ibex | reverse complement strand
CCCCCGAGGTTTTAGTGACGTCTACCACTAACGTCGGTACTTTAATTTTCTGTGAATGAGGAACCTTCTTTTCAATACTGGTTGAATCTATCGTATAAGTTCTCGTCTCTGTAATGAAACGGTTGTTTCCAGGCAGATCAGTTCCGATACCAAAAAGGTCATCAGTACATACCTACACTCTCAACCTGACACTTCTTTCGACTCGCGGCTTCTTAACTACGAAAACTTGACACCACAACCTCTTCTGAGAACTCTCAGGGAACCTGACGTTCCTCTAGGTTGGTCAGGTAAATTCTCTAGTCGGGACCCTAAAGAAACCTTCCTTACTACGATTTCGACTTTGAGGTCATGAAACCGGTGCACTACGTCTCAACTGAGTAACCTTTTCTGAGACTACGACCCTCCCCAACTCCCGTCCTCCTCTTCCCCTGCTGTCTCCTACTCTACCGACCTACCGTAGTGTCTGAGCTACCTGCACTCAGACTCACTTGAGGCCCTCAACCACTACCTGTCCCTCCGGACCGTACGACGCTAAGTACCCCAGCGTTTCTCAGCCTGTGCTGACTCGCTGACTTGACTTGACTTCGATGAGAAACCTCTTCCTTTACTGTTGGATGAGGTCATAAGAACGAACCTTTTAGGCTACCTGTCTCCCCGGAGCGGCCGATATTAGGTACCCCAGCGTCTCAGCCTGTACTGACTCGCTGATGTGTCGTTCGACGAAAAATTCGAAAGACGACGCTTAAAAAGGAGGATATCGTCGGGAGAAAGGGTTGGAGTGGAAATACGGGGGAAGATCTCTACGGTGATTGAAGACTCAGAAAACCCTCTAAGACACCATATTTAGTCCAATTTACAAGTGGAAAAGAATGACGGACGAACCAAAACGGTACACTATTATGAACGGGTAAATGAAAGATGGGGTTGTTAAAACAACACACCAGGGAAGAGGAGAAAAAACATCCCAATACGACAACACCAAAAAAAAAAAAAAAAAAAAAAGGGTGGCGTGTCGAACGCCCTAGAATCAGGAACTGGTCCCTAACTTGGGTACGAGAGTCGTCACCTTCACGTCTTAACATTGGTGACCTGGTGGTCCCTTGAGGGTCAAAGAAGTAAAATTTTCATCTCAAAGTTCTCCCTCAGATCACCGTATGGACACTATTTTAGGTGGTAGAAGTTTATCAACAGAGGGGTTTGCAGAGGGGTCACTAGGGTTGCGGGACACAACTGATCAGATGCAAAGATGGAGACCCGACTCTACGAACGGAAACAGGACGTGGTTTATATTTCAGGGTAAACAGACACCTAGGATAAGGCCTCGAAAAAGAAGACAAAGTCGTCTAGAAAATTAAATAAAAAATTTGAACTTTCATCATTTTTTTTTTTTTTCTTTCTTTTTCATCAGCTCAAAAACACCCTACCTTTCTCAAGAAACTCAACAAATAAAATAAAAGGTTTCCGTAACAGTAAAAAAAAAAAGAACCGGCGTGGCACTCGTAAACCCTAGAATCAAGGGACTGATCCCTAACTTGGACGTGGGAGAAGTCACCTTCGTACCTCAGGATTGATGACCTGGCGGTCCCTTCAGGGAGTTGTCTGGAAATAATCGTGTAAATCATTTCCCTCTGTCCTTTATTACAGTCTCTCAGTATTCATGATCCTTCTTTTTATCTTTCATTCTGTCTCTCTTTCTCCAACTCAATGACATCTATGGTCGTCTCCTCACTACTACTACTCACCTCAGAAATTATTTCACCTTTGAGGTCGGTGTGAACCTAGACATCTCTCCCCCTACAACACCCGTCTCCTTTATGGGTCTCGTCTCTGGGACTCTGTCTTTACTCGACCTACTCGACCTTCTTATTGTTCTGGTCACACCGACTCGGGACGTCCGTTTCCCCTTTCACCATGGAGCCGGATCTAAAGCGTCCCGGGCGATCTGGTACCGTCTTTCACACATAAAGGGGGGACGTGGGTCACTCACAGCTCTTATCTTCTTCCCTCTACATCTGTAGGACTGCACAATTTTGTTCCGACACCACCAACACATCTCTTGCCTGATACCCTCCCCCGTCCTCATCGTTCGCTGTGAACCCGACAACAGTCGCTCTCTCTCACCACTGGACCTGATTGATCCACGCCACCTGTTCCACTCTTCGACGACGAAGACCTTACATAAACCTTCCATCTCCGTCGGTTTGTCTACCCGACTTCCTGACTACACCTACCTTTCCTTTTCTCTCTGGACTAGTTGATCTCCTCACCGCCACTAATTACCTCGAACTGGTCCATGAACTGTGTCTAGGAAAACAATTGAAAAGTATTGGGAAACTCTTGTTACTACAGAAAAACTTCTCATCTCCTTTACCTCCGAGTCCATCAAATTCATTGGACAGACACTACTGTGAGAACCAGTAACCTTCTCTATCCTAAAATAAAGACATTCCAGTCATCATTTCAGGGGAAGAGAAAGACTAAGATTATTAAAACACTGAAAAGGAAAAAGTAGAACCAGTCGAATCGACTCCCAAACAGTTTAAAATGTCAGAAAAGTTTCTTGGATGAAACCCAAAACAATTAAAAGAGATTACAAAAAGATCAGCGAAAGTAATTAAAGACGAGATCGGAAATAAAGAAAAGAGGACAAACTAAGCCAAGGTAAAAGAGGAGAAGGGAAGAAAAGGTCACAGAATTCTATCTTCCAATCCAACAACTAAGCGTTAGAAAGAAAAAAAACCGGTACGATATGGCGAACGTCCTAGAATCAAGGGGTCGGTCCCTACCTTGGGAGTGGAAGTCGTCACTTTCGGACCTGGTCGAAGGGTATATCCTTTACCCTTATCGTCACGACAGAGGAGGCTTCCGATGATACTCTCTATTTTATTACTTTACGAGTACGACACGAGACGGATCACGAACCGTTTATCCCTTTCATTGTGTGTGTGTTTAGAAGTAAAACAATGTAATATACTGAAGAAAGTCAAAAGAAAAATAAACAAACGAATAAATAAATAAGCCGACGGAACCCGGAATCAACACCGTGGGTCCTAGAAGTGACGTAGTACACCCTAGAAAGGGACACCACGTGCCTGATCGAGCAACGTCGCAAACCCAAATCTACGGGTCGAGGTCGACCTTAGAATCAGGGGTTGGTCCCTAACTTGGACAGAGGACGTAACGTCCCACCTAAGAATTGGTGACGTGGTGGTTCCTTCAGGACTGAAGAATGTTAAAAGATTAGACATAAAGTGTTTAGTAACACACACAGACACAAAGTATACCCTTTCTGATCATTTAGTCATCGTTCTCTCATGGATAAAAAACGTACCTTATCGTTCTTCGTAGTGTCTCGTTAGACAGTAAAAACCCTCCCTCGGTTCATACACAGGTGCGTTTTTGAACATGTATTTACAAGTAACGTCGGAATAAGTATCATCGGAGTTTGACATTCGTTGGGTTTATAAATAGTCGCCCACTTTCCGATTTATTTAACACAATATCTAGGAGTGTCACCTTATGATGAGTCGTAACTTTTCCTTGACGTCCCTGTACGTCATTGTATTTCCTTAGAGTTTATATACGGTGCACTTTCCTCGGTCATAACATACCGGATAAATAAATTTTAAGATCTTTTCCTTTCTTTAGATATTTTTTTCACCTAATTACCAACATACTTGATTTTCACGAGTCGGTTTTTCTCCTTACTCGTTTGTACACAGTTTTAATTAAAATAAAAACGTGAATTTTACCCATTCAAAATAAACTTTGTTTTTGTCCTGAAGGAACCGCCAGGTCACTAACTCTTAGACGGACGGTTACGTCCCCTGTACCCAAGCTAGGGACTAGGACCTTCTAAGATGTACGGTGTCTCGTCGATTCGGACACGTGTCGTCGATTCGGACACGTGTCGTCGATTCGGACACGTGTCGTCGATTCGGACACGTGTCGTCGATCTCTCATCAGGAACGGACGGGGTTGACCTCTTTCGGGAGTGCTTCGTTACTACTGAATCACGTCGGTTTTTATCTATTAAATTTTTGTCTGTTTTTTGACACCCTGTGTCTGTTTCGTTATCAGTTCTCTTTGTTCACGTTGTTGTTATTTACCAATTTAAATTAATATGTAATTTAAATCAACTAGTCATCGAATGTATATGTCACTTTGGTACAAGAGAAAAGTGACCCAACATTTAAGCGAAAGAGTAGTAGGGTCAACCCCTGCAAAATGTCGAGTCGTAGACCCATTTGTTTTAGGAAGATCCGGGTGCATGAGTCACCATTTCTTGGGTGGAGGGTCACGTCCTCTACGTCCAAACTAGGGACCCAACTCTCCTAGGGGACCTCTTCCTTTACCGTTGGGTGAGGTCATAAGAAGGGACCTTCTAGGGTACCTGTCTGCTCGGATCGTCCGACGTTAAGTACCCCTGCGTTTCTTAGACTGTACTGAACTCTGATTTGCTGTTGGAACACGGAGTATCAAAGGGACATCACCTTCACCTAAGGAAAATAAGTAAAAACCGAAGCGACCCAGAAGCAACGACGTGGGTCGTCACTCGTCCCGATGAGAAACTCCCCGACCGAAGAGTAACGCCACCGAAGAGAACAACGTCTCGTGCTCGACATCCCACACACTCGAAGTCATCAACACCCCGTGTCCGAATCGACGGGACGTTGTACACCCTAGAACAGCCTAGTCTATATCTCAGGTATAGGGGAAGTAACCGTCTACCTAAGAAATGGGGACCAGGTGGTCCCTTCAGGGTACTTAAGGAAAGAATTCCCTCTTAAATATAGACTGAACATAAAGAAAGAGTTTTTACTCTACACGAATATACGACACAGACATTCAGAGACAGGACTTTGTAAGGTCTCCTTCTTGCACGACCTCCCAAAACGGGTCCCGTCACTGTACCAGGGTACATAATTATGTTGACCTTTGACGGAACATCTACCTCCTCTCCACACAAACCCTTCTTAGTCTTTCCGATCAATTCTCCGAGTCACACCAAGTACCTGGGCATACGAAGTTACATACGTAAAAAGATATATATGCAAAACACGAACGTACGTTTCAGCGAAGTCAGTACAGGTTGAGACACGCTGAGATACCTGACGTCGAGTGGTCCGGGGAGACAGGTACCCTAAGAGGTCCGTTCTTATGACCTCTCCCAACGGTAAGGGAAGAGGTCCCCTAGAAGGGTTGGGTCCCTAGTTTGGGTGCAGAGAATGTCGAGGACGTAACCATCCACCCAAGAAATGGTGATCGCGGTAGACCCTTCGGGGTACATATTCAATGTGAAGGAAAAAATTTTGTACTCTTGTTTCTTTACAGAGTCATCAGGTCTACTTCAGGTCGCTAGTCTCCTTCTCCGAAGTCCAGTCAGACTGTCACCCTGGTCAGACCCCTGAACGTACCCTAAGACCAACGTCTTGACTGTCCCAAACTCCCCTCTAACGTGTCGACTCTCCTCCGTGACCCCCTCCCTGGCCTCCGGTCCTCTCCTTCCTTCGGTTCAGTGTGGCTTCGTGACTCCTCGCAAAGACGCACCCCGAGTCCCCAAGACTGGGTCACTTAGTTGAGTGACACATCGAGACGCTAAGACGGTCCTACCCCCCGTTCTTCTCTGGACCTGGGGTAGCAGTTTACAGTACCAAGTCACCCCTTTCTGCTGTCGGAAGGACCTGGTCACCCCCTGCCGCACCTCCCGGAAACCCCCTCCTTCATCTGTAGCGAAGGACTGGGGAGGTAGTATGGAGGACAAGCGGAGGGTCTAGACTCCCACCCCTAATTATTGCTTCACTACCTCGAGAGTGGGTGGACCTACACTACATTTAAGGTCAAGACTTCAAGGGATCGACACACTGGAACTTGTCCAACGAATTGGAAAAACTCAGAGCTAAAGGAGTGAACGTTTTACTCCTATTTTAGGATAAACGAGAGTATCCTAAAAACAGAGGAGAAGGGGAAGGAATTTTTTTGACGTAAATGTTAAAGGGACGACGGAACATTATACAGACATAACATCTACCTGTCTTTACCATGAGTCCCACCAAGAACCCAAGGACCCACTTCTTAAGGAAATAAAGTCGAAGACTCCCGAGGTACCTGGGTCCCGATGGTCAGGGAACTCGTAGAATCTTGTCTTCGTTGAGACTCCCCCGTCGTCCGTCACCTCCTTTCGTCTCCCCGACCTTTACCTTGAGAGACCCACTGACACCCGCTGGGGATCACCCTTTCATATCGTTGTGTGTCGTACCGACGTTCCTACGCAAAACGTCGAAAGATTGTCTAAAACGACTATTATATACGAAAACGACGTCCATGGTCCACCTTACGTAACATCGAACGAAAAATAAGTGAACCTACGTCGGGACTACAGGAGTAAATGCGGTAACATACATACCTTCCGCCAAAGGAAATGACCGTTTAGACCATTTAGAACAATAAATACAGTGATAAAAGGAATCGAAAATACCAACAACAGGAAAGGTCTCGAATACTTAAGGATGATCTTAGGAGACTTTATATAAATACATTGTTTCCACAAAAGATATTTTCCTGAAATTCTAGTGTAAGTTGCGTACATAAAATTCTAAGTAAAATACCACAAAAATTCTAAGTAAAATACGTTATTAAATTTTCATCGTGAAATACATGGTCCGTGACAAGATACATATTCAAATAAATTAGGAGTATTACTGAGATACTCCACGTATATTAATAGGAGTAATAAAAAAACCGACACCACGTTCCATACGCCCTAGAATCAAAGAGTGGGTCCTTACCTTGGGTGCGGACGACGTAACCCTCGAGTCAGAATTGGTGATCTGACGGTTCCTTCAGGGACAATAGAGGTAAAATATCATCTCTTTGACTCGGAATCTCTCCTGTCTATTGTACGACTTTAAGTACGACAATTATTTACCGTCTTGGTCCTAACGTTGGATTAAAACAAGAGAATTAATAAGATAATATAATGGATACTGGAGTTTTAATAAAGAGGTTTCGAAAGCATTTTAACCCCAGTAGAAAACATAGAATATTCGGTTATTTATATCATTATTATCCGACTGGTTGAATTGGAGATCAGACTCAGAACCAAGAAGAAGCGTCACTGGAACCTAGGGGATCTGGAGTAGATATTTTGTCCCCACCCGTACACTTCTTAATATACTTAAAAAAAAAATTAATTTTTTGTAAAACCGACACGGCCCAGAAACAACGACACACATCCGAAAGAGAGAACGCCGCTCACCCCTGACTAGAAGTAACGCCACACGACCGAAGAGTAACACCACCGAAGAGAACAACGTCTCGTACCCGACATGCGAGCTTTCGAGTTCTTGCATCCGAGTCATCAACACGAGCCCGAATCAACGGAAGCCGTACACCTTAGAAAGGTTTCGTCCCTAGTTTGGGTACAGAGAACGTAACCGTTCAAAGAATTGGTCACTTTACGGTCCCTTCAAGGGACTACGACCAAAATTTTAGAATACGTGTAAAATTTTAATGTAAATCCAATAATCCACGATCGCGAGTAAGACAAAGAGGAAAGGAGTGGGGTGTGTAACAAAAAGGGAGGGGTGTTGGTCCCTGCTTGGACCCGGTACTGTCACTTTCCCGGTGGAGGATTGGTGATCCGGGGGTCCCTTGAGGGGGTCTGTAACAGAAATTATGGACAGACACAACTACGTCCTTGTAACTAAGCAACGTAGCCTTACGACGCACCATAAGGTGCAGGACGCAGACAGTGCAAAGAATAGGGAAGAGGAACACTGTCCACACCCCGAAGAGCCCCAGAGAGGTTCCGGGACGACGGTAGACACGCCCCCGTCACCTGTACCACAGGACGGGGAGACCCGAACGGGGGTCAAAGAGACCCTCTACAGATATCGACCCCTCAAAGACTCGGTCTCCCCGAAGTGAACAAGTGTTTACGACCGTTTACGACAGGACGCACCCCCTGGTCAGACAGGGGATAGTCGGTCACATACCCCTAAGGGGGAGGAGAGGTAGAAACGGTCACAAACCATAATAGACACAGAGACTAACCGTTAGACTGCTCATATTTCACCAGAGAAACGAAAGCCTTGTGGTCACTCCAACTATCTACAAAGAACAACCAACTTTAAGGGAAAACCACTCAGAGGACAAAAAAACGAGTAAACAGATAATCTAAGATGTTGAAAAAGAAAATCTATAATTAAGGAACAAAGTAAAATTATGTCATTTTTACGTGGTAAAGATTTTTTACTCAAAATGATTGTGTTGTAACATTTAGTTGAGATCAGGCCGTATTTTGTTAAAAAAAAATTAATTTTTTACTCAAAATTCCTTAAGGAACCGTAAGGTCACTAGTCCTGAGACGAAAGTGACGGCTCCTGTACCCAACCCCTTGACTCTACGTCGGTTATTTTATTTTGTACAAATAATTCACAAACATAAAGAAGACTCTAAAAAAAAAAAAGCATAATAAACGGGTAAAAAAGGGATGACTGTACCGAAAAAAAAAAACCCCCCCCCGAACATCCCTAGAATCAAGGGACTACTCCCTAACTTGGGACCAGGACCATCACTTTCACGGACTCTCAGGATTGGTAACCTGGTGGTCCCTTAGGGGAAAAAGAATGACTTACTAACTTCAAGAAAAATATGCTATCACAGTAATTGAATTTTTTTTTAATTAGTACGATGTTTATGAAAGAGGGGTAGACATGAGCCAAAATTGAAACGAATGTCAAAGAGATCGGAATGTCTTTGTAAGTCAGAAGTAGTAAAATGTAGGCGACCAGAAACACACGCACGCGCACGCACACACAGAGAAGACTCAAAACACGGTCTGTAACGTCGAAAACCCCAGGAAGCGGTAATGGAGATTTACAACGGAACATTCTTTATTTTGTCGACGACGACGACGACGAAAAGATTCTCCGACGACACTCTGCCATTATTTAATCGGTCACTTTGAGCGGAAGGAGAACCCAGCATGCAGACACGGTGCGCGTAAGGACAAGGACCTGAAAACAAGTCTAGCAGAGGCACGGAACGTCATGGGAGAAGAATCGCGAAAGACGTTGAAGGAGGACCACGACGGGAAGGTGTGTGTCTAGTGAAGGGAGAGGGGTAGTGGTCCCAAGGAAGTCGGGGGTAGTCGAGACTTTGGTCACTCCGACGTGACCAAGGTCGGACGGCGGGGACCCACACTCAGAAAGAAAGACCCCACCTCCCCCTCCTCCGAACACCGTGTTGCTCCCCCCAACTCTGGTTCCTCCAAACAAGGACTGGGGTACAGGGGCGGAAGAAGGTCCCTCCGGAAACCATGGTGTCACCGAGGCCGCTCTCTGGACCTGGGACCACAGGGCGGACGTACCGGTCACGAGACCCTCAGGGCCCTTGACCAGGGTCACTCACCCATCGGTTCGAGTCACAGTCCAACCCTACTCCCAACGAGTCCCGGGTGTCAGACCCCAGTCTCAGTTCCCATACCACACCAATCCTGACTCAGACCCCTCGTAAACCTGGGAAAACCCCGACCGAGGTAGATTTCAACTGGAGTCCCTCAACACCCCGAGTCAAACCTCCGTTCTCTTCCCGAAAGCACCGAAAGGTGACCTTTCCCGACCCATGGATGCGACCCCGTCGTCGGACCTCCTCCAAACCGAAGGATCCGGCTACGTCCCAGGGGAATCACGAGCCACGAGGAAACCGAGACTGGAGTATGGAAACACCGACCGACCGAGACCCACTGGAAATCCCTTCCGTCGTCGTGGACGAGGGACGACCCACGTCTACCCTACAC
Source organism: Capra ibex (assembly GCA_006410555.1). NCBI lineage: Eukaryota > Metazoa > Chordata > Mammalia > Artiodactyla > Bovidae > Capra > Capra ibex. The sequence goes on along the minus strand of SJYO01000233.1, from coordinate 3,001,188 downwards.
AGGTCAGGACCAGACTTGGGGTGCCTTCCAGATCTCCGGTCCCTAGTCGAGAGCGAGACGGGGTCTGGACGACCCCCCACCGGAGTCCACCAGGGACAGGGACAGAGAGACAAGTAAGTTGGTCGTAAATAAAGGGAAGGAGAATCCGAGGTCCGTGGTAGTAGTCACAGGGGTGACAGTTGACATTGTCCCTGGGGCCAGGACGACCAGAGAGTGTGTACACCCTACACTTTTCGATACCGAATGACACGACGACCAGTGCACCGTCTTGGCTGGGAGGTCACGTGGGTCTGTGGACCATCGACGGACGTCCCTTAGGCAAGAAAGAGTAGAGGTAGGGGAGAAGTGTCGAGGGTTTCGGAGGGACGAGAAGGTCCTGGTGGACCAAGGGGTCCTCGTAACTCCCCTGGGACCTCTGGTCCGAGATCAGGACTTCCGACACTGGAACTGGGAACGGGAGAGTCTCGGGGTCTTGGGGGTGACCCCAAACGACACCACCCAGGACGGGGGAGACGGGAGAGGGAGGGTCGTCTCGAAGAGGGGAGTCCTAGACGGACGAGGGCGTCGACCAGACCAGAGTCGACTCGGAAGGGACCCGACCATCAGTCTCCCACCTTCCTTCCTGTCTGCCCCGTCGGTGACCCCTTCTTCTCCCACCCGCCACAAACCCCGGAGTCCCGTGGAAATAAAGTGGGGTCGGTGTCTGTATGTGTGGGTTTCGTTACGAGTTGGAAGATAATCCGAGACGGAGGGGTTCTGCTTTGCAGGCGGGAGAACGTAGAAGGTCTCGTGTGAGGGCCACCCCACCCCACACAAGAGCACCGGCCCGTGCCACAGCCCCTCCCCTCACCGTGGGACAGGAGACTCTCCCCTGGAGCCACTCTAAGCACACAAACACCGTCACCGACCCCTTCCCGAACGCCCCCCCACGTTCACCTCACCACAGGGTCTGGTCCTGTGTCGCGGGAAGGACACCCCTCGTCGACCTTCGCCCGTCCGTTGTCGGCTCCGGCCCCGAGAGGAGCCCCGGAGGGCCCGGTCGGGGGACCGGGTCGAGGGCTCTTCTACCCCAAAGGAGCCTCCCAGTGGCCGGAGGACGACCGAGACGGGGACCGGACCACGACACGAAAGAGTCAGCAAAGGAAGTGAGCCTCGACCCGGGGGCCGGGGAGTCCCCCTCTCAGGAGACTCTCCCCCGAGACCCGAGTACCCGTGCCTCGGCCACGTCTGGCACATACACCCTCGTCCACCGACCCTGTCCCCGGCCCGTGCCCCGCGACCCTACCGGATCAGCAGGAACAGGAACCGCGGCACAAACTCCTACGCCCACTTGAGGTGCATCAACTTCAACGGAAAGAATAGTTACCCGCGGAGAGCCATGTAGAGCAGGTGGAGGAGTAGACACTTCGCCAGTGGGTACCACCACTCGTCGAGGGCTTCCACCAGGAGTACCTACTTTGGACCCCGCCCCCACCTCCCCCGTGTCCCGGTCCCGGAACTCTGTGTGGAGTGTGGGGGACGGGCCCCGGGGGGGTCCTGAGTGTCTGGAACATCGACCTCCGCCCCCCGCCCCCGCGGCCCTTTTCTGTGTCAGGACCACAGACAAGTCAAACTCCAGTGGTCCCGGGTCGCCCTTGTCAAGACGTCACCCCGACAGACGCTCCACAAAGACACCCCCACCCCTACCCCCGGGACCCCGACACTCCCAACCCCTCCGGGACGGACCCCGACACCCCCACGACTGCCACGACGAACTTCTTGGACCCGGGGTCTCGAGGTGACGGACGCAGACTTACGACTAGAGAAGAAAGATCGACACACTGGAACCCGTTCAATGAATTGGAAAGAGACGGACAAACTAGACCTTTTACCCCTCCTTTTATACGGTTGGATCAATCCCTCGACACTGCGTCAGTCCTTTTCCAAGACTGGACGAATCCGGACACCACGCGGAGACCGGGGACTCTTTGACGACTTCGCCGATGACGGTCGCCGCAGGGTGTCCGGACAGGGACCCTCTCTGGGCACCACCGACCCTTCGGGAAACCTCCTGGACTCCCACCCCCCGCGACCAAAGACATTGGACAACCGGGCACCCGGACTCTACCAAACCAAAGACCTTCCCAGTTTTCGTCTTCGGTCACGCAACTCGGTTGTCCTCTCGATTCTTCACCCTTCCGAATGCCCTACACCCGACAAAGTCAAATCGGAAACCGTCCCTGTTTTGTTCCTTCGTCGAAAATAGCAAGTCCACCGTCTTTGTCCACCTGTCTACTAGAGACAGGACCGGAAACCTCCGTCTCCCCGCGGGACTCCACGGTCGCGTCGACCCACGGTGAACGTATGCGCCCCACAGGTCCGCTCCACACGTCGGGGTCGGGGTAGGTCCGGAGACAGGGCTCCGACGACTGACTGGACTCCGGAGGAGCAGTTTCGTCCGCTTCCGCAACGCCTAGTGTAGGAGCCCCAGACACGGCAAGTCGAAGAGGGGTTTGTACCACTCCTTGTAGCACTTCAACTACCCGGGGCCCCGGAGCGAGTAGTACGGGAGGTCCATGAGCAGGCACCCCAAGAAGGGACACCCCTTCCCGGTAGGCACGGACGAGAGTGGAGGGCTGGGGAGGGGCGTATCGGGGTATCTGTTCTCTGTCATTTAAATCATTCGACAACTTCACACTTTCCCGTCAGTGAGTCAACACAGAACTGGGACGCCGGAGTACATGACATCGGGTGGACCGAGGAGAGAGGCACCTTAATAGGTCCGTTCTTATGACCTTACTTATCGGTACGGGAGGAGGTCCCCTAGAAGGGGTGGGTCCCTAACTTGGGTACGTAGGACTTTACGTCCGTGGTAGAGTCGGTGGTCCCTTCGGGATCACAAACATTTGATCTCGACTGATCAATTGAATCAGTCTCTTCCGTGACCGCTGGGTGAGGTCTTGAGAACGGACCTTTTAGGGTACCTGCCTCCTCGGACCATCCGACGTCAGGTACCCCAACGATTCTCAGCCTGTGCTTACTTACTGAAGTGAAAGTGAAAGGACGTAACCTCTTCCTTTACCGTCGGGTGAAGTCACAAGAACGGACCTCTTAGGGTCCCTGCCTCCTCGGTCCCCAGACGGCAGACACCCTAACGTCTCAGCCTGTGCTGACTTCGCGGAATCGTCGTCGTCGTCGTCAATTGAATCATTTGACATTTCGGAGGGAGACCCTGGCGGCCGAGACTGACGGGAAAGGGTGACTATTAACGGTAGGTGAGGGGACCGTCGGAGCTGGCAACGGAGGAGCCCAGACCCCAGACCTATAGCGGCACCCAGTGCGACAGACTCCATATTCTCGGGGAGAGACCCCTGGCGAGGGACGGAAACCATGGGACACACGGAATACCGAAATTTACAGTGGCGGAGTCGAAGAATGGGGAAGTGGTTACACCCTGGACTCCGAGTCTCCACTCCACCGAACAGGAGCCAGTGTGGCGCTCACTTCTTACCTCGGTCGCACACTTCGGTCCGTCGGTCTGGGGCCTGGGGTCCGTGTCAAAGCTGTCATCCATTTGGTCGCTCGAAACCACGGTGTGTCCGATTCCAGACTTAGGGTCGAGACACGGACGAAGGGGTCGGGGACTCCTCTTGACGCTTCTAACTCCTACCGTTACCGACATTTTACGTGTCTTGTCACTGACCGTGTCGGGATGCCTGAGCCTAGTCGACGACCCAAGTTTAGGGTCGAGGCGGTGAACCATCGACACACTCGAACCCGTCTAATGAATTGGAGAGACTCGGAGACAAAGGAGTAAATATTTCACTCTTACTATTAGTGCAAATGGAAACTCTAAATTCTAGTATGGGTGTCTCGACGGCGAACAATAATGACAAAATAACAAACGACGAGAACAAAAATGGTAGACTCGGTGGTCCCTTCGATAAGAAACGACAAGAACAAAAATTTGGACTCCTACTACCAGGACTAAGAACAAAAGTCGACACGGTACACTGGGTGTCTTAGAATCAAGGGACGACGACGACGATTCAGCGTAGTCAGTACAGACTGAGACACACTGGGGTCTCTGCCGTCGGGTGGTCCGAGGGGGCAGGGACCCTAAGAAGACCGTTCTTGTGACCTCACCCAACGGTAAAGGAAGAGGTTACGTACTTTCACTTTTCACTTTCACTTCAGAGAGTCAGCACAGGCTGAGAAACGTTGAGGTACCTGACGTCGGATAGTACGAGGAGGCCGGGTACCCTAAAAGGTCCGTTCTCATGACCTCACCCCACGGTATCAAGGGGACGATCCCTAGTTTGAGTGTGAGGAACGTCCCCTTCACCTGACAGTCCCTTAAGGGTCTCCCACTACAAGAATTGGTCTCTGGGACTGACTAGACACCTGGGTGACTGACTCGACGTTTGTCCTCACCCCCAAAAAGACCCATTTGTAGGTCAGATCAGAGACCCCAACTCTCGGGTCCACACACACGAGTCAACGAATCAGTATAGACTGAGAAACGCTAGGATACCTGACATCGGGTGGTCCGAGGAGACAGGTACCTCCGTTCTTTTATGACGTCGTCCAACAGGAAAGGAGGAGGTCCCCTTAGAAGGGCTGAGTCCCTGACTTGGATGTAGAGGACGGAACCGTCCACCTAAGAACTGGTGACGCGGTGGACCCTTCGGGCCCAAGATGGAGGATTCACCCTTCCTCAGAAACACAGGGACAGAGGAGACTCGGGGTGTGAGACGCCATAGGGGCACCCTACCGACCACGGTCGTCCTGTGTGTCGGGGAGAGGACGGGTCCGGAGTCAGAAGGAAGGACGGGGACTGAGGGGTCCCTCCTCGGAGGTCCACTCAGATCGGACTTCGACCCTCTCCACACCACGACTCCCACCCCTGTCACAGGTAGCAGGCGGGAGGACCCAGCAAACGGGGAGAGTGATCTGGGGGACCTTACGTGTGTGTCCGGTGCCCCGACTCACCCGACGAATCACTCCCCACCCCGGTCCCTGACTGAGTCCGTACTGACGGTATCCGACGGAGGAGACGATGGACTCTGGTGGGGGGTCGGTCACAGACTGGGTCTACGAAAGTAGACTTACTTCCCCCGTGGTCTTTGACCCCGACTCCCCCTAACAGACACCGGTCACGTACCCCTCGTTACACCTCCGTCTGGTGGAACCACAGACCACCCGACCGTAGACCCTCGACCACAGACCTCCGGACCGGAGACCCGGAGTCAAAAGGGTAGACTCGTTACCATGTTCCACGATCTAAGGACTCCGGAAAGTCGAGACTGTAAGACTCAGACCCCTTCAGTGACCTCAGACGGAGAGTCTCAGACTGTGTCCACTGGAGACTCCCTCGTTCCTCCACGGGACCGGAGGTGAGATCCGGAGTCAAAGGGGTAGACATGTTACCTTTCAGACGTCAAAACATCAACGACTAGGAGAAGGAAGTCACTTCACCGTGGTCCGTCAACTTTGGCGTCTAGACGGACTCCGTCCTCACCCGGACAGACCCAAGTTCAGGTGACGGCTTGACGAGACACGGAGTCAAAGGGACAGACAATTTACCTCTTTCTCCACCGTCGAGGAGAGGTCCCACCCGTGGAGTCAGTCATGTGTCCTTCACAAGGGACTCCCTACTCGGTGGAGTGGCGGACGAGGTCGACGTCGGGAGTACCCGGGTGAGTCGGGGGGTCGGGACGGAGACGAGTGGGTAGCTCCGGTCGTACAGCACGTCCAGGAGGAACAGCTACTTCGGTAGGGCCAAGACCAGCTAGTACAACTTCCGGAGGAATTTGAGGACCTAGACCCTGACCAGTTTGTAGCGCTTGTGTAACCTGCACCGGGAGACACCGGCGAAGAACCACCAGAACCGGAACCGGGCAAATGACCTGTAGAACCGACGTCCGCACACCCCGAAAGGACATCCGTCTCCTACGTCTACCCTCTCGGTCACTGGGACCCGGTCTTTTCGAAGACCGGATGGGGTGGGGTGAGCCGACAACCGCGGACCCGGACCGGAAGTACGAGGATATCCGACCCCCGAGGACGGTGGGCCGAGTAGTGTCGTCGTCGGTCGCAACCGGGACACTGTACGAGACTTTGTTGAAGGAGATGGAGAGACTTCACAAAGGAGTAGATCTTACCCTATCCTCACGGGTCGGTTTCCCTAGGTAACTGAACACGGGCTTTTCGGGGACCGTACCACGGGCCGGGTCTCCTTCGATAAAGACGACAGTACCACACCCATCTGTGAATCCTAACCCAAGCCACGGTTGGTAAAGGCACGAAATAGCGGCAATTAGGAGTCCTCGTAAGTGTGGTAGGTAGAGAGAGGGTCACTGTTCCACCCGTCGGAACCCTCTCCGGGGCTCCGAGGGACGGGGGTCGTCGTCCTTCCTCGGCCAACCGCCGGGACGTAAGGAGTGTAAGGAAGAGGAGAGGAGGAGGAGAGGGAGGAGACCTCCAAGACCTTCCGGTCGCGAGACCCGTCGGAGGGAAGGGGGGTGGACAGGTGTGAACTGGTCGGGGAATCCCACCCTCTGTCTGGACTAAACCCGGGACGACAAACAAGAGGGAGAAGTCACGAATATCTTCGTATTTCGAAGGGGTCTGACTCGTGGGGTCGAAGGACAATGTAAACAAATCCGGACCGGAGGCTTGGACGTCGGTCAGAGTGGGTGACGTACGTCTGGGGTCATGAAGTGGGACTTCGGGAACTCCCAAGGACGGTAGGGGGAGAGGGTGGTTCGGACCGTGTCTTCCTCCGGGAGACTCGGAGAGGATGGGACAAGAGACTGAGAGGAACGGTAGGGAGAACGGTCGACACTAGGACGGGTCGACCTGGAGACCGACGAGGGTCTATGGGGGTCTGAAAGGAAGAACCAAGAGGGGAACTTTGTTGGAAGGAAGAACTCGGGTCAAGAAGTCTGTCGGGAACCCCTCGTCAAGGGGGTGGGACCGAAATTGTCGTTTGTGAATTTCCAGAGAGAGGTAGTGTTAGTCAGTCCCGACCACATTCGTGGGACTTAATATGGATTCGGGTACCACCGTGAGTATCTACGAACGAATTACTTACTAGAACTTCCGTCGATCGGTCAGATGACTGGGGTGACATGTCTACCCCTTTGACTCTGCGTTGTTCCCCGAGAAAGGGACTTACGAACAGTGCCGAAGACCCCGTCAAACCCCGGGGTCCTGACGACGGGGGAGAAAGGAGACAGGACTCAGAGCACCAACTCCTAGACGTTCTTCGGAACTGACGAGGAGTTAGACAGAAGGTCCGGAAATAGGGTACTGGAACAGGTTCAGTGGGACCTAGAAACCGGAAACTCTAGAATTTGGAACTCGACCCTACGACCGGTCGTGGTCGGAAAGGGGTGTCCGTGTTGACGGATATCAATCTCTGACAGGGGGACGTGGGTGTGTGGACCGGGGACCACGAAGAGCACACCAAGTTCCACCCATCTGTCTGCGGAACCCTTCCCCAACCCCACCCTGTCACGGCACCCGTCCCCCACGAAGCTCCTCGGCCCACAAGAGACCTTTGAAACTGAGTGCTGCGGGTGTCTTCCGTCGGCTCCTCTTCAGGTGGCGCGGGTCGTCTGACGGCACCAGACAGTCAGTGACGGTGGGGGTAGACATGTCAAGATCCCGGCTACACCGTCCTCACCGGTTCTCGAGTGGGCGACGAGACTAGGACCGAACCAGAGGTACCGGCGGGGTACGGGCGGGAGAGAGAGAGAGCTCCCCGACAGTGTCCCGAACCTCGTGACTTGAAGCGTCCCACCCCTTTTACCCCACGGGGGTGGTACGTTAATTTTCTTGGCCACACGGGTATTCTCCGTATCTCAGGTCGACCTTCGGCCCTGGGGACCCGATCCGAATCCAGACCTCTACCGTTTGCCGGAAAGGACCACCCGGCTACCATCAACTCCCCGTGGCAACACTGGTCTCCGTTAAACATCCGAACTAACTCCTTGACCCCAGTCTCGGTCCGACTCGAGGATTCTGGACCTCGGTAGAGGCGGAGGAGGACCCCTAGGATCTGTGGTCCCTAGTCTATACTGACCAGGAACCGGACGATGTCGATCCACGGTGGAGGGGTGGAGACTGGGGCCTTTGGGGTGACATTGTCGTTTCTGTGCCGGACGCAGGGGGCAATGGAGTCCCAGAGATACCGACCGTCACGGTCGACGGAACAACCATTTGAGCGGAGGGGACTCCCCCTCAATAGACTGAAAAAGGACTTCATCGGTCTCGTCGACGTCCCGACCCCTCCTCACCCCTGGTGAAGGACGTCGGGTCCCGGAACAGTCCGGTCCCCCATGTCCCCTACTCGGGATGTCGGGAACCGGTTCGAAGGGGTGGGTCTTCCAGATCCCCCCGTCGCCCGAGTCTCGTCCCTTCAGGGCCTCTACCGTAAGTCGCAACCACACTACCGCCTTTGTTCGATGGGACCAGCGGTAGGGAGAAAGGACGGGGTCCTCTATCCCCTCCCCAGTCCCTACGAGGCGCCCTCGGATCGTCCCGACGAAGGGCGGACACTGTGTCTAGGCAGGAGATCTCGTCCCTTACGGTCGCTGGGGTCCGTTGAGGGCAGGAGGCCCTGTGGAGCTCAAGACCCGAGCCGTAGAGATTGAAGTGTCGCTTCCCCGTCCCGGACCTGTCAGAAGGGAACGCCGTCCGGGTGACCAAGGGTCTCGGACAGGTCAGAGGGACGACGGGTCGGCGGCGGGCTTAGGGGCATCCTGCCTCGCTGGAACGTCGGGGTCGGAGTGATAGACAGGGACGGGTCTCTGGGACGCTGGGGGTGGAGGGGGAGCGCTGGGATACAGGGTCGGCGCAGGCAGTGTGGCGGGTGTGGTCTGGGGGGCCCGGCGCCCCGAGGGTGGACCACGCCTCTTCCACGACCGCGCCACGCGCCTCGCCGACGCCTCGCCCCTGGCCGCCCGGCAGCGACCCCAGACCCGGGCCCCCACCCCCGCGCCCCGCCCCGCGCCGCGGCCCGGAATGTTCCGTCTTCTTACACGCCGCCGCCCGTCCCCGCCCCGGCGCCGTCGGGCCGGAATAAACCGGCGCTGGGTGCCCGGTCCCTCCACCCCACAAGGGCCCACTTGGGGGGTCAGACGCTCCCGGAAGGGGTACCACCCGACCCCCTCCACTGCCCCGGCTCTCCCCCCGGACCTGTCGGGCCCCTTCCCCCAGACAGACCCGGCCAGGAAGGAGAGATCGCTCCGGCGACCTGGAGGCCCCCGGAGGTCGAGAGCCTGGGGTGGGGGTGGTCTCGGGCGCGGGGCCGGATAAGGGGCCCCTCTCGAAGAAAGGTGGGCCGGTTCATGCCGAAAAAAGGTGAGGGTCTCTTCTCGGACGACGTGAGTGTCCAAGGACGCCCCCACCCCGCGGGTTCCCGGAACCCGGTTCAGTGAGAGGGTCTCGGGAGCCACGGGAGTGGACGTGTTCCCCTCCCACCACCACTCTAATCACCGGTCCTTCTGGGTGCCTCCGGGACCCCGCGGTCGCTCTCGACCCTGGCCCCCTGGGGGCCTCGTACGAACGACCACCCCGACGTGGGGGTTTCGGGACAGCAACCGGACTCAGTCTCCTACCCCCGACCCTCCTGTCTCGGTAAGGAGAGACAGAAACGGTAGTCCGGGACAGGCAGTAACGCTGGGGGCTTCCGGGTCGAATGCGTAGTCGAGGGTGGGACTGAGGACGGACGCGAAAGAGAGGAAGGGAAACTAGGTTGCGTCTGCAAGGCAAGGGCTCCCTTGAAAAGTTGTAGGTCAATGAACGAACCATTTATAATTGACTGTCGACAGACCGCGCCACGAGCTCACTTGATATCACGAGTCCTTCGAAAACAAGAACACCTCTCTTTACAGTACTTGGGCATCGATGTGTCGAACCTCCCATCTTTGTTTACGGAACTTCCTTTTATTTCCTCCACTCCCCTCTCTCTCGTTTCCTCTGGATCCCCGACGGAAGGTCCTTCCTCCACTCCCTCACTCGGGCCGGGTCACTTGTGGACTCTGTCTTGGGGACATCCCCCGCGAACAGGTCGAGGACCAGTCCCAGTGACTCCCTGCCCCCGACCCTCTCCTCCAGACTCTTCGTCATCCCTGGATGGGGGCCCTTAGGAACACAATGAGGTTTTGACCCAAACGGAAAACCACCCACACCTTGGTTATCTGTGACGGTTCGGTTTCTAGTCCTCCTCCTTCCTTTATAATGAAGGACATCAGTCATTCCTCTCGTGCCCCCTTAGAAAGGATTTCGTCACAGAGGGACTTGTCGTTGTGACCCCCTCCGAGTCGACCACTTCTTAGACGGACGTTACGCCCTCTGGACCCAAACTAGGGACCCGACCCTTCTAGGGGATCTTTTTCCTTGCCGATGGGTGAGGCCATAAGACCGGACCTCTTAAGGTACCTGGGGTATCAGGTATCCCAGTGTCTCAACCTGTGGCGACTCACTGAAAACGAAAGTGAAAATTCGATTCCCATGCACGCATAAGTACTTCCCCAATTCGTCTCCTCTTAAGGAGTATCTTAACGCCGGTCCCGAGTTACTCAGGTTTCAAATCAACTAACTTCAGTTCTCCCAGTCTCAGTAGTAAGGAAGGAGATGGACCCACCCCTGAAGTCAAGGACGTCATGAGTTTCTGCTTAACAATACGTATTAGCGACCTCCTCCTTGACCCTGACGCGAAATAGCGGCGACATAACAAACAGACGGAGAAAAGACGTACGATAACAAGGGAATTGTAGTAAGTAATGGCTCTTGACAAGTTCCCGTTCGAAACACCGGTCCGAATCTAGTATTTTACCGAATCCGGTCTTACCGAAGGGAATACACTTCTTTTCGGTAAGGACCAAGAGAAAGAGGTCCCTGGAGAAGTGAATGGACGAATGTGAACGTCTGGAGACATTCTGGAATCTCTCAAGACTCGTTTCCCACCGTACTAGACCGAATACAAAATTGACTTAGGGAGAACCTCACCCCCAGCCCCCCACCCCGCCGCCGCCGTCCCTCGTCCCTCTGGTCACTCCTCGATAACTCGTCCTACTCCACAGGTCTGATCACTCGACCGTCACCCTCTTTACTACCCTAAGACCTGTATAAAATTTCAACGTTGACCATCCAAAAAGTGCACCTAACCACATACACACTTCTAAGGTTCCACTAATTACACACACACACACACTTCTAAGGTTCCACTAATTCATCAATTAGAGTCACCCCTAACATTCATCTTTTTATGCCCTCTGGGGACATTCAATTACCAATGAACTCTTTCGTCCAAACGAATCGTTGTTTTGATCCGTTGTCTTCGTCCTCTGTACGGGGTGTTGTTATTTTTTTTGACACCGTACTCGGGGTGTAGAACGGGTCACTCGTGTCATTCAATGACTAGGGATCCTGTACGAGAGACGTGTGTATTTTTTTTATTAAACACCTAGATCAAACTGGTGTGTCCCTGTTCTTTTGAGGGGACATGTTGGGCCTCTACTTGATTACTACTTTTGTACTGAGTTCCTTCTGTTTCTTCCAGAAGAGGGGGAGGGGTGAATAGGAAACTAACATTTTGACATCGGGTCATTCAAGAGCCCACACCGTAAGGAGTGGACAGGTGAACGTTCGGAGTGTTCGTAGGACAAGATTATTTAGTGAAGAGTAGGTGGTGAGACGAAAGCGACTTAAGAAGAGACGTGACTCTGTAGTTCTTGATACCATGACCTCGAGAAGTCTCGGGACCTTTTCTGTGGTATATGGCCAAAGTCAGACTCGTCGACCTTTCCTTTCTCGACTGTAACAGATTCGACTCAGATACCTTCCTCGTCCAAACCACTCCTTAGTCGTCAAGACAAAACCTGTATAAATTTTGAATGATGTAAAATTTTTGGAATAAAACTTTATCAAAGTTTAAATCCTATTTCAATATTCTTGATATGCCTCTCAAGGACATATGGAAGTAGGTCTAAGACATGAACAATCGTAAACCGAAGGAATGTAAGAGAAGAGACACACACACACACACACACACACACACACACACACACATAAGAGGAGGGTTTGGTCAACTCTCATTGAACACGTCTAGTTCGGGAAAATGCGACTTTATGGAGTCACTCATAGAGGCTTCTTCCTTTCATAACGTATAGGTATTACGTTACTAATTTTGGTCCCCTTTCATTTTTTAACTTCATATCGACTATATGTCATAATATATTCACTATCCACATGTTATATTATTAAGTGTTAAAAACTTCCAATATAAGGTGAATATCAATGGTATTTTATAACCGATATAAGGGATGTAACATGGTACATGAGAACATCTTGACAAAGAAATTGAACGAAAAGTAACGACAATAATATTAGTATACATGACCGGACGGAGTCTCCTGGGANCACACACACACACACACACACACACACACACACACACACACACACACACACACACACACACACATAAGAGGAGGGTTTGGTCAACTCTCATTGAACACGTCTAGTTCGGGAAAATGTGACTTTATGGAGTCACTCATAGAGGATTCTTCCTTTCATAACGTATAGGTATTACGTTACTAATTTTGGTCCCCTTTCATTTTTTAACTTCATATCGACTACGTCATAATATATTCACTATCCACATGTTATATTATTAAGTGTTAAAAACTTCCAATATAAGGTGAATATCAGTGGTATTTTATAACCGATATAAGGGATGTAACATGGTACATGAGAACATCTTGACAAAGAAATTGAACGAAAAGTAACGACAATAATATTAGTATACATGACCGGACGGAGTCTCCTGGGACGAAGAGACGGACTGACAATTTGATTTCACGGAAACAAGTCAAGTGTTCCTCTATTAGACTGGGACGGGTGGACACTTTTCTTCTCTAATTGTGTAGGGGAAATTGTGTCGACCTGTAAGGGCCTGTACAAAACGTTCTGACTGCCGGGAAAATGAAAGGAAGGGGTGGCGGAGAGGGAGAGACAAGACAGAAAAGTGAAATGAAGGAGTGGGGAAGAGAAAAACCAAGATACTTTCTTGGACCTTAGGTCTGGGGACCCTTTCTACCGATAAGACTCTGTAATTAGACGGTAGAAGAGCCGGACGACCGAAAGGTTTATTCCAGTATAAGGAACGGAGTTATGGAGAAGAAAACCTAAGTATTCGGACAGTACACCGTTCGTCTCACTCGAACCTGAACCATTGTATAGAAACATTTTTAGTCCTTTTAAAATTGTAGTTAAATTATGATAACAGATTGTCAGGTATAAGTTCAAAACGGTTAATAGGACTATTACAAGAAAGTTTTTTTAAAAAAAAGACGAGGTTGTCGGTTAGGTTCCAACAGTATAAAGAAACTAGGAGCACACACACACACACACACACACACAAAGTCAAGTCAACGAGTCAGCACAGGCTGAGAAACGCTGGGGTACCTGACGTCGTGCGGTCCGGAGGGACAGGTAGTGGTTGAGGGCCTCAAATGAGTTTGAATACAGGTAACTCAGCCACTACGGTAGGCTGATAGAGTAGGAGACAGTAGGGGAAGAGGTGGACGGAAGTTAGAAAGGGTCGTAGTCCCAGAAAAGTTTACTCAGTCAAGAAACGTAGTCCACCGGTTTCATAACCTCAAAGTCGTAGTCGGGAAGGTTACTTATAAGTCCTGACTAAAAGAAATCCTACCTGATCAACCTAGAGGAACGTCAGGTTCCCTGAGAGTTCTCAGAAGAGGTTGTGGTGTCAAGTTTTCGTAGTTAAGAAACCGTGAGTCGAAAGAAATATCAGGTTGAGAGTGTAGGCATGTACTGGTGACCTTTTTGGTATCGGAACTGATCTGCCTAGAAACAACCGTTTCACTACAGAGACGAAAAATTCTACGACAGATCCGACCAGTATTGAAAAGAAGGTTCCTCATTCGTAGAAAGTTAAAGTACCGACGTCAGTTAGTAGACGTCACCAAAACACACACACCATTTCATCGTCCTAAAATTGGTAAAACTCACATAGTGAGGAACCGTAACTCGTGTAAGTGTAACGATATGTCGACAGCGGAGACAGGTAGAGGTCTTCGTAAAGTAGAAGAGTCGAATCTGAGACATCGGGTCATTTGTCAGTAGTGGACAGGAAAAGGGAGTGGACGACCCGTTGGTGGGAAGGGGAAGGACGGAGACACTTAAACTGGTGAGACCCTTTGAGTATATTTACCTTAGTGTATCATAAACAGGAAAACACTGACCAAATAAAGTGAACCGTATCAAAGAAGTCCCAAGTAGGTAGAACGTCGTATACAGTCTTAAAAGAAGGAAAAATTCCAATTTATGATAAGGCAACACACCTTTCTGGTGTCAGAACGAATAGGTAAGTACAGTTACCTGTAAACACAACGAAGGCAGAAAACCAATAACACTTTTTATGACGAGAATTATACCCACATGATGTTCATAGAAAAACTCAGGGACGAAAACTAAAAGAAAAAAGAAAAAAATCCCATATGTAGGTCTTCGTTTTAACTTCCTAATATACCACTGAGACAAAAATCAAACAAAAAGACCCCCCCCAACCACCCTTGACGGTATGACAAAGGGTACCATCGATACGGTAAAATGTAAGGGTGGTTCTCACGTGATTAAGAGTAAAGAGATGTAGGAACGGTTGTGAACAGTAAAAGACAATAACAAAGAAAAACGATTTATCAGTGGGATTACTCACCCTTCACTATAGAGTAACACCAAATAACAGAAGGGTGTTATTGATTACAACTCGTAAAAAGTACACGAATAGCTGGTGAACACATAGAAGAAGCCTCTTCACAGATAAGTCTGAGAACCGGGTAAATCCCTTACGAGACCGCCAGGTCACCAATCCTGAGCCGTGAAAGTAACGACTCACCCGGACCCAAGCTAGGAACCAGTCCCTTGGTTCTAGGGTGTACTATACGTCATGCCGGCTTTTTTTTTTTTTTTGGGTTTTCGACGAATTTTTTAGTCCAACAAATGAAAAAAACAACAACTCAAGATTCTCAAGAGACATATAAGATCTATGATTAGGGAATAGTCTATGCAGTAAACGTTTTTAGAAAGGGTAAGATACCTGGAGAGACAAATTCTAGTAAAAATTTTGAATATATTAAATACATGGTATTTTAAATAAGAAAAGTTCCCATGTTAAGTCACTAAAATTTTGAGTCTTTTGAATTTTTTTTTTTAGTGTTTAGTGGTGGCACATTGAGGTCTTGTAAAGTAGTGGGGGTTTCACTTTCACTTTCAGCGAGTCAGCACAGACTGAGAAACACTGGGGTACTTGATAATGTCAGGCACCTTAAGAGGTCCGGTCTTATGACTTCACCGATCGAAAGGGAAGAGGTCCCCTAGAAGGGTCGGGTCCCTAGCTTGGGTCCAGAGGGTGTCACGTCCGTCTAAGAGATGGTCGTAGTGGAGGTTTCTTTGACGTATGAGTAATCGTCAGTCAGGAGAGGAGGGGAAGGGGGTAGGGGACCGTTTGTGATTAGATGGAAGACAGAGAAACAAATGAGGCCTTTACATTGCATTTACCTATATTATACACCGAAGAAAGTGAATCGTATTACAAAAGTTTAAGGTGCATACAAGTAAGGTATTGTACATAGTCACGAAGTAAGAAACATTTAAACAAGAAAAAACCGGTGTGGTGTGCCAAACACCCCAGAATGAAAGGGTTGGTCTCTACCTTGGGTCCCGGGGACGGAACCCTCGTACCTTAGAATCGGTGGTCTGGTGGTCCCTTCAGGACAATCCTAAAAGACTTACTCTCTAGTACACTAGACGTCTATCTCCATCAAATTGAAGAAAGAAAGGTTAAACCTACGGTAGACAAGTAAGTGAATGAGTAAGATTCGAGTAAGAACGGATTTACGGGACCGACCTTGGATGACATGTCACAACTTATCTTCACCGTTCTCACTTTGAGAAGTAGAAACAAGGACTAGAACTCCCCTTGCGAAAGTCAGAAAATGGTATTTTGTACAATCGACACCTAAAATCCCCCTCCCTCCCTACAAGGGAGGAGTTCACAGTCGAGCTTCTTCAAGATTAAACAGTACGTAAGAAATAGTACTTTCCCACAACTCAAAATAGCTCAAAAAAAAGGACGTAACTAACGTCACAAAAATTAGACAGTCAATCGAAACAAAACCGATACGACCCAGAAGCAACGAGACACGTCCGAAAGAGATCAACACCGCTCGACGCCGATAAGAGATCAACACCACGCGCCTCAAGAGTAACGTCTCCGAAGAGATCAACGTCTCGTGCCCAAGATCCCGCACTCGCCCGAAGTCATCAACACCGTGTACCTGGATCAACGGGGTACCGTACACCTTAGAAGGACCCGGTCTCTAGTTTGGACACAGTTGACGTAACCGTCCACCTAAGAATTGGTGACCTGGTGGTCCTTCAGGTAGACAGGGACTCGAAAAGACACAGAAAGTGTCTGATTGTAAAAGCCTCTCCGGTCCAGTCAATGGACCATGAAGGAGTACTAATAAGACACCTAAAAATTTTTAAAGTAAATAAACAAACAAAAACCGACATGACCGAGAAGTGGTGACATGTACCCGAAAAGGGATCAACACCGTTCACCCCCGACGGGAGATCAACGTCGCGCTCCTGGAAAGTAACGCTACCGAAGTGAAACGTTACCGAAGAGACACCGAACGCCCGAGACCTCGTGTCCGAGTCATCAACGTCGGTACCCGAGTCGCCGGGGGTCCGCACACCCTAGAATTAAGCGCCTGGTCCCTAGCTTGGCTCCAGTGACTTGGTGGTCCTTTCAGGGGTTTACCACTAAAAAGATTGGGAAGAGCAGAGGAAAATGATCAACCACCTGTACAATTGAAACTCTAATGGACAATCTGTAGATTCGCCGCTACCACTCATCCTTCACATTTCAAGTCCTTCCCAAGTCCGACATCTAAATCTACATCCCCAACAGTCAGATATCCTTCAATTTCGGTAATCGTCAACTCCCCGAGGTTCCCGGGTGTAGGGGAGAACCAGTGTCCTGAAGAGGTCCGGACCCAGGGGACTGGACAAAACCCCTGTTTGAGCCCACGACTGACCCAGTGGTCTCATGGTACCGAAGTACCTCCGACCCGGACCCCCGAGGACAGAATTCCCTTTGACCCAAGATACTTTCCTTTACTGGAACGAGACAAGTTTCGACCATTTTCGAGAACCTGAATTGGACCGTAAGTTCCGAACAGGTCACGTGGGGAGGGGTCCGTCGTCGTGTCAGGATGGACAGACGGAGACGAGAGACACGGGAAGTGACGGCGTCGAACCTCCTGAGGACGAGTAGGAAGTTTCGGGCCGGGTTTATAATGGAAGAAGTCCTTCAGGGCGGGGACATAAGGGGTTGTTTCAGCAAGTAAATTCTTTATAAAGGACTACGATCCGTGGTTCTGGTCATTTTTTTGTGAGATAAGGACGGGAGTCCCTCGGGTAGACAGAGGGACCACCTCTGGCTATGACATAAGTAAACATTAGAGTGTCTAGATTCGTGGTCACTGTCGTTGTTTCCTGTAGTGAGAACACGAGACTTACCTCTCGTCCCCCAACCGCGGTCGGACCGGACTCCACAAAACCCTCCCAAAGGAACGTCTTTACGGCCGACCGACCTTCCGTCTCCCGTTCCCTGCCCGAGGGTACCCACCACGTGGGTCTTTCCACCCGTCTCCGGCGGTTCCACTCCTCCGACCTAAAAGAGGGTGACCATGACCCTTCACACGTTTCCCAGGACTAGTCTCCCCCTGAAAACTCCCTCACCTCCCCCACGAAGACTCCTCAGGGAACCGACGACATTCCTTTTCCGTCACTCCTGACGCAACTGAAAAGTCTAGTCGGTCTAAGTCCACCCATCGTCTACGGGATGAAGTAAAATAAAAATTTTTTATAAATAGACCGACGCAGTCCAGAGTCAATACCGTACGTCCTAGGAGCAACGTGTCCGAAGGCTCCGTACACCCTAGAATCAAGGGACTGGGCCCTAGTGTGGGTGCAGGGGACGTAACGCACCGTCTCAGAATTGGTCACCTCGTGGTCCGTTCAGGGGGTTGAAGTGAAATGTAAAGAGAATAGTCGGGGCGAGGTCCCGACCACCATTACCCTCGAAGAGTAGAGTCAAGTAGACCCCAGGAACACCAGAGACCGAATCTTTCGAACCGGGAAAGACAAGGCAGTTCCCAACACGAGACCTTTGCGTCTGGGGTTCCTAAGAGTCCACGGGACCCTTCGACGGAAAGGTACTTCTCTCTTTGCGGAGGGACTATCTTGTCTTACGTCCTTCCCCTGTAGTAGATTCGGTACGAGTGCACGTCTGACAATTTAGACTCAGAGCAGTACTCCTTTACCTTTAGGTTCAATACATTCTAAGACGTTCTACGAACCCTTGAAATTTTTACAGTCCCAGTACTTTTATGCTCATCCCTTTGACCAAAACGAAGTCACTCTCATTTCTCTGTACCGTTGCACTCTCGTCACTGGCCAGGACGAAACCCAGGGTCGACCTATACTTCCTCTTCGGCACCTCCGACAACGCCCGGTAGACCTCACACTCGGGACGAGATCGACCACAATTCCGGAGTCACGGCAGGACCCATTCCCTCCACGAACTCCCGGGGAGCCGGCAATTTAATTCCCCCACTGTCACCGTGACCCGAAGGGCCCCCCGCGACCACCATCTCTTAGGCGACGTCACGTCCTCTTCGTTCTCTACACCCAAACTAGGGACCCGACCCTTGTAGGGACCTCTTCCTTTATCGTTGGGTGAGGTCATAAGAACGGACCTCTTAGTGGTGCCTGTCTCCTCAGACCGCCCGATGTCAGGTACCCCAGCGCTTCTTAGCCTGTGCTGACTTCACTGACTCGCGTGTCGTGGGCCACCGCGCACGAGTGCACCCTTCCTCACAGGGACAAGAATCCGCAGCGGACCACACAAACCCCACTTGGTCGTACCACACACGTGGAATACAAATTTACGAACTCCACTCCCTCTACAAACACAGGGTCTTTCGTTGTTACGTTTATGTCGTTTTAGAACGGTCAACCGCTAAGACCCATTTCTGTACTTTGCGAGGAAAGTCGGACCCCTCCGTCCGGAGAGGAGACGACACGGTCCTCCCGACCCTCGTCCCCGGGTCTAAGCCGTGTAGTCCACACAGGGAGGCCGGGGGGGGGGGGCGTTGAGTACGAGATTGTGCCCCACACGTCCCGAGAGGGACCAGACTGGGTGTTACGGAACGGGGACGACGACGTCGTCTTTGTGAGCGAGACTTCCCCACTCCCAGGAGGACCACGGGGCTCCGAACCGACCGTATTTCGAGCCGACGACTAACCAGTTTCGGTCCCCCTCGTCGAAGATATAAGGAGGTCCGAAGACTCGTAGGTCGAGTCACGGGTCCGGTGGACTTTGAACAAATGAATGGGAGCTTAGTGAGAGCCGCCCCGATCCAGGTCCGTCGGGGTCCTCAATTAGACTCGGTGGACACCAGTGACCTACGAGTCGGTGGTGATGGTCCTAGATCTGTACTCCTGTGGGACGAGGATCACTTCCCCCAGGCCGGGTCACCGAAGTCTATTCGAGTGTCTGCCGGGACGACCCCTCCCGTCCCGTCGGGCTAGTTTCGAGGACCCTTCCATCAAGGGAACCCGGACTCCAGTTGGTCGTGGAGTCGACCCGACCCGGTTCCCTCCTCTGGTCCACAGACGTCGAGTCAACCCGGGTTCTTGAAAGAAAAATTTTTTACAAATAACCCTTCATCTTAACCAAATGTCACAACATAAATGTTACCACACAATTAGGTCCTTGGAAGATTTTATGCATAATGGAGGTCTGTAGTGAAGGACAAGGAAGACGGATCTTACGTGAAAGGGCGCCAGAGGGGGTGTGGGGTAGCGGTGTGGGTGGGGGCTTCGGCCGCTCGTGGACAGGGAGAGGGACTGGTCTCCGACGACGGGTCCGGTCGAACTCGCCACGGCAGTCCCAAGGGTGCCGGAGTGATTCGGCGTCGCGGAAGAGATGGTGGACGGTACCCAACCTCGAGTGAACCCTGTGCGAGACAGAGGGGGTGGTCTTACACTCGAGACGCTCACTGGACGTCCGGCGCCCGGACGGTCTCACCCGCGAGTCCTTCACGTAGGTCCCGCACATTGACAGACCTACCTCTGCCGGCAGTCCCCATGGCTCACGGGGCAGGACCCACTTCACGTACGTCCCAGCCCCAGACCTCGTCCGTGGTCGACAGTCGCTCCCACCGGGTAGGACCGAGACCACATCGTTGAAAAATTTTTTGTAAAAAATCGGCACAGTGTACCGTACACCCCGAAAATCAAGGGGTTGGCCCCTAGTTTGGGCACAGGGGAGTAACCTTCGCACCTCAGAAGTGGTGACTTGATGCTCCCTTCAGGGTGGTATATCGTTGAACTCACTCACTCACTTCAGCGAGTCAGCACAGGCTTAGAAACGCTGGGGTACCTGACATCTGGTGGTCCGAGATGTTACCCTAAAAGGTCCGTTCTCATGACCTCACCCAACGGTAAAAGAAGAGGTCCCCTAGAAGGGTTGGGTCCCTAACTTGGGCCCCGAGGACGTGACGTCCGTCTACGGAATTGGAGACTCGGTGGTCCCTTCGGGTAAGTCGTTGAATTGATTCGTAAATAAAGAAGTTCCTTCGACCAGTCCGTCTACACTGTGTGAGTCGAAGGTCTATTCCCTTAGGTCTCGAATCACAAGAACGGGTCGCAGTGTCTCGACCACGAAATCGACCTTAACGTCAAACGGGAGGTCTGGCGGACAGAGGTTTCTCTGGGGACGGTGAACCTTCCCCAGACCGACAGAGGACCCCGTAAGTGAGGTGGGTGGAGTACGGTCGGACCGGGTAGGGTGTCGTTATTGTGGTACTCGGGAACCATGTGTAATGGAGTAAATAAGAGTGTTGTACGGACACTCCATCCCTCCCCGCCCCTGACAGGGGTAAAATGTCTCCTCCTTCAACTCCGTGTGTCTCCAGTTCACTGAACGGGTTCCAGTGTCTGCCGCCGGTTCGACCTTACCCGGGATCTCGTCCGGGCGTCAAGTGGGTCCGGGGGACGCCACCCACGACCTGTCTCCTATCGGGGTTATGGTATCAGCACCGGTGACCTCGCACGTCGGAGCACGTGTCTCGAGCGACGCCCAGCCGGAGTGGAAGAGGGACGGGGGACGGGTGGGAGGGGAATGGGACGTCCGGACCTGGTAACGTCGAGTCCCGAGTACTGTGGGACCCTCACCCCGACCCTCACCCCGACCCCTCTCTCTTCCTACTAACCCCATTTTTTTATCTTTTGAGTCTCCGACCCGTCTACCCGGGTACCACCCCCAGTCCACTCTCAGGTTTTTTTTTCCCCCCCCTCCCGACGAATGTGTGTCCCATACATAAAAATGTGTGTGAACATGTGTGTGGATCTATATCATGTACATTTTTATATACGATAAGTGTGTGGGCGGAGGACGGTCCACGGGGCTCTCGGTCGCCACCGCGACCACCCGTACCCACTCGTCTCCCCGCAAACAATTTATATGTGAGATTCCAGATACACGTATACATGTGTATGCATGTCTGCGTCGGCGGGCGGGGAGCCCATGACATGTGTCCGAGCCGGTCCCCATCTGGTGGGGACCTTGCACCCCCGGGAGAGAACTCACCGGGGTCGTTCAGTGAGAACTCAGTATGTAAAAACGACTTCCTTCCTTCCCCGACCTCTCTTCTTTTTCCGCCCTCAGACCTCACACCATCGACACCAAAAATAGAGTAGGAACGGGGGGGGGGTGTTGGGGGGTTCTGGAGTCGGGAGGAGGACCAGAGTCTTTCCACTCTGGCCTCCGACGACGTCGTGTCACCCTCCCGGCGAAGACGACTCTCCTTGGACGTTAGCACACGTGCGCGCACACACTAACACACACTCGTGAACCACCCCCTCCCCTACGCACAGGTAGAGGGACAGGAGACCCGAGTTGGTGTGTTTCCCGACTCTTGGTCTTTCGGCTAGCAGTCCTACCACTGGGGACACACTCGAGACTTCCCGTTTCTCTTTGCATTCCTACTCTTGAGGTGCCAGTCTCGACCCATCGGTCCTCCTCCTTCCCGTCCCGTCCGCGGGTTCCGACGGGACCCGACAGTAGTAGAACATTTGTCCGATCAAATTCGAGAGTAATCTGTCTTACTCATTTTTCTGGCACCAGACCTCCGGCCCGGTCCCTCAACGGTTTCAGGTAGATAGATCAGGCGGCGCCGGTCGCTCTCCTCTTTTTTTTCCAAGGATCAAAGCACAAAAACAACTAAACACACACACACACTTCAGAGGTATTGGATTTCGAACCTCCCTGGGTTTCTTCGGTTTAGCACTCGGGAACCTACGCAGTTAAACTTTCAACCGAGTCCCAGAGATCTGTCTTATTGGTATGATTTCCAACTCTTTTAAAACAAGGTAAACGTAAATCAAACACCAAAAAAAAAATTACTAAATTTTAACAAACGAAGGACCAGAGTCTCGGCCCAGACCCGGAGTCCCTGCATTTAGAGCTACGACAGGCGCGAGAGACACCGACTCAAGACGGCGTGCCTTCGGCGGGCGAACCGACGGTCCTCAGAGAACGCCCGGAGGACTGCGACGAACAGGGGTCGTAGTCTCCGGAACAGCGCCGAGTAACGGCCGAACCTAAACCGACCGAAGAAACCCTGGCCTCCCCCACGAAAGAAGAGAAGGAAATCACTCTGTCACTCCTCCCTTCTTTTTATTTTATTTCCACGGTGGAACATACACCGCCGTGATGGTGGGTGGTATACGACCGTCGACCTCAGAGGTGGGGTCGAGGGGACGTAACCCGTGTTCGTTGTGTGTAAACCTTGGTCCTTCGGTGTTCTTCGTTACTACCACCCTTCTCGTGTTCCGTGTCCTCGTTTGTCGTTCGAATGTTAGGACCACAAGACCATCCTCCCCTGCCTGTCTGGTGGAGAAGGGTGGGGACGAACCTTGGTGACTCTCGGGTTTTGAGTGCGTCCTTAGCGTGTCGGTCTCGGCCCTACATTTAAGTCCCGGAGACTGAGGGTCTAGTGTGACGTGTACGACAAGATCCCCTAGTCTTGAGTGTTCCCGGTGTCAGGTCATGGGTTGTTGGCTTCCCCCGTGACCCGTGGCAAAGTGTCTACCTTTGGGCCCGGAGTCCCTACTCCGGTCGGACCCTCCGTCTTAGGCCAGGTCTGGGGACCTGAGGACCGTCGTACCAGGATCCTCTTCCTGGGGAAAAGACGGAGACTGTAAAGGTTGTCGACACTGATGTGATCGCGAGGTCCGACTCCCGTACACAGAGGGTCCTCAGGGTAAAAGGTTTGTACGTCCCGTCCTTCCGTACGAAGCCCCCGTCGGAGTTGATGTGTCTCGGTCGCCGTACGACCTGCTCGCGGCTCGTACCTGGGGCGTGTGACTACCTGCACTCGGGGGTCGAGTCTCTGCTGTGTGCCTCTTCCCTCGGTTCGTCGTGACTGGCTACACCCGTCGCAATAACGGCTGGTCCTTAAACAGGGACCTGAAGGGGAGGCGTGACGAGGTACGAGTGGAAGGAGAAGAGCCCCCAGAGGTGGTCGACGGTCGACAACCGGAACTCCACCATCTCAAGTAGTTTGAAGTACGACTACAGGAGCTACCTGTCGACCTCGTCCAGGGTCTTGGGACGGTCCAGGACCCGGCAACCTGCACCCAACCGTAGTCCCAAGATACCCTGTCTCGTCCCAGTCACCCCGGTCGTCCCGTTCCCCCGTTCATACCAGAGGACCGGGACGCACCGAAGAGTGCGTGTATCATTGTTTCGGAAGTGGTGGAGACGGCCCGAGACCAGTCCTTCCGGGAGCACCGGATGACACACCGACCGCACACTGAGCAGAGTAGAATATCCCTCCTCCGTCGCAGTGAGGGTCTAGTCACACTAATGTCTGGGTACCCCCACGGGAGGGTAGTAAGACAAGAGTCGGTTGTGTAAGGAATAGTACTGAAGGAGCCACTTGGGGGTTTGGGGATGACCAGGATCTCTGTTTGTGACCGGCAACAGGGGGTCGGGACCGGCCTGCCTTTCTTCGAGGGGTGTCCTTATCGACGGTGGGCTGTCCACTCCCACTTCCTCTTCCCTCTGGGTTGTTCGGATTACCACCAATAAAGAAATCAAGAATGGAACTGACAGAAGAATCTATGTCTCATACAACATTATTTTTCACGATTGACTAAAAATTGAAGGGACACAGACAAAAATGTGTCTCAAGTGAAAAGATAAAGTCTTCCATAATTTCTGGACTTTCCTGGTGAGGACCGGGAAAGGAACACCCGTGACACCGACCCCTCCGTCCTGGAAGAGGTACAGTCCCTCCTCCAGTGTCTCCGAATCTCCGATTAGGTCGACCCCCGAGACCCTCTGGGCGACACCTCCTTCGTCTTAGTGTGAATGGTTCAAAACGAGTGTCTCCGGGGCCTTGACGACCTTAAAGACACTGTAGTCATCGACCCGTGACGGGTGTCGTGACTCCTGAAATGGATTCTGACTCTCTCTTCCCCCACTTCCGACTCGTCTCGAGTTTAGACGAAGGCGGAGGGAGGGGTGGTGGAGTCCTGTGACTAGTAATAAACGACTACCGTCGGTCAGAAGTAAGATAAATGTGTCATTAATTGGGTGATCAAAGATTCTTATAAAGTACCACTATTTAGCCTTTTGACTCAAATTTACCTTTTTTTAAAAAGTCCTTTTGTTTAATGATGTTATCCGAGTTGTCCTTTATCTTTTAGACTAATCTGGTTATTGACAAATTTTATTGACTTCGTCCTCAATTTTTAGAAGAGATCTTTTTCCTTGGTCCGGATATATCAAAACATACACTCCAAAATGTTTTGGAAGTTCCTTGTCTATTGGGGACAATATATATAAGTTTAAGAAGGACTCTCATTTATTTGTGTCTTTTACTGTGTCGATTAAAGTCCTCGGGACTCTTTTCTATCCTGTACTGTTCTTATCCGGTGAAAGTAATGCTTACGTTTCAGAATGTCGTTTCTCGTCACAATTGGTACTTCACAAGTCGGGTCCTTATGTTCTGACTTCAGAACACAAGTCGGGTCCTTATGTTCTGACTTCAGAAAATCACACTAAAGACCAAAAGTTCACCGTCCCCTCTGAAAGGATCGCGAGGTCACCAATTCTGAGGTGTGAAGGTTACGTCCCCCGTACGTAAACTAGGAACCAGTCCCTTGATTCTAGGGTGTACGGTGTCGATTTCTCTTCGGACGCCCGACGTTGTTTCTCGGACACACGACGTCACTTTCCGGGGGTACGGGGTCGGCCCCGGTCTGTGTCAGTCCATAAAAAAAAGATTTCATTTTTTTAGTTAATACAACATACAGTAGTTTTATTATTTCATCGTCCTTCTGTTATGATAGAGGACTGGGGGAATCTTTAGTGACTTTTCGTTTTGTCATTTATTTAGTTCTACGTGTGACGGAGGACCATCTTAGGCCTCGTGCCACATACCCTCACAGTTGCACGTCACTATCGGTGCGTCCCTCTCAAGGACGTCAACTTCCCGAGTCTATTTCCACCGTCAAAACTCAAGAATTTTCACCGTATCGAACTTTATTTTTCCCCACACCTGACGTTGTCCTCGAAGGGACTTAGACTAAAGCCGTGGTCCCCACCCCCCGTCCCCCGTTGTTGTGACGACCATTGACGGGAGACCACAGGACCTCTCTTCTGGTTCGATTTCCCGTGTGACATGGGCAGTGGTACGACTCCTCGAGGACGGTCGGACCCTGTGGTAGGACGGAGGAGGGGGTGTTACCAGATGAATGTTGTCGAATAGATCCTCCTTAAAGTGGAGTAAATCTTTAATCAATACTGTTTCCTCGGGTGCATCCTCGAGCTGTATCATGTCCTCGTCGTTTGCCGTCCATTCACAAGTGGTCCTTCAACAACGGTCTCTTGTCTACTTTTCACACTGAACATCGGTGTCTATAAATTTGTCGTCAAGTTTCGTCTCTGACTTCACGAGACTTTTCTCTAAATTTCTCGTACCTTCCTCCATTCTGTACTCGAGACCTTGATACGTTCTCTTTTTAGTCCGTAGTGTCTTTGTTCCCGGTACTACCTGTGTCGTGTTTCTTATTTGACATTACTTTTGGTCATGGCTACTCCCTTGTCCTCACCTTTTCGAGGGCCACGTTTTGGGAATGTGACGATTTGACTGTAGAATTTCGACGGTCCTTATTGACGTCCATCACCCATATACATGGACCGAACCAGATTTCATCTTACCCTTATTTTCTTCAGGGAAAACTTCTTAAGGAGTAGTATTCTGATGTGAATCCATGGAAAAAAAAAAAAAAAAATTTCTTTATCTTCTTCGTTGATCTCCTGAAGGGACCACCAAGTCACCGGTTCTGAGACACGAGGGTTGTGTCCCCGAACTTGGGTTAGGGACCAGTCCCTCGAGCTAGGGTGTACGCCGTTGGGTCTGGACCACGTCGGTTTGTTTTATTTATGACCTTTTTTTTTTTTTTTCCGTCGTTCATCCATATAATGTTGTTTCTCTGATAAATTTTCTTTCACTGACTCTCTCGCGGTTTCTTAACTACGAAAACTTGACACCACAACCTCTTCTGAGAACTCTCAGGGGACCTGACGGTCCTCTAGGTTGGTCAGTTAGGATTTCCTTCAGTCAGGACTTATAAGTAACCTTCCTGACTACGACTTCGACGTCGAGGTTATGAAACCGGTGGACTACGTTTCTTGGCTGAGTGACCTTTTCTGGGACTACGACCCTTTCTGACTTCCGCCCTCCTCTTCCCCTACTCTCCTAACCTACGGTAGTGGTTACACTACCTGTACTCAAACTCATTTGAGACCCTCAACCACTACCTGTCCCTTCGGACCGCACGACGTTAGGTACCCCAGTGTTTCTCGACCTGTGTTGACTCGTTGACTTGACTATGACTGACTCTCTGTACCTTCTCTCTCCCTTTGAATTGTATGTAGGCAGTCTCAAGATTTTCCTGTCTCTTTTACCTTCTTTTCTTTAAAGAAGTCTCACTAGTACTGAATCCTATACTGATCTTCTTGGTGGGGTAGAGTAAAATACGAATCTCTTGGAACCATGATTTCTGTGCCTACTCTTTCCTTTTGATGGTCGGTTTATTAGTTCTTATTTCCGTTTTAATAATTTAGTGTATAAAAATTTTCACGTTGTTACATGATTTCATTATATTGAGTCGACCCAAATAAGACCATGATGTTCTGTCTAAGTTATAATCTTTTAAGATTATTGAAGACTAAGACCGAGCTTTTTGGTCAATGATAGTCTATTTGACTTGAATTTTGGGGTGGTTTTTTGATTTATTGTATGAGTTTTGTTGTTTTATAGAGAAAGTTCCGTAATTTTTCAATGGTTTCGTCGGTCTTAAACTCTCCGATTCTAAAGTCACTCTTCCCTTTGATATTAGTCCACTCAGACTACCAGACAATGGGGTTCCGCGGAGGGTTTAAATATCCGTCGTCTTTCGACTCACGATTCTGCTGCTTCACCACCGACTCTCAGACTCTTCGACTCGTCTCGAACACCATCAAGGTGCCCCTGTCCCTCTGGTTTTGACCTTAAGCCTCGATGTTCCGTCTGTCCTGAACCCCCTTTCGTGGAGTTCGACTCGTTTCGAAGGTCGGCAGAATTCTACCCCCGTTCTGTTTTAACCTCGAGTCACAGACGGTTCTTCCTCCCCGAACCTTTATGGGCTCCGACAGTGTTTTGGGTCGAGACTTAGTCGACTTAGGGTATGACCTAATTCAAAAAGAGCGGGATACGTTAACAGACATTCTTCGTTTTCATTTAGGTAAGAACTTCTTGTCTTTTAGTAAGAATTTTTTTTTTTTAGTAGGACTCAGAGTTCAATAAAGACATCAAAAGTATATGTCAAAGACCACAACTTATTCTTAATGGTTCGCACTCCTAAGGGCCCACCGAGTCACCATTTCTTAGGCGACGGTGACACCCTCTGTGCCCAAGCTAGGGACTAGGCCCCTAGGGTATGCGATACGTTGTCGATTCGGACACTCGGACACTCCGAGGTGTTGATACTCGGACGCGAGATCTCGGTCTTCGACGTTGGTGACTTCGGACTCGTGGGATCTTGGACACGAGGCGTTGTTCTCTTCGGTGACGTTACTCTTCGGACGTGTTGATCTCTTTTCGGGCACGTCGTTGTTTCTGGGTCGTGTCGGCCATTTGCTTTTAATTTTTGAACCTTTAAGTGGTTTGTACGGCGCTCCATCCTGGTTTACTGGCGTGTCGTCTTCTCTTTTAGTCTTTTTCATTGTCTGGGTGTCCCCTGTGTCCATGATCTTCATGACCTGTCCCCGAAATTTTCCTGACTCAAACAGGTTCTTTTATACACTGTACTACCCCTTAAAGTCGTTTCTTGGCCCTTAGATAGTTTTTCTTATTTTACATTAAGATCTTGATTTTTGTATGACTTTAACTGACGGCACTTTCACTTTCAACGAGTCAGTGCAGGCTGAGAAACGTTGGGGTACCTGATATGTCAGGTACCTTAAGAGGTCCGGTCTTATGACCTCACCCATCGGTAACGGAAGAGGTCCTCTAGAAGGGTTTGGTCCCTCGCTTGGGTCCAGAGGACGTGACGTCCGTCTAACGTAACGTAACCTAAGGAATGGTTGACTCGATAGTCCCTTCGGGTGACTAACGTTATCTATCCAAAACATCTAATTAATGTCGATTTGATATTTTATTAGGTCGTCCTTTACAGGTCTAACTCCAGGTCTCCTCCTTTATTTTCTTCCTTTTAAGCCTTCTCTTTTACTTCTTTGCTGTATCGTCACATTTTATACACATTGACCTCAGGGGTTCCTCTCTTCTTGATTTTACCTCGTCTCTAGACTCCTTTACTACCTCCTCTGAAAAGACTTTGACTACTTTCAATAAGTTCGACTTCTAAGTTCTTTGGGACACTCGTAGTTCAACCTTTTTGTGTTTCATTTGGTATGGATCCATAGGATCATTTTTACCTATTTTGAGTTTATGTTCTCTTTTTAGAATTTTCGTTTCCCCTTTTTTTAATAAGAAGTTTCGTCGTCGTCCTTCTGGCTGAAACGTTATCTTTCAGACCTTTGGTCTTGTATCATTGAAAATATTTATTTTTACGACTTTCTTCTAGTTATGGATGGATCTCAAAATATGAATCGTTTTTTATGACAAGTTTTTTTCTCTCCCTTTTTATGTCTGTAAAATTCTGTTTATGACGCAATTATATTCATGATTTCCCTCAAGAATCCCGTCTCCTTTCACTAAGAGTATTGGCGTTCGTGTCTTTATTTCCTCATTTCACAATGGTCTTTCTTTTCTCATTAATACACCCATTATGACTAACATATTTTGTTTTTATTACAGAACCCCGTCAATCTAGTATAAATATCTTACCTTTATAGAGTACCGGTATCATGTGTACTAGTCCAGGAACGCAATAGACACTTCACCAATTTCATGGTTAAATCAGAATGTTTCAGTTCCTATGTCTCATTGACGATTTTCTTGTTATTCGATTGTACTCGTTTCACCTTTATCTATAGACTAATTAGATTTTTCTTCTGTTCTTTCTTTTTAGATAGTTATTTATATGGTGTAATGTCTAATCTTTTTGGTATACTAATAGATTTATCTATGTGTTTTAAGGTAATTTAAGTTGTTAAGAGAATTGGTCTTATTCGCATAAATGTTGTCTGGATATCATTTGGAGTATGTGTTACCATGGTACGATTTTCGTTAAGGAATAAATGTTTATTCTTATGTCGTCATAAAGATCTATGTTCTAGTTATTTTTCCGGTTCTCGTAAAGTAGTTGGTTTCTTTTTCTTATATTATTGTTTTTATGATGAAGTAAAGTCAAGTCAACGAGTCGACACAGACTGAGAAACTGGGGTACTTTACGTCGTGCGGTCCGGAGGGACGGGTAGTGGTTGAGGGCCTCAAGTTTGATGATGAATGTAGGAAGGTTTTAATTTTATGATTGGATTACTTAGAAATTTGTTATACCTT
This sequence comes from Capra ibex, assembly GCA_006410555.1. Taxonomy (NCBI): domain Eukaryota; kingdom Metazoa; phylum Chordata; class Mammalia; order Artiodactyla; family Bovidae; genus Capra; species Capra ibex. The sequence goes on along the minus strand of SJYO01000233.1, from coordinate 2,971,021 downwards.
TTGAAGATACACCTTTTATATTTTAAATTTACTTCCTGTGATGTCTTCTGGATGTATTTACCTCTCTGTATTAGTACAAGAACCTATGTTTTCTGAGTAAGTATTTGTAGTTAAAAGATGGTTTGACTATATGTCTAACATATATTAAGGTCAGTCTTGGAGTTGTATCTTCAATTTTTCGGTTCAGATTTTACGTATACCTTTTTCGTTTCTCGGTTACGGTTCTATAAGGACTTCTTGTTGTCCAACCTCCTTAGACAGAAAAGTTAATGTCATTCAGAGGATACGTGCTTGGAAGTTCAACACTGAAAGTTTCTACTCTTGTGCGCAGGGCAGTCCCAGCCCGCCCCCACAGAGGGGACGGTTGGCAAGTCGAGGCGACAGACGGTGGCGGAGAGGGAGGAGATCAGTCATTGCGGAGGACGGGAATCACGGTCGGGAACCTACGATCGAGAGCGTTACATGATGAACTGAAAAGTTCGATGACATGACATTGTAATTTTTACAAAAGAAATGAAAGACATGAACAAAAAGTACATAATAAACGTACTTTTCATAATATTTGGATAATGTCATGTCATGATATATTTACTAACACAATCGACCTATGGCTCCGGTTGAAACAATCTGAATACTTGTTAGAGCTGAATGTCTACACGAGAACCTCACCTTGAGTAAGTATACGTCCCCTGAATTACATATATTTTTTAGGATTCCTTAAGGGGGGTTTTGTCACTCCAACGTCGTATACTCTAACTACATGTTTTTAGTCAACACAGATATATCATTGTCACTCATCGACTGTTACCTTACTTCTTTTTGAAGTAAATGTTGTGGTAGTTTGTCTTATTTCATAACTCCTTATTTGAATTGTTTCTTTATACTGAACAGGTGACTTTTGACGCTTTGTCATAACTTTCTTTTAAAATTCTTGAATTTATTTCTATCGGATACAAGTACAAGTCTTCTGAATTTTCTACTGTTGTGGACAGTTTGACTTAGTGTCTAAATTGTGTTAGGGATAGTTTTATTTTAGGATAGACGGACAAAAAACTCCTTTAACTGGTAGACTAGGATTTTAAGTGTACCTTTACTTTTTACTTCATACTTGAAATCTTGAAGGAAATCACTTTTTTACTCTTGATTGCTATTTGAAGAACTTTTTATTTTAACCTCCTAAGTGTGAAGGGTTAGAGTTTCGAATAAAGTTTCGATGTCAGTAGTACTGTCCTGTCATGACCGGATTCATATGTGTACATGTAACTACGTCACCTTATCTCAGGTCTTTATTTGGGAATGTAGATCAGTCGACCAAAAACTGTTCCTATGTTCTGATAAGTTAACTCTTTCTTCTCAGAGTGATTATTTACGACCCTGTTGACCTATAGGTTCATATTTGTTACTCCCACCTGGTTGTGGAGTGTGGTATATGTTTTTAATTGAGTTTTACCTCGTACCGGGATTTACATTGATGATCTCCATATTTTGAGAATCTTCCTTTGTCCTCATTTGGGAGTGCTCCGACCTAATCGTTACCGAAGCATCTGAACTGTCGTTCAGTGTTCGCTGTTTACTTTTTGTGGTTGACCTGAGGTAATTTCAATTGGACAGCACAAAGTTTCTTCTGGATGGTCGGTTTTCACCTTTGGGGACTACTTACCCATTCGTTTTACGTCATATGGGTATGTTACCTCATGATAAGTCGTCGTCTTTCCTCACTTCACGACTGTACGAAGTCGTACTCCTTTGGAGTCTTTGTGGTCCGTCTCACTCAGGTCTGGACGTTCGCGTGTGGCGTATACTCAGGGGGGTGTCCCGTACAAGTCTTGCCCGTCGAGATCGCTTACTTCGACTAGGCACAAAGTCACGAACACGAGTCAACGATTCAGCACAGACTGAGAAACACTGGGGTACCGGACGTCGGACGGTCCGCGGAGACAGGGACCCTAAAGGGTCCTTCTTATGACCTCACCCAACGGTAAAGGATGTCTTACTACCGACTTACCCATGTCCCAAAGAAAAACCCCATTCCTTTGAAAATTTTAATCCATCGTCACTACCAGTGTGTTGAGACACCTATATGATTTTTGGTGATTTAACATATGAAAGTTCCCCACTTAAAATACTATATATTTAATGTAAAATTATGATAATATTTTTTTTGACGAGTGTTTTTCATCTTCGTTAAGTTTACGAGTAGTTACCTTACCTATTCGTTACTATACAAGTATGTCACCTTACGACGTACAATTACCTTTCTTACTTGACGTGCATGTACGTAATTGTACCTACTTAGAATGTTTGTTCCGACTTGGTTTTTCCGTCCAAAGTCTTCTTATGTCTGTGGGCCGAAGATACTCACATTTAAAACTTTCGTCCGTTTTGATTTGTCATACAAGGAATCCCAGTGTGTATATACACCACGTTCATATTTCTTTCCGTTCCCACATTGATTGTGTCTTAAGTCCTATCACAATGACGACACCGTCTTTCTTCCACTGGTTGTAGTCCAGGTTTCTATGGCCATTATAAGGTAAAACATTTGATCCACCACTCTTTTCCCCACAACCTGTAAGAAGAAATGAGACAGATGACAAACGTACACATACAGTGTTATTTTTACTTCCAATTATTCTTTCTTACTCTCGTTTTCATTTCCAAAAGTCTATTTAGTTTTGTCCCAATTAAGGTCAAGAGTCCAAGAGTGATTTCTGTTAAGATCCCTGAATGGATCACCAGGTTACCAATTCTTAGTCGGAAGGTTACGTCCCCTGTGATCAAACTAGGAGACCAGTCTCTTGATTCTAGGGTGTACGACACCCGTTGATCTCTCCGGACGTGTGGTGTTGATCTCTTTCGACTATACGACGTTGTTTCTCTCGGGTGCACTGTGTTGGGTCTGGGTCGTGTCGGTTTTTTTTTTTTTTTTTCTGTCAAGATTTCCTACTTGAGTCGTTTCTTCTTTTACTAGGTCCTTCCTTCTAGACTCTATTCCTTAATACTTGTTTCTTTTACTATTTGTGTACCCTTAATAATAAATTTGTGTGTAAATCTATCAACTTTTAATATATTACTATTACACACACCAAAATTTAGTATTCTTTTGTTAATCTATTAATCTATTTAATATACAATTCCGAAAATACAACAAACCCTCTTTCCATTTTTACGACTGATTGAATAAAATTTTAAAATTCACAATTTCCTTGTCTTTATGTCACGCATTGAAGACACCGTCAATGCCGATCAACAGGATCGCAAACACAGGAAGAGGGAGTCTTCATCTTGGAAAAGAAATAAAACAAAGTTTGTCGTTGAAATAAGTCTACTTTATTTTGTGTCCTTAAAGAGTCCGTTTGACCTAAAAGATCCTGTTTCCTAACAGTTTTACCTTTCATACTATGCACCATACGTTTCAGTATCTTGTTCAATGTAATCATGGTCCCAACTTATTGCCGAAGCCGACAATCATACTACAGGATCGAGATTATACGTGTGAGACAGGTCGTTCGCGTCGTGTCCGCAAACTTTTGTTCAACAGACCCCCCTGGATATCAAAATTGACCCATGTATGTACCGACGACCCTGAGTCCGTAAAGGGTCCGATGGGAACGCTGTTCGATACTCATCAAACCAGTTTCCCTATCTTCACCCTCACCATCCACCCCGACCGAACAAGATAAAACGATGACTAAGGAAACGACGACCTTACGAGAACCCCAAGACCTTAGGTCGTCGGTAACCCTTTCTACTCTTCTAGAGTACTCACCTTAGGTTAATACTGTAGCTTGGATTTCTTCGTCGATGTCGTAATGATGACGTCTGTAAGAGCTTACACTCTCCCTATTTGTCAGAACAAGTGTGGTGGAAAAGAAAGGAAAAATTTACAATAAATATCCGTTTGGATTAGGTTTAATTTTGTGTTGGAGTTTTATCGTTTCCCTTACCCCTCTCTCTTCCGTTCTTTTCTCTCCCTTTTTTTCTTTGGAGATTTCTCATCTTACTTCTCGTGTTTTATTGTACCATTCTTATTTAGGTTTCTCCTCTTTAGGGTAACATTTACCTATTGTAAGAGATGAAAACTTTATTTTTAGTCGTCTGACTTGTCTAATGGTTTGAGCCCATATACGTATATTCTCCGTATTAATATTCCACTCTCGTTTCAACTTTCACTTTCCTAACTTGCGACACACTGTCTACCTGTGATTGGTTCCTTTCGACCATGTCGTTATGAGAGTTGTGAAATGTTGTTGCTGAAACTCCGTTTTGTGTTAGTCCGTAGACCTTTTTATCTTACTTAGTGATTTGTAAGTGGACCCTATAATAATGTAGGACTCGAAGCATGTAGATTCTATAGAAGTTTTATTGGATTTCGTTTTACACTGTCTTGAAATTCCTCTTTTCCTGGTTGACTGGTAAAATATCTTCCACGATCTGAAGGGAGCACCATGTGACCTACCCTCAGGTGGACGGTGACGTCCCCTGTGTCCAAGCTAGGGACCAGGCCCTTCTAGGGTATACGGAGCCCCGTTGATTTCGGGTACCCGGTGTTGATGACTCGGGAACGAGTCTCGGGTCCTCGGCGTCGGTGACTCGGGAACTCGACGTGGACGATTTCGGGTGCGTGGATCCCGGGCACGAGGCGCTTTCTTCTCCGGTGACGTTACTCTTGGGGCACTTGACGTTGTCCCTCGTCGGGGGGCGTGGGGGGTGTCGTTGACCTCTTCTTCGGGAGTGTTTCGTGGTTCTGGGTCGTGTTGGTTTTAATTTTTTTTTTTTTTAAAAAAATTCACGTACTATGTGTAGGGGAGGAGGAGGACTCAGCGAAGTCAGCACAGGCTGACACACGCTGGGGTGTCTGCCGTCGGGGTTATGTCGTGTTAATGTGACTGTTGTCTTATTTTTCTTCGGGTAGAAGACCTAATTCTGGGGGGAGTCTAGAGGGAAATGTCGGAGTAGAACGTGTGCCAAGGAAGAGAGAGGAACCACAGGTAAAGTCTACGAGGGGTTGGAGGACTACGGGGGAGACTGAAAGAGTCCGACACAACCGTTGACGGGAGGGTGGAGTCCCGAGGGGCTTGTGACGAAGGAGGACAGTGAGACAAGAGATGATCAAGTCAAGGAAGAGCGGGTGGATTCTTACAGTAGGTTGTCAATGGGGGAAAGAGAGGACGTATTACTTAAAGGAAAAAGGACGTCTCAGTAAGAGTTGTTATGTCTTTACACGGACATTGTGAGGTAAATTTGTATTTTTCTTGTTGTCTTTTTAGGCTCGGGAGGGGAAACTGGGAAGCGAGGGAAGTAAAGAGACGAGGGACTTGTCTTTTGAAGTAGTTACCTCAGTAGACATGAACACCAGAGGGTCAATAAGATAATTAGGAAGAAGTCAGTCCGACAGGAGGGGAGCCGTGGGGTGGTGGAGGTTTCGTCTGGTCGAGAACTTCGGACACTACTGGAGTGTAAGGATTTAGACGGGACGACACGGGTAGTCTTTTCGTAGACTGTGTCAACTAAGAGAGAACTCTTAAGAGTAGAGTCAAAACTGGAATTCAGACATGAACCTACCGAAAGTTTATACTAGAGGTTGGGTCTCTGGACCCCTCTGGTCTGAGTACATAGGTTGACGGACGAACTGGAGAGGTGAAACTATGTATCAAACTATCACAAGTTTTGATTTGAGGACTGAAAAGAGGGCTATAGATGTGATCAGAAAGGACAGCGTCCCCGTCGAGGTAGGAAAGACACTAAGTGTTTTGGTTTAGAAAAAACTGAGAAAAGTGAGAATTCAGATATAGGTTGGGACAGTTCTTTAGGACGAGATGGAACGTCTATGTGGGTCTTAGACTGGGGAGGGAATTTGTGAGGTGTCAGAGGTAGAGGAGAAGGGGTCTAGGACAATGAAGGAGGATTGAGTAGAAGGTCGAAGGGGAACACGGGGAGGGGGGTGAGAGAAAACTTGTCTCTTTGATCTAATTAGGACATTTTTTCTTACAGTGTAACGTCCCGAGTCTTAAGAGGTTACACAAGAGAAGACCCCTCAGTTTCGGTTCGGAAATGAGGCTCCGGGAGACACTAGACCCCGAGGCGGTGTGGTTGAAGTAGGGGGTGGAGGGGGGACGAGTGAGGACGTCGATATGACCGGCGGAAGGGGTTCGGACCTTGTGCAGTTCGAGAACGAGTGGCGACCTCAAGAGACTAGAAGTCTCAAGATTCTGGCGAAGAGGGAAGGAAGTCCGAAGACGAGGATCCAGTGGAATAGACTGGTGTGGTACCCCCTGTCGTTGTGACGGGGGTCGGTGCGTCGCGAGGTAGGACGAGAATGACCCGAAACAAGAGAGACGACGTACAGATTGGTAGGACGTGTGACGTACAAATCAACCAATAAAAGACAGAGAGGGGTATTCTTACATTCGAGGTACTCCCGTCCCTGAAGCACAATAAGACGAGGTAGGGGTCCTCGACCGTACACCTTTCTTAAGTCATTTATAAGTGACTTATAAGTGACTTACTTCCAGTCCTGGTTCCCTTCCTACGGCGACAGAAGGATGACAGGGTGTTACAGGACTGTGAGGCCGTCAGTATGTTCTACGCGTGCTCTGTGTCATTTTAATCTTTCTGTCTGTCGTTTGCACTAGTAAATGCTACACTTAGGTTCTCCTGGCTCTCGACATGTTCCGACGACCTGTGTTCTAGTCACATCTACAGAGTTACAATTCATACGTTTATATTTTTGAGTAAAATGATGGTTTTTTTGAATTTTTGGGTCTTTCATCGTTCCTTATTTAGATTATGTTTATACATTCCAGAAGTATCTACACAATGAGTGTGAACCTTTCCTCGTACATTCTCCCTCTAGACTTATTTACTTCTCTATTTGACGTAAGTATCGATTCTTCTGAGTCATAAAAAATCCATAGTCAAAAAGGGTTTCATTAGATATGTGAGATAAGGATAAGTCACTAGGTCGTTTTTAAAAGACTCCTTGAACTATACGATTAAGATTTTAATCCTAACCTTTTTACTTCTATATTCATCTGAAAAAGAAAGACTTGTTTTTCTTGTCCCTTCCCCCAAGTGGGAGACTCTACGGTTCCGTACGGTTTTTCGATCCGTTAATTCAGCATAATTGTGTCTTTGTCTGTTTTCCTATCGTCTTCTCTTGCTTGAGTCTCTGTGTGGGGACGCACACATCTTAAGAGCCGTCTCCAATACTGACGATACTGATTAGTCGTTTCTTTCGTCTCCGAGTCCTTACACAACACTGTTGACCGAGACGTACACTTTTTCATTCTACTCTAGAATCTTACGTGTTTACATTTGACGTATACCTAATTTGTGGACGTATACTTTTTTGTTCTTTGGGGGGTTTGAAATTATCGTTGTCGACCTCTAAAGTTATGGATTAAGTGCTATTGTCTTGTGGTCAGTATGCATTCCGTTTCCTAAATTTGTTGTATTATTTGGTTGATGTAGATTGTCTGTGCATGTCTCGTGAGCTGGGTTGTTGTTGACTTATGTGTAAGACGAGTTCATATATATGCACCCTGTAAAAAGTCCTGTCTGGTACACAATCCGATGTTTAATTCGGGATCATCTGAAAAATTTTCTATTATAGTATGTCTTATAGAATAAACTGATGTTCTCCCGTTTTAATCATTGTTTTTTGATTTTAAGTGTTTTGACACCTTTAATTATGTGTCAAATTGTTGGTCATTTAGTTTCTTCTTTATGTTCCCTTGAACCTTTTATCAATCTCTGTTTACTTTTGTTTTCTGTATTGTGTGGTTTTAACTACCCTGTGTCATTTTCGCTACGGTTCCCCCTTTGAATGTCGGTCTTTGTAAATGTAATTTTTGACTACTTTCTGGAGTTTAGTTGTCGGATTGAATGTTGGGTTCTTTGATCTTTTTCTTGTTTGATTTGGGATCGATCGTCTTCCTTCCTTTATTATTTCCAATCTCGTCTTTATTCACTTTATCTCTTTGTTATCTCTTTTAGTTATTTTGGTTTTCAACCGAGAAACTTTTGACTGTCATGAGGTCGATCCTTCTGACTCTTTTTTTCTTCTAAGTTTATGATTTTATTTTTTACTTTTCACCCGTATAATGATGGTTAAGATATCTTTATTTTCTCCTAATACTCTCATGAATTTTATTGACATGTAGTTGTTTAAACTATTGGATCTACTTTGCCTGTTTAAGTACTGATTTAGTACTTTTTATCTTTTAGACTTATCTGGACATTGATCATTCCTCTGACTTAGTCATTATTTTTAGAGTTGTTTCTTTTTGAGACCTAAGTCACCGAAGTGACGACTTTAGGTGGTAAATTTCTGCTGATTTTTGTGAGGTGGTAATTGGGATGGTATGTCGACGGTCTTGAATGTGTCCGGACCCTTTATCTGAGAACCTCCCGTGTTGTCTTGGAACACGTGGTCCTGGGTCCTCTTTCCTCGTCGTTGGGGTGTTCTCTGACAGGACCTGAACGGACACCCACAGACCCTCAGAGTCCACCTCCACACCCAGACACCACCAGACGACGTGTCAACCCCTGTGACTCACATCGTCAGGTACGTACCCTAGAAAACTTCCTCTAGTGGTAATAGAAGTAATGGAGGTGGTATCAAAGTCGAGTCAAGTCAGCGAGTCGGTACAGGCTGAGAAACACTGGGGTACTTAACGTCGTACGGTCCGGAGGGACAGGTAGTGGTTGAGGGCCTCAAGTGGGTTTGAGTACACGTAGCTCAACCACTACGGAAGGTCGGTAGAGTAGGAGATAGCAGGGGAAGAGGAGGACGGGGGTTAGGGAGGGTCGTAGTCTCAGAAAAGGTTACTCAGTTGAGAAGCGTACTCCACCGGTTTCATAACCTCAAAGTCGAAATCGTAGTAAGGAAGGTTTCTTGTGGGTCCTGACTAGAGGAAATCTTACCTGACCAACCTAGAGGAACGTCAGGTTCCCTGAGAGTTCTCAGAAGAGGTTGTGGTGTCAAGTTTTCGTAGTTAAGAAACCGCGAGTCGGAAGAAGTGTCAGGTTGAAAGTGTAGGTCTGTACTGGTGACCTTTTACCGTTGGGTGAGGTCATGAGAACGGACCGTTTAGGGTACCTGCCTCCTCGGACCATCCGACGTCAGGTACTCCAGCGATCCTCAACCTGTACTGACTCGCTGAAGTGAAAGTGAAAAGTGAAAGTACGTGACCTCTTCCGTTACCGTTGGGTGAGATCACAAGAACGGACCTCTTAGGGTCCCTACCCCCTCTGACTACCCGACGACAGAGACCCCAGCGTGTCTCAGTCTGTACTGACTTCACTGAATCGTCGTCGTCGTCGTCGTTTTCGTGAGGAATTTGAAAAGGTTTTTGACTTCCCCTCCTTTGTGAAGGATAGAGTAAGATACTCCGGTCGTAATGGGACAATAGTTTCGGTCTGTTTCTATGATGTTCTTTTGATGTCCGTTAGTAGGGATACATGTGACTACGTTTTTATGAGTTGTTTTATGTCTTAAGTCGTCGTATAATTTTCCTAATATGTATACCGGTATACCCTAAATAAGGACCTCACGTTCCTACCGAGTTGTACACTTTCGACTAGTTACTTTATACGGTGTAGTGGTCTTACTCTCCCTTTGTGGTACGTTAGTTAGGTACGTCTTTTGTGTAAACTGTTTTAAGTTGTGAGAAAGTACTCTCTTTGTCATTTGGTTCTTATCTTACTTCGATGGAGTTATTTACTTGCGGTATATGTTTTTTGGGTGTTACTCGTAGTATGAGGTCCCACATAAGAGATTCTACTCCCTATTCCGTTCTCACGGGTGTAAGTAGTGAAGCTAAGTTGTGTCCTAACCTTCAAAGTCGGTCTCGTCAATCCGTTCTTCATTATTTTCCGTAGATTTAACCTTTTCTTCTTCATTTTATTACAAACGTCTACTATACTGGAATATACATCTTTTGGATTTCTAAGGTGGTTTCTTTAGACTCTCTTGATTATTTACTTAAATCGTTTCGTTCATCCTAATCCTATGTTTCAGTTATGTGTTTCTATTCAACGTAAAGTCTTTAAGGGACCACCAGGTCACCAATCGTGAGACGTGAAAGTGACGACTCCCAGACCCAAGTTAGGGACCAGTCCCTTGATTCTAGGACGTTCGGTACAACACACCGGTTTTTATTTAGTCAATGTCAAGATATATGATTGTTATTGATGGACTTTTCCTTTAATATTTTTACTAAGGTAAATACTATGGTAGTTTGTCTTGTTTTATAAATCCTTAATTGATTCCTCCACTATTTGATCGTGTTACTTTTGATACTTTGTGACAACTTTCTTTAATCACTATTTACCTTTGTATGGAGAATAAGTACTTAATCTTCTGAATTATAACAAGTTTACAGTCATGATGGGTTTCATTAGAAGTCTGAGTTATGTTAAGGATAGTTTTAAGGTCATTAAAAAAAACATCGATGTCTTTTTGGTTAGGATTTTAAGTATGTCCTGAAGAGACCACCGGGTCACCATTTCTTGACGGACGGTTGTATCGTCTGTACTCAAGATAGGGACCAAGTCCTTCTAGAGTGTAGGGTGGCTCGTTGGTTCGGGCACGTAGTGTCGAGATCTCGGGTCCTCGATGTTCTTCCCTTCAGTGACCTACTCTTCAGGAGCGTGACGTTACTTCTCGTCGGGGACGAGTGACAGTAGTCTCTTCTCGGGTACGTCGTTGCTTCTGAGCCGTGCCGGTTTTTATTTATTTATTTATTTTGACATAGATATTCTTTTCATTCTACGACTACGATGGTAGAAAACCCAAGAACGGTTCCCGAAGCACAAAGATCAGAACGTAATTATGTGTCGGGCCACCCCAACTATACCCAGGTGGGTTCAGTGTACACTCCTTCACCTCCGGACCTCTTCACTCCACTGAGGCGGTTCCAGAGAGAGTATCGAGGGAAAGAGCTCTCGCGGTTCCTCTGCCCTACCGCCCGGGGAGGGAGGCCGACGGCCGAGACAAAGGCGGGGACAAGTGGAGATCGGAGGGCCGTGACTCGGAGGCAAAGTCAAGGACCGAACCCGACGTAGGTAGATGTTCAATCCCACTACCACCGCCGTCGACGTCGTCCGTGTCGACCATGGTAAATGGCGCCCCGTGAGTCCGGTTCGTGAGAAGTATGTGTCCCAGGGTAGAATGGGGGCGGTATACGATTCTCACCCCAGTACCAGGGGTGACTTGTCACCCCTCTTCATCTGAGTCTACACGGCTTCCAGTGTGTCGACAACTCGCCACCTCGTGAAGTGAAGGTACACAAACAAAGAAGAAGTTCTGTCCTAAAATTATCCAGACTGGAGTGACCGTACTCAAACCCACTTGAGACCCTCAACCACTACCTGTCCCTCCGGACCGCACGACGTGAAGTACCCCACCGTTCCTCTGCCTGTGCTGACTCGCTGACTTATCTGGAGTGACCCATCGTCGCTCATTTGTTCTGCCACTTACCATTCGGCGGGTCGCGAGTTCCGACTAAGAGACCTTGATCAGAATAGTTGGGGGGTCCGGTGTCCTGAAAGGTGTCCGATATAAATTCACGACGAAAGTAGACGTGGAGGAAGTTGTCGTTCTTTCTGCACGTGTTGAACTAGAACGAAGAGATTCCCGAGGGGGAATAGGTCGGTCCGTACAGGACGGAGGTAGAGGGAATTCAATTACTGGAGAGGTCAGTGGACACCGGGTCTGGTCCCTTCGATCTCGAGAGGTGGACTGAGGTCGGGTCCCGGGGAGACCGACCAAGTAAACCTTGTAAGTCTTTGTAAACAAATAGGTAAGGAAGGAGAAGGTGGGGTCCAGAGGAACAAAGGTTTCGGAAAAGTTGTGTCGTCAGTTCCCACTAGAAAGATTAATCTTTTAGACTGGTAGAGTGACAAAGAAGTCTAGAAGTCGACGAGGGGTGGGACGGACCTCCTATTACGAGTTATGAAACTAGACTATAAACTCCGGGGAGAGTCACTCGAAGGATGAGAAGGGTAGGGAAAGAAAGTCAACACCAAGGACCTTGGACGGGAAGGAACGGAAACAGGGACAACAAGGGAGGTCGACGTTACGGACCTCCTAGAGACGGTCCAAAGACGTACTATACGTCCATGGCACCAGAGGAAGTCCGTGAGGAACCATTACGAGAAGGTCTCTAGATTCTTGTCACTGTAATTTTAGACACCGGTATTCTTTTTTTTCTTGTTTTTTGTTTGAACACCGGCACCTGAAGCGACCACCAGCTCACCAATTTTTAGGCGGAAGGTTACGTCCTCTACGTTCAAGTTAGGGACCGACCCCTTGGTTCTCGGGTGTACGGGGTACCGTTGATTCGGGCGCGCGTCGTTGATGACTCGGACACACGAGATCTCGGACGCACTATTGATCTCTCTGTGACCTCTCGACGTTGATTTCTAGGACGCACGACGTTGATTTCTAGGACGCACGGCGTTGATTCTGGACTACGTCGTTTATTTATAATTTGTGTTCTTTGGACACCGGCATTCCGTCCGCTCCCGGAACGGACCTGTGTGTATTAAACTAGTCTTTCGTCTCAGTAGTTCCTTCTTGACACCAGGATTCTGTATCTTCACAGCAATAACCGTTGTCTGTTTTCTACCTTCGTTGGACACATCGATGACTGTCTACTTGCCCATTCGTTCTACACCCAGAAAGGGGTGTCCTCTTATAATAAGTCGGAATTTTTCCTTCCTTTAAGACTATCTTCGACATTCCAGTTACTTAGAACTCCTGTAATACGATTCGGTCAGTGTTTTCCTGTTTGTGGTATACTAGGGTAAATATACTCCACGGATCTCATCAGTTTAAGTGTCTCTACGTTTCTTACCACTACCGGTTCCCTACCCCCTCCCCCCTACCCCTCAATCACAAACTATCCATGTCTCACAGTGGACCCCTTCTACTTTTACGAGACCTCTACTTGCCAGCAAATTGTGTTTTGGATAAACTCTTTCCGTCGGTGGACGTACGCACAATGACTAAGTGGACTCGTCAGTCTTATGAATAGAACTTAGATTCCCTGTCTCATTACACTGGTTAAGACAGGAATTCAATATCGGTGTCTACGTCCCGATCCCTTTCCCGAGGTACGTCTCAAGCCCAAGTTGTCGTTCCCGACCCTGACGAATGACTCTTTACAATAGTACAACTTTCTCGTGCACGAATATTATGATGTCCTTCCATTATGACAAACCGTACTGTATCATTGGGAATCGTTCCTTCGGAAAAGAGTTAGGACTTTCTTAATTCTTATCACGGTCTTTCAAATTGGATGCGGTGGTTGTGAAACAGTGATTCCGTAGAAACGTGGAGGTGGAATCCGAAAAAAAAAAAAAAAATTACATAAACCGACGTGGCCCAGAATCAACGTCATACACCCTGTAAATCAACACCGTACACCCTAGATCCAGGTACTGGTCCCTAACTTGGCCCCCGGGGACGAAACCCTAGCACCTCAGAATCGGTGACCTGGTGGTCCCTTCAGGGGAGTTGGGGTCCGAATAAGAGGAGTAGACACGGCAGGTTATGTTGTCGAGGGCCCGCATACTTCGTTCACTCGTCGACCTTACACCAAACAGACCTAACTCTTACTATTTTATTTCATGTGTGACCTGAAGATAAAATAAATAAAACCTGAAATTTATAAATCATCCTTTCATTACATTGTGGAGTTATTAAAAGACACAACTTGTGTACAACTTTGTGATGATGAACCTGTAGGACTTATTCTATTTACATAATTTTAGTTGAAGTGGATAGAGAAAAAAGAAAGATTTACGTCAAGATCTTGTAAATTTCAAGTGCCAAGTGTAATATAAAACTGATATTCACGACGAGATCCACGAGGTTGGGATCCTGTGGTCCGTCCCAGTCACCTCCTGTCGTACCTTACTTACTACCAGACACTCGCGGGAGGACGGCGGATCGTAGACCCTACGGTCGTTGGTCTGTGTCCGGGGGCCCTCTTTGATCTCCCAAGAAAAGGCTTCTTCTAAGACTTCCCAATGTCCCTTTTCTATGACTGTAAAGTTCTAGAAGATTCCTTTCCTGGTCAAACGGTGGGTCAGTGCGATCTTGTCCTGCGGGAATTTGAGTCTATCCGTTGTTTATGCAACGAAGTCACAGTCCTCGTGGACGATGTGACAGTGGTTGTCTTTAGTTTCTCTTAAAGTACAGCGTAATGTCGCCAATGTCGCTAGAGCTTTATTGCGAATGACAGTAGTAATGAAATTTTAAATCATCTGTCTGACGTTCTGACATAATAAATTACGGAATTGTTTCTTCATGTATATAATAGTGTAGTGTCCGAATAAATGATAAAATCATTGATATAGAATTACATGGACCGAAGGAAACAATAGAACTGTACTAAAAATGACACACAATAAACTTTGGTTATAAGACTCCACAGACGTTCGGATCGAGAGTCTTCCGGGACGGGTGTCTGGACGACCAACGGAGAGGGAGGAGTCACAAAAGGCAGGACCAGAAACAAGACCAACGCGGCCCACCAGTGACGTCGAAGACCCGGAGAGACTAACGTCCCGCACCCGAATCGACGGGACACCGTACACCCTAGAATCAAGGGTCTGGTCCCTAGTTTGAACTCAGGGGACGTAACCTTCCACCTAAGAATTGGTGACCTGGTGGTTCCTTCAGGGACAGGATTAAAATTAAAAATAATTTAATTATATATCAGTATTAATTTTTTTTTGTCTTCGTGTCGTTATCTTTTTTTATCTATTTAACCTAAAATAGCCTTAATTTTTGAAAACGTGTAGTTTCCTGTGATACTTCTTTTACTTTTCTGTCGGATGTTTTACCTTCTTTTATAAATATTTAGTACATTGACTGTTCCCGGATAATAGGTCTTATACATTTCTTGAGGATTTAAGTTGGTGTTTTTCTGTTTGTCGGGGTAATTTCTCTGATAAACTTATATCCATAAAGAGGTTTCTAAGTGTTTACTGGTTATTCTTGTGCTTTCCTACGAATCATAGTCAGTGATCCCTTTACATTTAGTTTTACTGTTGTTCTATGATGAAATATGGATGATCCTACCGATATTAAAAAAAAAATTTCTGCCTTATTGTTCACAATCGTTTCGATATCACTTTGACCTCGGGAAGACGTAACGACCACCCTTACATTTCACCACGTTGACGGTACCCTTTGTCAAACCGCTAAGGAGCTTTTCGGTCTGTCTCTTAATGGTGCACTGGGTCGTTAAGGTGAAGACCCAAATTTGAGCTTTCTTGACTTTTAACCTTACTTTGTCTAAGAATATAGGTCACAAGTGACGTCGCAATAAGTATCATCGATTTTCCACTTTTTTGGGTTTACAAATAGTTGTCTACGTACCTGGTTTGTTTACACCATAGTCATAAATTTATGTCATCTTATATGATAAGTCGATATTTTTCCTTACTTCAAGACTATACGATGTTGTACCTACTTGGGACTTTTGTACGGTCTGTGTTTTCCTGTTTGTGATAGTAAGATGAATGTACTTTCTAGATCTTATCCCTTTAAGTATCTCTGTCTTCCGTCTAATCTCCAATGGTCCCCGACCCACCTCTCCCCTTACCCCTTAATAACGAATTACCCATGTCTTAGAGTTAAACTCCACTATTTTTTCAAAACCTTTATCTACAACCACTATATGTTG
The DNA here is from genome assembly GCA_006410555.1 of Capra ibex. Taxonomy (NCBI): domain Eukaryota; kingdom Metazoa; phylum Chordata; class Mammalia; order Artiodactyla; family Bovidae; genus Capra; species Capra ibex. The sequence goes on along the minus strand of SJYO01000233.1, from coordinate 2,955,317 downwards.
TAGCACTTATATTCATTACGGTAACGTAATGTTTGAATTTTCACCGATTTTGTCGTCCAAAATATATATAAAGTATCATTGTTTTACTTTTTTTAATTTCTTAATGGTGTACTAGGTCGTTAAGGTACGTGTCCATATATGAGTTTTCTGCTTGTGTCCATCAGTTTGTTTTAGAACATGTACTTACAGGTGTCGCCGTAATAAGTATTATCAAAATAGACGATAATACTCAAAATAGGACGATAATCTCTCAAAAATAGGACTACCAATTTATTAATAAAGCAGAAACTATAATAATGACATATAATGGTTGTGTGGTCATATAATGGTACTGAAAAAACGACAAAAATATATTAAACGAAAACGATTGAGATTTTAATTCAAAATAAAATAAAAAACCGGTACGGTGTACCGAACTCCCTAAGAATCAAGCGGTTAGTCCCTGACTTGAACCCTGTGTCGTCACTTTCACGACTCAGGATTAGTGACCTGCCAGTCCTTTAAGACTTCAAGAGAAAATTTAATTTAGTATTCTAATTTTTTGTTCTCCCTGATGATCCGATTGTTATTTTAATCGTTACAATATGAGGTAGGGAAGGATGAGGACCCAATCAACGAGTGAAAATTATACTTATTTGTTGGTTTCTAATGACCTGTAAGGTTCTTTCTAAGGTTGGCTTTTTCTATGTATCTTTCTTCCTAGATTTCCTTTGTCTCTGTTGTGTCTCTGTGCACTTTTGAATTTATTTATATATACATCCAGAATCTTTCCATCTTCTATGAGATAGGTACATTGTTCCTTTTTTACAATAATTTTTCCTTGTCTCATTGTTTCACGACAATATGCCTACCGAGATTATTTGTAAACTACCTGTCTCGCTTCAGTCCTTTTGGAGGTTTAAAGTTATCTAAAGAGGTCATTTTCTATGTGTTCATCGTATACGTTTTTACGACATGTGAAATAATCGGTGGTACCTTTGTGTTTAGTTTCAGTGTTGTTCCATGATGAAATGGTGCCACTACCGATATTAGTTTTTCTCGTCATTAATGTTCTCAAGGACTCCTCCACCTCTTTAATCTTGGGAACACACGACGATCACCCTTACAATATTTACCTCGTCAGTGATACCTTCAAGTCGTCCAAGGAGGTTTTCAATCTGTGTTTTATTGGTACACTGGGTCGTTAAGGTGAAGACCAATGTATGTGTTTGAACATGTGTTTACACGTATCGTCGTAATAAGTGTGATCGGATTTTCACCTTTGTTAAGTTTACAGGTAGTTGTCTGTTTACAAAGTTAGTTTACATCATATAGGTATTTTACTTTATAATAAGGTACTATTCCTTACTTTTGGACTATGTGTGATGTTGTACTTACTCGGACGTTTTGCACACCGTTCTTTTCCGTTTTCACTCTGTGTTTTCAGGACAGTATACTAGTATGACATACTGAGTTAAACGTATTTACAGGTCTTATACGTTTAGGTGTCTGTCTTAATCACCAACGATTCTCTGTCACCCCGCCTCCGCTACTCCTCACTGACGAATATCAGTACCCCAAAGAAAAACCTCACTACTTCTACAAGTCTTACGTCTATCATCACTACCAACGTGTAGTAATACTCACATGACTGACATGATTACCATTGTGACTTTTCCCCATTTAAAATACCGTACGCTTAATATAGAGTTATTTCGACAATATCGTACCTTTTTTTTTCTTTTTCAGAAGGTCTTTCTGTCTGTTATTTTTCTATTCTCTGTTTTTTCTACACTCTGTCCTAGTCGAGTCGTTTGGGTCGTAGACTCACTGTCGTCAAAGTCTCTCTCTTTCGTCTTGTTCATCTTCACTCCCTTAACAAAAAATTTTTAATTACGTTCTGACAAAGATTCTTTCTTTTCCAGAGGTGTATGTTCACCGGATAATTGATGACCGTGTTTCTGGGTAAGGTCCTGTGTAGTAGATCTTGGAAGTGTTTTCTTCACTTCACTTCTGAGATTGTCGAAGGTTCCTGATTCTTGACCTGGTCGGAGTTTGAAAATCCGTGTTCACCTTCAGAATCAACGAGTCAGCACAGGTCGACAAAACACTGAGGTACCTGGCGTCGGGTGGTCCGAGGAGACAGGTACCTTAAGAGGTCCGTTCTTTTGATCTCCCCCAACGGTAAACGAAGAGGTCCCCTAGAAGGGCTGGGACCCCGACTTGGGTGTAGAAGACGTAACGTCAGTCTAAGAAATAGTAGACTTGGTGGTCCCTTCAGGTGTGAAAAAAAAAAAAAAATTCGTGTTCATTACCTTCGATTCATATTATGTCGGAGAAATTCCAAGATTCCTTTTCGATAAAAGTTAAAATAAATTATAATATATATATATATAGATGTCAATATATTTTTATTAACCATAAATAATAAAAATCGAAATGTGAGTCGGTTTGATATACTCCAGACTTTTTTCTATACCACCAAAGGTTTTTAAATAAAGGTTGACTTCCACACGAGGTCATTTCAATTCCTGATTTGGGTCCTTTCGTTTTCTGGTGTACTAGGTTTTTCGTCCTTTCATCGATTCCCGTCAGGGTCCACTTCTTTTCCCTTCGGAGGTCTGTCGTCGATCCATCGTCCGGATCTCTCGTTGAACCGGTCTGGTCTCGGCCCCTGTCTCCCGTGACCCTTTTTGTCCTCTAGTACTCTACTAGACTATGCAGACGTGTGGACCCTTTGTTACAGTTACCACCCGACCGTCTAGAACACCCCGTACACTTTTTTTAATGTTTATTCTCGAATCTTTTGTTTCATATGTCTTCTCCTCCGTTGGTAAATAAAATCCCTTTTATTTTACATACTCTGTTACTTTAGTATGATGTTCCGAGACGTCACTAATAGTAAAGGTACGAGTGTCATTTGTCTTTATAACCAACAAAAAAATTAGGATTTGACTACATTATATACCTCCCACCCCGTGTCCTTCACCTTCACTGTCTCGATTTATGCTTGATAATATCGTCTAAAGTTATGTACTACTACTGATTACTCTCCTTTACTTTCCATAAGGGTAAATTTTTTTTTTCTTACTTTCTTTATAACTTCCATCTATGGTCTTCTGTCTCGTCAACTCTCGACTTCCACCCCTTCCGACTCCTTCTTCCGGTCTCCCGACCTACCAAAGATAATCTTCGTCAAGTCCTAGGTACGGTGACGAGACTAAAACATTTACGATCATGACATTCTTCAATAATCCGTATATGGAGTGTTGTCAAGGGACGACACTGTAGTCTCGACCCTTGACCGGATCTTTGTCACCTTTGTCCCTGAAAGGTAGAAGTTCCCCACAGAAGGAGTCCGGGACGGGTGGTCCCGAGTCACCCTACGAGGTAGGGAAGACCTGTAAGACTCCTGGACAGGGAGGACGGACCAGACACCTCCCCTCGTTTGACCCCCGGTCTCGAGGGGAGGGGACATAGTTGGTGGACACTGACGTCCGAGGGATGTATAAGAGTTCCCTTAAAAACCTTTGTCCATACCATGTCTGTCTTTGGTTCACCCCTCATCTACTAGAGACAGAGTGGGTAAGTGTCGAGGAGTGTGGGACGACTCGGGTGTCCATCTACGAACTACGAAACGTGTGTCATCCACGAGTTATTCCTTGACGACTTCCGCATTAATACCACGGTTCAAAGACACGAACCATGAAGTAGTCTGGAACTTGTTCGTGGTGATGTAGTCTCCCATCCTGATAGAGGTGTAATGTCCATTCCTTTCTCCAAGTTCTCTGGACGGGTCCAGTGAAGGGATCATTCCTTTCTCGACCCTAAGTTGGGGCCCCCACCGACTAGGGTGTCGGACACGTTGATAGTCGACGACTGTATTTAAGAAAGACCTTTTTCCGACCAATACATCCACCTATCTTCCTTCTTTTCGTTCTTACTTTTATTCTCCACCCAAGTGTTGACTCGGTTCTTCTCTTGAATTTCTCTGAGGGGGACGGCTCGGGACCTCTGAACCCCGACCGTGGGGGTGGTGGGCGGGGTCGTGCGGCCGGAGTGTCATGGGTGGAAGAAGTCTCTCCAACAAGAGAAACCAGAGGAACAGGTAGACCGTCGTGGTCGGGAGGTCGGCGAGACAAAGACGGACCTCGTCGAAGTCCTTGGTCATCGGCAGGGCCGCCGTCCGGGGTCCGACGCGCCCGAGACGGCCCCTCGACCTCCTCCAGAGGTCGGTCCCCAGTCCGCCCCCGTCGCTCCTACGGAGGTTCCGTCCCAGCGACAACAGAGGTATCCTCTCCAACGCGAACTAGACCCGTTAGAACCCCCGGACGGCCCCCGGCCGTAGCTACGACTACCTCAACCCCACGCCCCACGTCAGACCCTCCGAGAAGAGTCTCCTGAATGTCGAGCTCAGTAACCGTAGGACCCATAGGCTCAGCCACAGGGCAGCCCTCCTGTACGACACTCTCCCCCGTGACGAAGACACCCCCCGCCCCTCCCTTGCCGCAGCTCCTCCCCACCCCTGTCCTTTCCCACTCAGTGGTTCTCCCAGCCTCTGGTCTCCGGTGGGGCTGGGCCTGTGTGCCCTCTGTCTCTTTGCCTACGTAGCAGACGAGTGGTACGCGGACTTCGCCCAGGGTGTCGGGGCAGAGTAAGAGTCGAGTCGGGGGCGGGACGGGCGTGTGCGTGTGTGCCTGTTCCAGTATTCCAACGGACAAATGACGTCGCCCCGGTCCTTCGGGTGGTTGTAACCCCCACGACCCGGTACTGAGGCGGACCGGAGTCAGGGACACCGACTAAGGAGAGTTTCTCGTTCGCGAGTGGGAACGAGTAGTCGTGTGGCCGGCGGGACGGGCGGGTCGGAGGGTGCGGACCTGGTGGCGGGCGTGGGGGTTGGGTCGAACCAAGAATCTTTAGGTCGTTCCTCTTCACCCAATCCCTCTCGTCCTCCTCCTCCGCGCCCTCTCCACTCTCGCCTCCCTCCCTCTCCTATCCCCTCTCCGTCGGTGGTGGAGCCACGGTGAATGGCGGTCAGCAGGAGATGGACTTGGGGCTACCTGACCTTAAACCATCGCCCTGACCCGAGGAGCAAACCGTGACCGACTTACGTCAGTTGGAATAACTTCCTGTTGCTGTCGGTGCCGTGCCCCTGTTTCTGTTTTTATTTTTTTGTTTGTGGTGTGAACGACGACTTTAAGTGTAATCACCCTGCTGCGTTTGTCTGCTCGCCTGTCTGCGTGTGCTCCGTACGCCTGTGACGTGCACCCGGGCTCCGGCCTGGTCCACTTCGGCCCGTGACGAGTAAGCGCGCCTCCGCCCGCCCGTCCGCCCGCCCTCCACCCTACCCCACCTCTCCTGGCGGAAAGGGATGAGACTCCTCCCACGGTAGTGTAGCTAGCGAAACCCAGGCAACAGGAGGCTCTCCACCCTTGGCAAGGAAGATCAGGAGAGGAAATGTGCGTAGTCTCTCTTCTTTTTTTTTTTTTCCTGTTGCTTTCTCTTTCTTTTGTGTGTGTGTGTTTCGGTGTCGGCAATAGACCACATCAACTTCGGCCCGACAGAGCTCCGTCTCCAGTGAGGGGGTTGGGACGTCGACTTCCCGTCCGACCCCCGCGGTGTACTCCCCGTTTGGAACCCGTCGTCAAGACCAAAACTTTCGACAGTGGTTCCGGTGTCGGCCGGGTCAGGGACCCGGGATGCCCTGCGGTAGGGACCCGGAGCTAGTGTGAGTCGACTCCAATGGAAGTCGTGGTCCACCCGGTCCCGTCGTCATCCTGGTCCCGGTGCACGTTCCGGCCGTGAAAGAGACATGGTCCCTACGGGACCCGGATGGAAAGTAAGGACCCTGTCTCCATGCACCGGTGTCTCATCGGTCCGGTCGGAGAGGTAGTGACGAGTACTTACTCCCTCTTGGGTCCAAACTCGTCAAACTCCGTGATTGCCTATCCTGCTCCCAACAACCCTGACAGTGACCTTTAACCTTCGAGACCAGAGGACCGAAGTCTCTCCGGTGTCTCCGAAGGACCCTACCCCGACTCGCGGTCCGTGGAGGGGTGGTACCTCCCACATTGACGTACAGAGGAAGTCGATATCGGTCAAGTCCCCTGCTCCGTAGTGGCCGAGGGTTCTTGACGAACCTCTCGAACCTACCCTCACCCCACTAGGTTTTCCCTCTTCGGACCCACCCGGGCTCTCGGTCTCAAGCGTCGGGGCACACTTGGAGACTCACTTTCTTAGTCCCACTGAGACAGAGAGTCCAGAAGACATTTCTACTCTAGTAGACCAAACCGGTTCTTCTCCCACCCCGACGGGTTGGTTCTGATTCGCTAAAAGGCATGGGGAGTCTTAGGGAGGTCTCATATCCGGTCCCCGACTTGAATACTTCTGGTCTTTTGCGTCAGAGGGCCGGTTGAAAGAAGAACATAGGCACCGCTTTTGACATCGGGTCTCGACGGATTTGAGACGGAGGGGTTCTTAGTTCACGTTCGTTGACCGGTCACTCGGTAGAGACCAGGTAAGTCGGGAGGAATCTCAGGGTACAAGGAAGATATTAAGACTACGTGAACCGGCCCCCACCGGCCCCTTTGTCTCTAGGACAGACTAGATTCGGTGGTACGTGCGGTGGACCTACAGGAACTAACCGTAAACCCAATCCTCCCCGAGACGGAAGGGGTTCGAGTGTCGGGTGACATCGACGGGAGGGGTGAGGGGTGGACCTCACACGAAATGAATTAATTCCTACATCTTGTTGAGAACTTTCAACGGTCCGCCCCGGGTCCAAAAGGGCCGAGTCGAGTTCATGACGATACTCCAGTACGTCCTCCGTGGCGCCACCCGCCTTTCGATCGCGTGGCCGGGACGATGCGCGGCGCCAGTGCTCACGTGACTCTCGGACCGAAGGCCTCCGCAGAGGACCGAAACCGGGGAACCAGGGTCCCTTAATAGACGGACCTAGCAAAGAACACCTCCCTCCGCAGTCCTGGCTACAGGGTGAAGAGTTAGACAACACCCGGACCGTGGAACTCGTTGGATGGACAGGGGTTCCGGACTCTCCCGAGACCCGTTTCAGGGGGACCTCGTTGGGGGTTCCGAGGTCCCGGGACCCAGGACCAGGGGGGCCGGGAACCGCAGATGCGAGGTGCGACGAGGGTGGTGGTCCGTCCCGACGTCGGAGGCGTGGACTCGACTGGAACCTAGTCTCTTGACAGCCCGGTCAGGACAGAGGGTGTGCAGCCGACCGTCCCGTTTCCCACCTCACTTGTCTGTCTGTCTCCTGTCCGTTTGTCACCTGTCCTCTACCGACCGACTCACATTGATGTAAGTGGCCCTGTTGGGTAGCAACCTCGCCCCTGTGCGCGGGTGTCGACGTACCGGGTGTGGTGTGAGCCCGCTGGAGCTCCTTCCGTACCGAATACCCACCTTAAACCAAACCGGTGAACCCCGGCTGGGGGGTTTTGTCTGTTTGGTGGCACTGGGTCCTCTGGATCACCCGGAGGCGGTCTACATTAATGTGCGTCCGTCCACGCGCCACGTCCGGCTCCTGTCTCACGCTTTCCCCGGGGATGAACATAAGGATATCTACTGTCAAAGGAAAACCCCTGCCGGAGCCCCACCCTAAGCCTCGACCAGTCGCAGGGAACAAGCGAGAAGTCTCGACGTACAAAACCCCCACCGAGCCCCCGGAGCCCCCGACCCCACTGCGGCGGGGCACAGTGCGACCCGCCCGCCCATGACGACAGGTCCGACAGGCTCCTCAACGAGTCCGGTCTGACCGAGCAGTGAAGCGAGAACACCAGGACCGACAGGTCTATCCACAGGACCCGTCTGAGCCACGACGAGACCTGACACTGCCTCTACTTGCCGAAACTGCACCACGCACCTCCCTGGCCACCGCCCCAGAAGAATATGCGGTGATCCGTACTACTTGGACGTCTACCCGCTCTCCTCCCGTCCCCTTCCCACTTCGGCGGTCGGGAGACCTCAGGGAAAGTCCCGACTCCGGGGTGGACTGGGCTGGGATCGAGACCGGAGCCACTCCTAAAGACCTCCTCTTACCCCCAGTCTGTGTCGGTACTGGTTCTGTCTGTCTGGGCTCGGGACGGGTAGGAGTACGACGCGGTTCCAGTTCAGATCACCCCCTACGGGTCTCCCTGGTTGTCTGGGAGGGGGAGGATCAGGGTGTGTTTCCCTAATAGGTCGACCTCGTGGGCGTCACTGTCGTCTCCACACCAGTCCTGTCAATTTCTTACCAATTGGAACGGACAGGAGTTCGCGTCTCTGGACGGTGAGGGGAAGAACCAGAAAGGGAGGATGAGGTGGAAGGGAGGTGGGACGAGGAGACGGCCTCCGGGGGGAGGGACAGACCAGTTTCTGGTTCCGTCGGAAGTCCCGAGTCAATAGGAAGGGGTGTCCCACGGTAAGGGTGGGGTGGTGGGGGTGGAGTAATGCACTTTTGGGGTGTGTGGTCAGACGGAGGGGGTTCTGAGGTAGCGTGGGTCAGTCACAGGTCGTTCTGAGTCCCTTGATTCTGGACGGGACCCACCCTCCATCCCAGAGTCTCAGGGCAAGGCTAGGACCGGGTCCCGACCGAGCTGAAAGTCAGACTTTGTCCTCTACGACCAGTTGATCGTCTTCGATGAAGGAGACTCCCCACCCCAGTGTAGGTCACCGAAAAGAGCAGTAGACTTGAGGTCGACGGGTAAGGGGTCCCTCCTACCTTTGTCGGAGATGGCTCCATTCCGGGTGTCCCTCGTCCTCGGTCTCCTCCCCGAAATTCGGACCGGAAGTTCTCCGACAGTTAGTTCCACTACCACTGCCGGGTCACCCTTGGGAGATTTGCTCCGAGTCTCGGTGGCCCCGGTACCTGTTCCGTACCCTCTCGGGTAAGTAGACGGGGTACTCTGTAGTGACACCTTTGTGGTCTTCCTGGTTTTATTCTTTGCCCCTGTGGTGGCTTACGACCACTCCTACACCCTTTTACCTTAGTGAGCATGTACCGACCACCCTTACATTCTACTATGCTGGTGGGACCTTTTGCTAGACCGTCAAATAAAATTTTACTTTGTACGTTTATAGTGTGTTGGGTTATTGGTGTGAGAACCCGTAAATCGGGTATCTTTACTATTGTACAAGTGTTTTTTGAATCCGCTCGTACAAGTACCGTTGAAATACACTATATCCGGATTTAACCTTTGTTGGGTCTTCGGGAAGTTACCCACTCGTTGACACCACGTGGGTCTGGTACCCTCTGGTGAGTCGTTGGTTTTCTTTCCTTGTCACTACATTCGTTGGTGAACCTACTGAGAGTTCACTTAATACGGAGCACTTTTTCGATAGAGTTCTCAATGTCTAGTGTACTAATATAAATATTTTGTAATGACTTTACTGGATTAATATCTCTACCCTTGTCTAATCGTCAAACACGCCTCTGACCCCCTCTCTCACTACTTCTCCGACCTCCTGAACCAATATTTTCCCACTGTCCCTTCTGGGGTCATACACGCTTAACTACCCTCGACACATAGAACTGGTACGTCCACCCATGTCCTTGGCCGTGAACACTACTTTCGTGTCACCTAATTTACGTGGTGTCCACTATGTTCACTTCTGCCGCTTTGGACTCATTCTGACGAGCCGACGTAGACACAGTCATAAGGCCGATACTGTCGTCGGACGTCAAGACGTTCTACAGTAGTGACTTCCTTTGACCCATTGCCCATGGTCCTAGGACGACATAATAAAGGACGTTCACATACGTTTAATGGTGACGGATTTTTCTTTTTCGGTTGAGTGACCTTTTCTGGTACTACGGTCCTTTCTAACTTCCGTCCTCCTCTTCCCCTGCTGTCTCCTACTCTACCAACCTACCGTAGTGGCTGAGCTACCTGTACTCAAACTCGTTCGAGGTCCTCTGCCACTTCCTGCCCCTTCGGACCACACGACGTCGGGCACACCTGTATCTCTCAGTCTGTGCTGACTCACTGGTTGTCGTTGTTTTTATTTTTTACATCAAATCTGTCAGGCGGACAAGTGGACTGTCTATGCACATGATCCGGTCCGGGCAGGACCCCTGACCCTTTCGGTCCCCGGGGGGAGTCGTCTCGCTGTCGACACTGAGCTCACGGAGTGGTGGTCTCCGGTGGTGCCTTTTCGGGGCCTCGGAGCGGAGCACGGACGGTCAGATCCGCTGGGTCACGAGACCCTCGTGGGTCGGGGAAGAGGCAAGTTTTGTGTGTGTGGACGATGTAGTGACTCCAGTCTGTCGGGTCCCGGTCGTGCCGACTGACGAAAGAGCAAGACTCCCTCTGTGTGGATCCCCACTCGGTTTTCAAATGGTGAGGGGTCGGGGACACCCTCTGACCTGACCAAGAGACTGGTCCGGGCCCCATCAGAGGGAGTTCTCGACTGTGCATCTCGTCGGGCAACTTCGGGTGTTGGGCGTCTCGGGCCTGAGTGGTCCCTAAAGTACTAAGTAAACAAACCAACCGGACTTACAGGGTTCCTTCGAAGTCACCTCAAAAGAAGGGGTGTAGTCTTCCTTCTTCGGAGTTAGACGAGTTTTACGAATTTCCCCCTGTGGAGGGATTCTTGTAGAGGGATTTCCCCCACCGTCACTCACACTCCTGGGTCTTAACCCGAGATTCGGATCGACTCCGGGACACTAGCGTTAGTCCCAGGAACAGGGGTTGGACACAACATCCGACTGTGACCGAACTTGTTCAGTGAGACACGTCCCTGGGCGGGGTGGGTCCCGTGTTACCCTGGGAGGTGTCAGTTTCCGGACATGTCTCCCGATTGGGAGGTCAAAGAGAGAGTCCCACACATACGGTCTCAGGACGACTACGTGGGTGAGTAATCTCTCTCTCTCTTTCACTTGATCCCTCCGGTCCGGTCTATCGGTCTACACTACTTTCTCTTCACTTGAATAGAACCTAAGAGAGACAGAGGCCCCCGTGTCCACTATTCACCACACTGATTACCTCACCTAAAACTCCGGAACCCCGGAGACACCCACCCTCCGTAGTGAGTAGACACTGGTGACATGCGAGGGGTGGTGGGACTCGGTCCCGTCCTTCTACCCCGGACTGAGATATCATGTCGAGAGTAAAGTGTCCGTACTTTACGGTTCTTTATGTCCGGCTGTGGAGACGTCGGGGAAGGTCGTAGGTCTACGTCGGTCAGACACAAGAATTGAGGACGTGAAGGAGGGTGGAGTCCCGAAAATGTGTACGACAGGGAAGACGGTCTTCCGAAGAGAGTCGAAGAGTGCAGAGTCCCCAGTGAAGGAGGGTCTCCGGAGGGGACTGACGAGGGATTAGAACGCAGAGAGTCCTAGAGGTAGTCTCGTGGACGGTGCAAACAGTACACGAGTAGAGTCGTAAATGAACGGTCACCAATGTCCGGACTGCACCTACCCCCTGAGACAGACAGAACCGTGTCGTCCAGCATAGGGTCCGGGTACCACTGCAGAGTTCGTGTTTTTCGAGAGTTATTCATAAACGATTTATTCTTTTTCTTGGAGTGGTGATGTTTTTTTGGGGAGGTCACGGCTTTTAGTCCTAAATCGGTATCACTTCCGAAGGCCGTGAAATCTTGGGCTCCAAGATCAGGGCAGGGTTGAAACCTCGGAAAAGAAGAACCAGGGCGGAAGGGTGTGGCTGTCGGAGTGGAAGGCGGGAGGGTGGGGGAGTCGGACGGGGAAGCTCGAAGTCTCTCTGGAGGGTGGGAAAGGGTTTGTACGGTGTGAGAAGTACGTGGCTTCGGGAGAACGTGTACGTAGTAGAGTCCGTTTTGGGGAGACGTGTAGGAGGCACAAAGGACGGGGGGCCGGGTCGGTCTCAGACTGGGAGAGGAGGCCTCGTGAGTCCGGGTACCGGTTCGGAGGTTGACTCACACACAGGGTACGCGGAGCCGTCGGCCCGGGGTCAGGTCTCCCACGTGTTGGTAGTAAACGGTTACTTGAAATCTCCTTCGTTTACGGGACTCTGGGTCCCACAACCGCGGCCGGTCCTACGCTGACGCCAGGAGGGACGGGACACACGGTGTGAGCTGTGGTCGTGCCACTCACCCCGGTTGAGACGCAGGTAAGTGAGACCTTTCGAAGGTCTGGACGGGACCCCTCGAACCCACGCCCCCTGACGGGCACTTCCCAATTCAGAACCCTCGACGAGCCGCAATACGTCTCGGGATCCTGTACAAGGATTCGAGGGACAGGGCGGGGGGACTTCTTAAATAATGGGAATTCCGAGGTCCTGCAAACCAAGAACGTTGTAAAGTATCTTCTATCTAATCGAATAACTATCTTCTATCTAATAGATAAACACTACATGTGTTGCCATTCCCAGAACACTAACATAAACCTCTAATTCTTGTTAGAACACTTACAGTCTTCAGTGCATGAAATAGGATATATATGACGTCGTGTTATTTCCTTCCGTAGTCGGTAAAACCAGACTAGGAGAGTTGGGGTAGAAAGCAGAGAGAGAGTAAAAAGAATCGCCCCTGCGAGGCAAGAGAGGGACACGCCCACGCTGAGAACGAACACGACCGGCGCCGTGCACCCCTAGTGAGGTACCACTGGCCGCGGAGGTCGACCAAGGACGCACATAAAAATTTCTAAGACTCTCTTCACAGACGACTTGGGATCGTGACAGACACGTGACGTGACGACTCGGGACCCCTGGTACACGGAGGGACGGAAGTGGAACCGGGTCGGTCAGGGAGTGCGGGTCCTAGTCTGCCTTCGGTCAACACGCTCCGACGGACCGGGGTCCGGGGTCTGTAGGTCGGGTCAGAGGGGTGGGATGACACGTGTTCGTGAACGAAGAAGACTCTTCCTCGGGGGAAACAGAGTAAAGACGGAAGACGTGGTTCTAAAATGGGTCGTTTGAGAGTCGAACCTTATTTAAACGAAGACGTGCAACAAACAGAAAAAATTACAGTTCTATGTCTTCTACCGGTTAGTCTCAAGTCCACGAGTCTCCTCACCGACCACAAGGGATCGTTGGAGGTCTACGATCGGGGGGACGTTTACGAAAGCTCCGGGTCGGGTCGGGAGTCCAGACGACCACGGGTCCTTGGCTCGTCCTTCGTCGGAGTTGTCACACCTTCGGTACCGGTGTTCGAGACGTCTTCTCGGTCACCTGGGTGGGCTCTGGGGCACGTTTACCTCGACTGGAGTTTCGACTGGAGGGAACGACCGAGACGGTCCGAGGTCCCTCCCGAATAACCTCCTTCCCGACTGACTCTTGGACATTCTAGGGAGAAACAGAGTACGTTGCCCAGTTGTACGTCGATTTGACCCGCCGAGTGAACGATACCATTTTTGTCTTCAGTTCCGAGGGGTGGGGGAGCCGGAGGTTAAGGAGAAATAAGGGGCAGAGGGAGGGGTTTCGTCTCCTACGACCCTCTTTTAGGGTTTTGTCTGACCGGAGACTCTAGGTGAAAGGACAACTGCCGGATGTACGGGGGACGAGGACGGAGGGACACGGTCGGACCTTGGTGGAGGGAGTGACGAGGAATCTTCTTGTTGTAGTTTGAAATTAAAGTTTGTGGTCGTTCTTCCTGACCGCCGTGAAGAGGGGGGTTGTAGGAGGACCCCTCGCTCACGTGTGTCGGTCCACGAAGGATTAACGGAGGGGTAGGAAGGGAGGAGAGAACTAACTCTCGGTCGGGGGGTCTGTGGGGTGTGACGGCGAGGGACCAGGGAGCAGAAGGACAGAATGGAAAGGACGGGGAGAAAGTACGACTAGTTACCCGGTGAATTCCTTAGGTTAGTGTGGAGACGAAACTTTGAAAAGTCACCACGGTGGTGGGTGGGTCACCTTGACCTTGTTTGGGAAGTCAACCCCCTCCCCTCACCCCCCACCGGAGTCCCGGAGGTCTTGGATGTGACCGGAGGGTGGGGTTTCAGGTGTCCTCGCTTCTCCAATGGTTCCACTGTGAGACCCCTTCTGTTTCGGTGTTTCGAGTCCCTCAGGGTCGGGACAGGTCTCCCCTGCGCGAGTCCTGTGTGAGGACAACCACAGCCAAGGTTGTGATTGGCGTCTGGAGTGACTCCTCACGAGGTGGATGGGGGTCGGGAGTAATAATTGTTCAGACATTACGTTCAAACGGATGCGCGATTCTGAGTAGACATTGGAAATTTAGTTGCGAGCGCCGTCCCGAAAACACCGGTGACCGTCTCGGGCTGTGCGTCCAAGGGTCGACTGTGACTTGTCCCGCTGGGGCAGAAAGACAAAGTCGAGTATGACATTTGTGCGGAGGAGAAGGATCAGATGAATTACGACGTGAAAGTGCAAACACACAAAAACAACGACCACCACTAAAGAGTCAAACTTTACCGGGCTTCCTGTCACGACTTCACGCCAGGTCGCAACAATTCACGTCCTTCCGACACTGCACGGAATACCTCTTTGGCAGACACAGTCTGTTCGAAGCAAGTCCGGACTCAATGCCACAATAACCGGCTTAAGGTGTGACTGTGTAGTTGTTTTATGATTTATCCACAGAAATTGTCTTCGGAGCCACAAAAGACGACCGTCGACCACTTGTACGTTCCTGAGACGTAAAGGGAAACCTTGTTACCGAGTCCTGTCGATTAAGTCACAGACACTCTGTAATACACACAATTCGTGACACTTATTATTCGTACCTAACCTGAAACCGGTTTGTTTAGGAGTCTTGTCCATACACTCCATCCAGACAGCAACGGGGTAAAAGGTCCACCCCGAGTCTCTTAACGCCTCCGAGCCGGCTCGAGTGGAAGGTCGGTCCGTCATAACCCCGGTCCCGAACTTGGGTCCGACGGACTTCAGACTGGCGAGGGGGTACGGGACCGATACCGTGGTTGAGGTACTCCCAGTGTACCTCCGTTATCGGAACTCGTCCAGTTGACGAAGTGGGTCTTTCACCCCACACTGTAGGGTTCACGAGATTTACCCTAGGTTTCTCGACCGTCTATACTTCTACGGAACATTAGGACCCCACCGGGGACGTTAAGGTCAGTGGTACCAAAGACCTACTTCCTCTCTGACTAGTGAAAGACCTCCTGTCGACCTTCTGTAATCCCAACTGACCCAGACCGTCCTGCCTGGTCTCAGTGACTTCCCTTCCTTTCCGCCCCAAAAATCCACCTCCCCATGAGACTCGTCTCCTCGTCCCGTCTTCTCGAGTTTCGCACCCGTCTGTCTAAGGTCGTCCCGGACCGAACCGCTTCACCTTAAGTCCATTAAGTCGACCACTTTACCTCGGTCCCCCGAGCTCTCTCCCGACGGAGGAGAGCCTGTCCCAGGAACTAAAGGACCCCGACGGGTCTGTTGCCCTTGTCACACTGGAAGAACGGGTCTCTTAGGGAGTGTCAGGGAGACTTACCCGGACGTCAGCCTCCTAAGGTGTCGTGCGTCTGTACTGACGTCGACCTCCACACAATAGCGGAGGATAGAGGTGCCGGACCGTGTGCTCCGTCGGGACACAGTCCGCGGTTCCGGTAGAGTTCAGGTCTCACAGGTCTACTTGGACGCGGAGGGAGGGAGTGTAGTCGGAACAAGAGGACCTCTCCCCTGGGGGACGTGAGTCACTGTGTGAGGTCCTCGGACCCCTCAGGGGTGGGGGAGAAGGGGTCGGAGGGGGTGTTTGCGTGTACAGTGTCTCGGTCCAAAAAGAGGTAGGGTAGTCGGGCCAGGTCCGACGGTGAAGGATGGGAGGACGGAGGGACGAAGCATTCACCGGGTTGAGTGGGTCTTGGTGAGAGGTCTGTCATTGGGCTCCTCAATAAATTTTCATGTTTGATTTTTTTTTTTTTTTAATTATTTTTTTTACTTTCATGTTTGATCTAATGACGGAGGGAAAAGAGTTCAAGACGTTTCCGAGGGGCAAGGTATTGCAACGGATGAAACCGGACGTTGTCCGTGACGGGGAAGAAGTGCGCGTCAAGGACGTGCAGGGGGAACGAGTAAGGCAAGGTCAGTGCGACGACAAGACGTTTGTGCCGTTCACGCACGAGTGGAGTCCCGGAAACTTGGACGACGAGGACAGACACTACGAGGGTGGGGGTAGAGACGTGTGGAGGAGGAAGAATTGGACGAGAGTAGCGACGACGGGTGAGTCCAGAACCGAGTCCCCAGTATAGGAACTACCCAGGAGGGACTGGTGGGAACAGATGTCGACGATAAGAACGAGACTCCTGGAACAACCAAAATAGTCCGTGACTAGTTGGATGACCAAGTGAACAGAAGACAGGGAGAGGGGCTGGTCTATGTGTAGGACCCATAGATTGTATCCAAGGACTCTCACACACACACACACACAATCAGTGAGTCAACACAGACTGAGAAACACTCGGGTACCTGACATCGGACGGTCCGAGGAGACAGGCACCCTAAGAGGTCCGTTCCTAGGACCTCACCTAACGGTAAAGGAAGAGGTCCCCTAGAAGGACTGGGTCCCTAACTTGGGCCCAGAGGGCGTAACGTCCGTCTGTGAAATGTCTGACTGGGACTTATAAAATATCTTAATTCTACAAAAGGGTCCTGGTTCGGGTTATGTCCCGACCCGAGTCATTTATAAATAACTTACTGACTTGTTTGGGTAAACCTGTCGACCTATCTGACTCCGAGTCCCTTCTTACTAAATAAGGACTGAACCTCGATCTTAGATTACGGGTCCCGTTTATGAGACTTTTTGAGGAACACTTGACCATATCTGTGATACCTATTATTATACCACCAGGGAATTTTATGATTTTTATTCTCGATGGTATACTGGGACGTTATGGTGAGAACCCGTATGCAGACCTCTTTTGGTACGGGACTTTCCTATGTACGTGGAGTCTCAAGTGACCTCGTGACAAATGTTGTCGGTTCTGTGACTTCGTTGGATTTACAGGTGACTGCCTCCTTACCTAGTCCTTCTGCACCACGTATGTATGTTACCCTATAATGTGTCGGTAATTTTTCTTACTTTATTACAGTAAACGTCGTTGTATCTATCTGGATCTCTAAGAGTGTCACTCACTTCACTCAGTAAGTCTGTTTCTTCCTCTCTATAACGTACTATAGGGAATATCCGTCTTAGATTTTTCTTTTACTGTTTTTACTTGAATAAATGTTTTGTCTTTGTCTAAGTGTTTGAATCTCTTACTT
Source organism: Capra ibex (assembly GCA_006410555.1). Classification (NCBI taxonomy): domain Eukaryota; kingdom Metazoa; phylum Chordata; class Mammalia; order Artiodactyla; family Bovidae; genus Capra; species Capra ibex. Next base: position 2,938,194 of record SJYO01000233.1, on the reverse strand, counting down.
GAATCCCAACGGTTCCCCATCTCTGTCTCCCTTCCCTATCAACCTCTCAAACCCTATCTGTACATGTGTGACGATATAAATTTTGTCTATTTGTTGTTCCTGGATGACATATCGTGTACCTTGAGACGAGTACAATGCACCGTCCGACCTACCCTCCCCTCAAACCCCCTCTTACCTATGTACACATACATACCGGCTCAGGGAAGTGACAAGTGGACTTTGATAGTTTTGTAACAATTAGTTATGTTATATTTAACATAAGGGTTATGTTATAGGGTTATATTTAACATAAGGGTTTTTGATATAGGGTTATGTTTTAATTTTCAAATTTTTTTTATTTATTTTTTGTTTTTTTCTCTTTTCTAAGGAAATCCAGTCGGGGGTTGTGTGTGTGTGTGTGTGTGTATGTGTGTGTGTGTGTTTGTGTGATATACTCATGTTAGACCACCCTCCATTTCGAACCTCGTTAAGACACACTTCAAATCGTTACTTCGGCACGAAGTTCGTTACAGAAGGTCCGTTCCGGATAGAATACATGTCTAAATTTTCCTAGTACTGGCTNGTTTTAATGTTCAAATTTTTTTTATTTATTTTTTGTTTTTTTCTCTTTTCTAAGGAAATCCAGTCGGGGGTTGTGTGTGTGTGTGTGTGTGTATGTGTGTGTGTGTGTTTGTGTGATATACTCATGTTAGACCACCCTCCATTTCGAACCTCGTTAAGACACACTTCAAATCGTTACTTCGGCACGAAGTTCGTTACAGAAGGTCCGTTCCGGATAGAATACATGTCTAAATTTTCCTAGTACTGGCTCACTCATGACCCGGTCCATGATGAAATAAGGTGTCCGGACCCTCCCCTCTATTAGTAGTGACTACAAAATATCTACCCTCTTGTCCGAAAATCGAAAGATCTCACCGACACCCCGAAGGGACCACTGAGTCACCATTTCTTAGACGGACGGTCACGTTCTCTGAACCCTAGCTAGGGACCAGGCCCTTCTAGGGTGCACGGAGCCTCGTTGATCCGGACACATGGCGCCTGATGATGAGTCGGACATGAGATCTCGGACCCTTGACGGTGATGACTCGGGTACACGAAGTTGATGACTTCGGGTTCCCGGATCTCGGACGTGGGACATTGTTCTCTTCCGGGGCACTACTCTTCGGGTACGTGGCGTTACTTCTCATCGGGGGTGAGTGGTGTTGGTCTCTTTTCGGGAGTTTCGTCGTTTCTGGGTTGTGTCGGTATTCATTTATTTTTAATAATTTTTCCTCTTTTCTCACCGACGCATCTTTTCAGACGAGACACTCTGGTACCACCCGACATATGAGACGTGTCCCAGATTAGGGAATCAAAAGGGTCGATTCACCCAACCGGAAACTAACCCGCAGTCTTCAAATTTACAGATACCCTGTGGTCCGGAGATTACGGAGACCGGGGACCGACAGTCCACCTCTGGACCCACTCACTTCGGTCTTTATAGACCTGAATTTTTATTTATTTATTTTGGAGTTCTAATTGTTTGCCTCAATCAATTAGGTTTCAAATTTTTTTTTTATGTTGTTTGATGACACAACCGTGTGCGGGCGGACGACTGTACCGGGCCCCGTGTCTCCGACGCTGACGACCTCGACGACGGGAGTCTGGAGGGGCGAGGAAGGCCTTGGGGTGGAGGAGAGGGGATGTGGGGTCCTTCGGCCAGGGGTTCTTGGAGGACGTTTCCGTCCTCTGGGAACCCTTGAAACTTTATCTTCGTCCTCCGGGGAGACCGCGATACAGTCCAGACGACCCGTTTTCATCTCTTTGGGGAAGACCACCGTCCGGTCCAGACCAAAGCCCGGGTACCGTGGTCCCGTGTCCCCTGCCCCTGTCCTCTCGGGGTGGTCCTTGTGTTTACCGGCGGGGGGGGGGTGGTTCCGGGACCTCGTCGACGGACCCTCCCTGGACGAGCCAACGACCCCGTTGTCGGAACCACGGGAGGTCTTTGTCGACGAGGAATCTTTCGGGACGAGTGTAGGGGCAACCCGAGTTCCAGACTCCACCAAGACAGGACTGTGCAAGTCCGACCTCCCCGACCTCCTACCCCAATTCGTTACGGGAGGTCTATCTGGGTGTCAAGTCCAGTCGACCAAGAGACTCCTGTCGCTCGACGGTCTACTGAGTGTTCGAGGTCCCGTAGAGGGGTCTGCCTCCCGACCGGCACTTGACCGGATCGTACTTTTCTACATTGACATAGTCTAGTAGTTCAGGAGTGGTCCGGATAGCAAGGGTGAAGTTTCTCCTTCTGACTCCGAGTCTCTCATCGCTTGTCGGGGTCCAGTCCGCCGGTCCTAGACTCGAGGCCGCAAGACTAAGGTCTCGGCCGTGAGCATCGACGACGAAGTGGTGGGACGGGTCCCCGCCTCCGTCCACGGTGAGTCGGTCCGGACGCTCTAGAACCGGTCCGGTCAAGGGGTCAGTCCTGGGATCAGAACCAGGAGTGCGTCCCAAACCGCTATAGGAGACTCACCCAATCGACCGCCACGGAGACCGAGACGACGGGTACCGCTGTCTCCAGACCACGAGGACCTGGTCTCGGGGTCGTATACCTGCTTTTTCCACGGGACGAGACACTAATGCCGGTGGGTCGCGGGAAGAGGGGACCTACACGTCAGGACCTGTGAAACTGGGAAGTGGTCTTTTGTGGTCTTGGGGACTATACCCAAAGGGTCAGTGAGTCCTGAAAGGGTCGAACCGATTTAGAGTGATGTCGGAGTTTCGTCTCTGGTCTTACTCCGGTGAACAGGGTCCAGTGTATCGACCAACTGCCCCATGACACTGACCTTGCTCCTACACTTTGAGAGTTTAAGGTCCCAGACTCCTCTATCATTAAGGTCACTAAGAGTTCGGTCTAAGGTCCCTGGGGGTTCTCCCGGACCCCTCCGACCGACTGAGGGTCGGTCCCGGGAGCCTCCCCGAGGTAAAAGGAAAAGGGGAGGTACACCCCCCCTTTATGGTAAAGGGGTAGACCATAAAACTCGAGGTGGTCTGATTAAGTTGGAGAAGTATCATGTTTACTCCTTTGACTCCCAGTCTTTCCGTTTGCACGAGGGACTTCTCGTCCATGGTGTCGTTGTTGGAGAGGACCCCGAGACTCACACACACAAGGGGTACGGGGGACGGGGGGTGGGACGTCTGGTGACCGAGGTCTGTAAGTCCCTCCGTGGGTTGACACCGGCTCGGGGTGGAGGAGGTCGAGGATTGGTCGTACGACAAAGAGTTTTTTGTAAAGATGGTAATGGCGCTGACATAGGTCAGTCGTTGGACAGTCCGTTGTAAGTGGGGAGTGGTGGGCAAGACACGACCTTAGAGGACGTTCTTAGGAAAATAAAGAGGGGCCTCTGGACGGACGTTTCAACCGAGACGGTCTTCGAGACGACTCCGGGGACGGGATGGGGTGTCCTGTGGAATAATGGTGGTGGGGACCCTCAGGTTCGAAATTTCTCTACGGTCGTCAATGACTTAGCACTAAACAGAGCATGTAATTTCGATATTTAAGATCATTCCTCCACGACTGTCCATCTTCTACCGGGCAATGGCCCGGTGATACCGAGGTCGGGTTGCGTTTTTGAACTGCACCTGTCGGGGACGGACCGGACCGCCTCCTCATCCCCCACCTCCTAGGTGCTAAACCGAAAAGTTTATGATAGACTGGACGGTTTACGGTCGAGATCGTACACTTGGAACGACGTCGGAAAGGTTTTGAAATTCCAGGGTCCTCGGGTCGGACCCTTCACGGTCAATTTTCTTTCCCGGAGATTTTGGTAGGAGTGATGACCTCCCGACTGCAGTTTGGGACCATTGCCCAGTGTTTTTCGGACCGAAAACTGTTCGACAGTGTCCTGGGACGCAGGTCACACGTTTCGGTCTGTGACGGTCCGGGACACGTGGAGCTAACGACCGGAGAAAGTAGTAAGACTTACTGGTTCGCTTAGGGTCTTATCTTTCTGCCACAATTGTCCGAGTAAGTGACACGGACCTCACTGTCCACCGGATAGCCCACTGTCTTAAACCTCGGTTCTTGGGACCCGCCGACTCTCTGTTCTACTCTACTTGCCACGTCGTCACTTACCCCTTTTGGCACTCAAGTCGAGTCCAGTCCGGTCCGACCGGCGGAAGACACCACGGTCCGGACCCCTGTCCCTGTGTCCTTCCCTCTCCCGGACCGGGAGTCTCGAATATAATTCCAGGAGGCAAGTCCTAGGGTTCAATCTGTTAATGTGTTTCGTCGTCTGTGCACCCTTTTACGGGATCACTGAGGCCGTCTAGTGTCTGTGCCAGACTCCGATATGGTGGTCTCCTTCCACGTCCTGGTCCCTCCCCCGTTGGGGTCCCCCGAGGACCCATTTCGTCACCCCTGACAACCACTGACACCTGTCCCCACAATGGTTTAACCTCGGACTGCTCTTCCCCTGTTAAACGTGACCCCTCTTCAAAGATTAGGTAGGAGAACAAGACTGTTCACTCCGGCGTGCGACCGGGGACCCACCCGTGGTCCCTGGGTCCTACTCATCAGGAGCTGGAGTCCTTTGAGTGTTACTTCATGTCGAGGTGGTTGACCCACGTCGGTGCACCTCATGACGTCGTCTTTCGGACCCTGACTGATTTGTCTCTCTTTTTCATAAGCAGCGAGTCGGCACAGGCTGAGAAATGGTGGGGCACCTGACGTCTGGTGGTCCGAGGACACAGGTGCCTCAAGAGGTCCGTTCTTCTGACCTCACCCAACGATAAAGGATGACGTCCCCGAGAAGGGCTGGGTCCCTGACTTGGGTCCAGAGGACGTAACATACGTCTACGAAATGGTAGACTCGGTGGTCCCTTCGAGCCCGGTGGTCCCTTGTTCTCAAGGACGTTGACTGCTCACCGCACACAGTGTCTAGACGGTGTCTACCCGCACTGTACACACGTGGTACTCGGCACGGGTCACGTGTGCTCCCCACCCCCCGAAACTCCCTGACCTCATCCTCGGCCCTTCAGAAGTTTATGGATCCTCTGACGGTGTATGTGTGTACCAGGGCCAGTAGTGTCACGTTGGTTTCCCCCAGTGCTTCCACCCCCAGGTTCCCCTTCTCTACAACGGAGTAGGATTCCTCCGCAAAGATTCCCCGTTTCGACGAATCCTCCGCCAGTCGATCCGACCTGGGTCCGTGTCACCTACGTCCCTCCCTGAGTACGAGGGTGTCCACACCGGAGATTCTACGGAGGGTCCGGATTCTACAAACGAGAAAGAAGCGAAGGATGAAGTGTGAGTCAAGAGCTACACTGTAGTCTGTAGAAAAAACACACATACTGTAAGTGACAATTAAGAAAAAACCGCAGGTCTCTTAACCAAGATTGTTAGTCTCCTCCCCGTCCTCTTACAAGTCTACCGGTTCGATGTTTCCTTTATTCCTGCCTGATGGAGATTCTGTCGTGCCAGTCCCGACCTGGACCTGAAGGAGACCTGTCAGACCGTCGTGTCTCGGGGATGGACTCTGCCCTTTGGGGGAGGACTCTTATACTCCCGCCGGCCTTGACCGATAGGACCGAGAGTGGAGGGGGGTGTGAACGACGACTCAACTCCCTTCGGACATCCAGCCCTCCGGGACTCACACTCGTGGTAAGACGTGACTGAGTACCAATACTGATTCCGAGGGTAACCATTCTTCCCTTCCTATGCCCGAGCGGGACAAGTGACGGGATCCTGACGGTGTTCTAAGTAGAAGGGTGTCTACCCTTTCCCGAACCGTCCACTCCTTGGTAGTAATGTTGACGGACACACACACACAATCGGCGAGTCAACACAGGTTAAGAAACGCTAGGGTACCTGACGTCGAGCGGTCCGAGGAGACAGATACCCTAAGAAGTCCGTTCTCCCCGGACGTATAACTCGGTCCCCGGGTGTCCCGTGGACAGACTGGGGTCCGGGAGGTTCGTGAGTTCCCGGGTCTTCGACCCCCAAAGACCGGACCCCGTCTTCACTCCACAGGACAGGGAGGTCCCCCGTCCGAGTCCTTTTAAGTCCCAGGACTCCTGGGGTCGGTGGACGGGTAGGGGGCCCCGGTGCGGACGTATGGACACAATTATAAAATCCCACCACTGGAGACCACAGGGACGGAGCGGTTCGTGGGGAGATTGAGGAGAGACGGGGGGAGAGGTACGGTTGGGGGGTACAGGTGTCACAGGTCCGGAGACGTACCGACGAGGGACGGACGTGGTGGGGGTGAGGACGTGGGATGACGGAGAGGGCGAAGACCAGATGAGGCTCGTGAGGAGCGAGACTCTGAAGGGACTGACGGGAGGGCGGGGCCGGGCCACGGGGAGTGACCCAGTGGGGGACACTGGCCAAATCTCCGCAGTGTCCGGAGACGGTAGTGTGACAAAGTGTCCGGAATGAGAAGAGGAAGAGGGAAATCTAGGACTCAGAGGCCTTCCGTTCCTGGTGTACGAAGGGTACGGGCACCGTGGGTCTTCCCCAGGGGGGTCTCTCACGGGTGACGGTGAGTGCTCCGTCCTAGGAGACTGAAGTGGGGGTTTCGTCGCGTCCCGACGTCCCGGAAGGGGGAGTGCGCCGGTATGGGGAGAGATGCGCTACAAAGAGGACGGTGGAGATTTTCGTGTTATACCACTGTGAACCCTTCTAGAGAAACTTTCTTTTGGATGGGTCCCCTTCCAGTCGTCGAAGGGTTAGGGTAGGTGTCTTGGGACGGGAACGTTACCGTGTCACACTCTGCGGGGGCATTCCTGACCAACTTATAATCGCTGATTATCAGTATCCATGGCCACAAAAAGCGGACGAGTCCGTAGCCGTCGATACCGGGACAGTGAGAGGCTCCAGGAATGTAAACTAGGGGTGCTCCTCTACAAAAGTGGTAACGGGAAACACGACGACTCCTTTGCCTTCGAGTCTCTCCGACTCCCTAAACGAGTCGTAGTGGGTCGTTCGACACAAGATAGATGATTCACTCCCTTTTGGAAAGTCCAAAGTTAGAGGTCTTTGGTTGGAAGTGTCGTAGACCAACGTGTTGTTTTTATGTTCAAACGACCGTTCCTCTGACTGTTGTGTGCAAGGATATTTCGAACCTTCAGTGGTGTCTTTCGGACCAAAGGGGAAAGACGACCGCCTGAGGCCGATCGTAAATGAAAATATGTCTGGAGTTCGGGTTCGGTCGTAAGACTTCTCGTGGACCTCTTTCACCTGAACTGGAACTGGAATGGAAGGTGGGGAGACCCTCGACGAGACGGGACTACAAAACGTTCGTAATGGATAGTGGGCGGAGGGGGTCCGAAACCCGACAGGACGGTCCGGGAAAAGGCGAGAGTGTTTCTCTGGACACTGTAGTGAACGGGGAGTTTACCAGGGAAGGGGAGGATCCTGACTAGACATTTCCGACCCGTGCCGTGATCCGCCCCTACTGTGTCAAAGGTGGACCACACGACGAAGACCAACTAATCATCGTGGACGGACACAATTCCTAGGACTTCGACACGGGTCCGAGGTGTGTCGGTGGCGCCCGCACCCTTGGTTCCGACGGAGACCCCTCTGTCGGGAGGACCCTCTACTCGTCGGAAAATTTTTAAGACGATCTTGGGTCGGTTCATTTCGACTCCCGACGCCACACGTAATTGAACCTCTCAATTGGGTTTCTCAAACAATAAGTCTGTGGTGGATAAGAAGGAAAGTTTATATGGAGGAATTTTACCCGATCACGTACTCCATGGGTCGGTGTCTTTGTCTTTCATCTTCACACTAAACGCCCCCGACCTCCTCCTCCCTTGCCCATCTCAGAGTCGAGACGTTTCTATTTTTCTCTACCTCCCGTCGCTATCGACATTTTCTACACTTGACACGGAGTGTGATGACTTGACACGTAAATCTTCGTCAAAGTCGTCATTTCAAGATACATATGAATTGGCGTTAATTTTTTTTTTTTCCCGATCACTCTCAGGTGACTCCTTAGGAGATGTTTACTCGGGGTCAGTAGTGTGACTAAAAAGTGGTTTTAGGTCTTCAGTGTTCATTTTATAAATTTCGATGAAATTCGTACTTAAAAGACTAAACTGAATTTACATAAATACTCGTCCCCGACTGATTATTAGACTCTGCTGATAAAGGACTCTAAGTCCTTTATCTTTAAATTTTTCGCCCCACCCCTTGTCGTCTTAAGTTTGTCCCGAAGGGACCACCACGTCACCTAATTCTGAGGTAGACGGTTACGTCCCCTGTATCCCAACTAGGGACCAGACCCTTCTAGGGTGAACGACACCTCGTTGCTTCGGGCACGCGGTGTTGATGACTCGGACACGAGATCTCGGACCCTCGACGGCGATGACTCGGGTGCACGGCGTTGATGGCTTCGGGAGTGTGGCTCTCACACGAGGTCTTGGTGTTGCCCTTCGGGTGTGTGACGCTGTTTTTCGTCGGGGGTGAACGAGGTTGATCTCTTGTGGGCTCGACTCGTTACATCTCGGTCACGTCTGTTTTTATTTATTATTTGTTTTAAAATTTTACGTTTATCTTTTAATTTTTCTGACCTCCAGATGTTCCCATCTCTACCTACACAATCATAATCTTGGAACCTTTCCTCAATCTTCCTTCCATTTACACCTCCAATTTTTTTAATTTTGAACCCTGAAGGGATTACCAGGTTACCAATTCCTGGGTGGACCGTTACGTCCCCTACGTCCAACCTGGGGACCAGACCCTTGGTTCTAAGGTGTACGGTGTCTCGTTGATTCGGGCACGCGGGGTTGATGACTTCGGACGCGTAAGGCCTCAGGTGCGTGGTGTTGATGTCTCACACGACGTTGAGTCCGAGTTGCGTCTGTTTATTTATGAATTTATTTTGTTTTTTTCTTGATATTTATGGGACATATTGTCATGTCTCTTCAATGTTTCAGTGAAATTAGGGTCACGGGATTGTGTTGGTGATACGGTAGTAAGATGTGGTCTTGAAAGTTTGACCCGAAGGGGTTGCCGAGTCACCCAGTTCTTAGACGGACGTTACGTCCTCTACGTTCTCTACACCCAAACTAGGGACCCAGTCCTTCTAGGGGACCTCCTCCTTTACCGTTGTTGGGTGAGGTCATAAAAACGGACTTTTTAGGGTGTCTGTCTCCTCGGACCGTCCCACGGCAAGTTTCCTAGCTATTCTCAATCCATGCTGATTCGTACTCGGTAAGACCTTACCGTTAGACCGATTTTTCTTCATCTTTGAAGACGAAACCGGAAGAATTTGTTTTCGTCAACCGTCTTTTCTTTCTCGTCACTCAGTCCTAAAGTTTAGAACCAATTCGACACACTGAGGTCAATTCAGTGAAGTGGAGAGACAAGGTAGTAAAGATTTCTGTCGTCACGATTGATGTTGGGCGGAGGGAGTCGCTCCCTTCGTTGTCCCGAGACACGTGACGACTTCGTCATACACTTTCCCGCAATCGTCATTCACCCCTCGCGACTTCTTCAAAAGGGATCTACTGATTACTAGTCATACTTTTGAACTACTACTGTCACTACTACTACATTCATAAACCTTCGCGACTACAATGAATTAGTTCGAGTGGTTCGGGTCGGTCCGGGCCGGGCCTGGAACGTCTGGGAAAGTCTGGGCTTGGACAGGGTCAAGGGAGGTGTGTGGTTTTCGGAATGTGGAGTCCCAGAACGGGGATACGTCAAGGGTTAGACGGAACCGGACGGAGGAAGGGTAGGAGGTGGGGTGAAAGGGACTCCACGGAAGGGGTAGGAGAGACTCTTTCAGGAAGAGCCGTTGATACAAAGGAAGTCCCGAGACTAGAGTTAATATGTCATAGGACACATAGGAATGAACGAACCTACCCCAGAGGTTCGAGGGACTCCTTTCTCTGGTTCAAACAGAACAAGGGAGAAGAAGGGGACCGAGTCGCGCACCGTACTTACCGGCTAACAAACCTTTCCCCGCACCTCCACCCCCGCCCCTCCTCGACCGACCCTACTTGGGTTCAGGAGAAGGGGACCTGACAAGGGTGTGTGACGACGCGCACGGGGGAAACCCCTTTGACGACACCGTCGTCATCGCGACCGACGGGACGGAAGTGTCCATGGCGGCCTGTTCGGGTCAAGGAGGGTGGGACGTCCGACTGTGGACGACTGACGATGGTGAGGGACACGACCCGGTTGTCGTGGAGTACGTCGGACCCTTCCGTTCTTGTAAGGTCCTCTCGGACCTGGATAATGACATAAGTGTCGTGAATTCTCGTCTGAGGAATAGTGTCGGGCCCCTTCGTTTGCCGGGTTACCTCACTACTGGCGTGGCTTTATTTGGGACCGACTCACGGACCACCTGAGACTGTCGAGACCCGTCCGAAGAGATCGGACTGAGTCTAGGGGTCTGGGGACCTATTGGTCGGGGACGGAAGGGAGAGGATGGGCTCCGTGGGAGGGGATTTTTAGAGGTAGGTCAACCTCGAAAGGGGACGAAAACTCCAGGAGAGATTTCGGACGGAGTCAACCGAAGTAGAAGGGGTAGTCTCGGGGTGTGAGCTGTTTCTCGGTAGTCTACTGGTTGAGGAGAGGTTTGTGGTGCACGTAGACTTGAAAGGGTCCGTACCCTGTCCCTACCAGAAATTTATAAGGTGTAGAAGAGACCTATAGTTATTCTCGTCCCGATTGTAAAGAATTCACGAAGGTGACACGGTCCGTGGTTCGACTCACGAAATGTGTGTATATATGTGTGTGTGAGTGAGAGTGTGACACTGAGCACACTATAGTCATAATAGTGGAGATAAAACGTCTACTTCTTTGACTCCGGGCCTCTCTAATCCGTTGAACGGTTTCGGAGTGTCGAGGTCCGTCGTCAGATCCTAGACCTAGGGCCGTCATACTGAGGTCTAGATACGAGAATCGATGGCCCGACGTGTCGGGGACCGTGCACCCGAAGTCCTGTGCCGACCCGAAACATTCGTGGCCCAAGACGGAGGGTCCCCTCGTCGTGCCAGGTCACACCTAGCAGTCGCGTCAGCGAGACGGTGTTGCAGGTCTAGTGGATGACACACGAGTCACACACGGGAGGGCCTCGTCTGAACTTGGTTGTGTCGAGACACGGACCCCTGGAACCCTAACACGTCTCCTCTTCTTCTCTCCACCTGTTTTTTCAGGATAAACAACTTCGTTGGTTCAACAATGGTATAGACGAAACCGTTCCGACTCTCCAAGGAATCTTTTTCGTATCTCTTTGTCCTTGAACTCTGGGGTCCATCAATCCGTTGCCAAGTAGAGACTTTGTGTACCCGCTTGGGTTTCGCACAATCTTGAAAGAGTGATCGAGCTCCCTGGTTCTAGCTAAGCCGACTTGCCGTCTCGATCTTCCTAGATCGAGGACGGTTCTTTGTTTACCCCTTGGACTCTAGGGCCCCGAACAACCTCCGGTGGATGGTTGAGGACCTCTTCGTGCCGAGGACGAGGGGTGTTGGGCAGGAGAGGTTCGGGGACCCCGACCTTCGTTTTAGTCCTGTTTTCCGAGAGTCCGGTAGACCCAGGAACTTTGGTGGTCCCCCACTCCATTCACGGGTTCCCTGACTTTCCAATTTTCGAAAGAACCACCTCTACCCGCGATCGAGAATGGAAGTCCCTCTGACCTTGACGAGACACGTTCGACCTAAGCCCTTCGGTCCCAACTAAAGGGTCCGGTTGTGCCCGGGTCGAGGTCGGGCCGGAACGGGGCCTTCCTGCCCTCAAAGTTTCCGTCAACGAGGGGTAGACCCCGGTGTGGGCCCTCTCCGACTGAAATGACCCCCCTTGGGCAGCTTGACCGACAGAGGGTCTGTCGCACCCGGACCGGTCCTCCGGTGGCGGACAGAAGTCGGACCGCGGAGTGGACCGTCCCGGGACGGGTCGGGGTTGGGTCGGTCCGGGAGTCTTGGTCCCACCCTCGGCCAGCCTTTCTCCGGACGGGGGGACGGTCGCTCCGGAACACTCCGGGGGGTCCCGGGTGACGCCGGACCCGACCCAGAGCCCGTCGACGAAGGACGAAAAAGAAAGTGAAACCAAAAATTGGGGTTTCACTTTGATCTCTGCCCCTGTTGCACCCTCTCTCTCACTCTCAATTCCCGACTTGTGGACTGAAGAGTGAACCCTCCTCCCGGAGTTGGAGTCGAAGTCAGAGGGGTGACTATTTTGTCCTCCTCCTTGAGCCGATCACTAAAGTTCACAGGGAAGTTTGATCTTTTTCCTGTCCTGAAGGGGAAGGAGTAGGGGCGGTGGTGACTCTTGACTTTTCCTCGACGTCTTTACTGGTCTCCTACTGGAAGACCCAGTAGGAACACCCAGAAGGATACCCGAACACCCTCCTGTGTTTTGAGACCGACGGTACACCTCTGGGAGGGAGTCGAAGGATAGAACAGAGAGAGGTTGGACAGTTGAGTTGAGAAAATAGGACTCGTCGGGGACCCTGCCTCGTTTCAGTCCTTCTGGGGCCTCTACTCGGGCTAGGTCAGAACCATGTCTGACCTCTGTCAACATCTCCTCTGTGGTTGTCGACGGACCTTTGAGGACTGAGCTCCCGGTTCCGGTAGACGACTCTTACTGTCGTCGGGCGGGTCCTACCCAGGTTTGAAGTGAGAGACGACTGGGGCCCCACGGTCGATGCTATACCGATTCTGGTGACGGTAGACAAAAAACCTCTACCGACCAAATGGGGTAGAGGGGTGACCACTCTACCTCGGACCACTGTACTCCTTCCGTTCCTCCTCAGAGGGATAGAGAGTCTACTCCTTTTGACTCCGAACCTTTCCGTGTCTCTGTCTCACCGATTCGGTCTTGACCTAAGTCCTCGATTCATTTATAAACAACCTGGTTACTCGAGTGACCGGATCGACGACGGTTCGTCCACACCGTGTGTGGTCTCTTCGTCCCCTTTCCCCCACACACACACACACACACACACACACACAGACACACACACACACACACACACAGACACACACACAGACACACACACACACAGACACACACACAGACACACACACACACAGACACACACACACACAGACACACACACACACACACACAGACAGACAGACAGACAGACAGACAGACAGACAGACAGACAGACAGACAGCCCCGTCAGTAGAGAGGGACGTCTGGTTCAGTGTTTGTCCAGGGGTCCATGGACATTGTCGTAGGGAGGGGTGGTAGGACCGAGGTGAAGACTACACAGGGGGTCGGGTAGAGAAGGGAAGTAAGGACGGGGGGGAGGGAGGGTAGACGTGGAATGAGATCTCTGTAGAGTGACCGAATCTTGACGACTCACTGTGACCAGCCGGAGGGGGAGAGACCCGATCTAGTCGTGTCAGTTATGGATTGGTGCCACGAAATGTTTTGTGTGTCTAAAAGTCCTACGCCTTCTTCCATTGTCTTCAAATCCACGTGTCTAAGAACCTTTGACGTTAAGGTGAACGTCCTCGCCGAGGGTGTCACTACGGACGAGTGTATGTATGTCGGTTCACCCCTTGCCACAAGCATTGTCGTTCCGACCCTTGTTGTGTTTTCAGGGACTCATCTCCTGGTCTATTTGTCACCCACCGGGTAGGTGGTTGCCTGATGTGCCGGTACACGTCCTTGTTGGATGTTGTCTCTGTCGGAGCGCACTTCGGCTGTTCCTTGTCTTATCGTCCCCGACGACGACGATTCAGCGAAGTCGGCACAGGTCGAGACACGCTGGGGTGTCTGCCGTCGGGTGGTCCGAGGCGGTAGGGACCCTAAGAGGTCCGTTCTTGTGACCTCACCCAACGGTAAAGGAATCCATCATTTTGGTCTACCTGACTGCCTGTGTCGACGGGCGCATACGTCTTATAAAGACCTCCTTTTGTGGTTCCGACAAACTGTCACTAATAGATCCTCGGATCCACCCTCTGTCTGTTAATAGTGATCTGTAAAAAAAGGGATGTTCAAACTTTACAAATTGGCGGATGTACCTAACGAAAGAGTTCTCTTCGTATTGAAAACGTGTATTTTTTCTTGAGGTCGTTTTACATGGGTTCCTTCGAAAGAAGATCCACTGTCCGTAACGTAAGGGACCCCCGTTCCGGGTCTGTGGACCTAAAACTTCGAAGGAGTTCCTGACGACCTACTCCACCGGCCTCAACCACTACCTGTCCCTCCGGACCGCACGACGTTAAGTACCCCAGCGTTTGTCAGCCTCTGCTGACTCACTGACTTGACTTGTTCCCGACGACCAGTGGAACGTCTTATCCACCAGTCGAAGGCTTTCGTCTACCTCCGTCGGACCTGTGGTGTCCCAGACCCGTCCCCTCTTTCATCGTCCCTTCTGAGTCCCCCTTTTTTGAGCCGGAATTCCGTATACTTTCTGAACTTCTCCCGAAACTTACGAGTTGTCCATGTCAACCCTCCCCCCTCAAGGAGGTCTTCCTGACCCCTTTGATTCAGCCCGACAATTCTGTCTTTCCCTCTTTTCTTAGAGAGAGGTACATCCTATGACCGTCCTGGGAAGGGGAGACTCTGCACCAAGGGTGAGCACCCTTTCACTCCTCCGACCCTCTCAAGGAAGGTCTGACTATAGGATGCTATACGGAAACAGAGTAAATTATAATTTCCTACGGTTCCTCCCAGGGGTCGAATCGTGTACCGGTGTCCCGAGGTGTAGACACGTCTGACATTAGTTTATAAACCTCCGTCGTCTTTTAAGTCCGGTCCTAGAATCCATGTCAGCGGGAACCCGCTGAAGGTAGGGGGACCCCTCTTCGTCTACCGGAAGACATCTCTACGGGAGGGAGTGGAAGAACAATTATTAATTCGGTAATGGCTTCTGGAGGAAACAGTGAGAACTTCAAGTCAACCGTCTCTGAACGACAGAACCGAACGAAATAGTACTACGAGGTCCAACTTCCGAGTGTCCGATGTTGTTAAATCCACATTCGGAGTACGGGTTTTAAGGTCCCGAGACGTCACCTTTCTCGGGTCCCACCCCCCTTCCTCGTGACCTCACCTAGGAACGATCTGGGACCTCCAAGCCACCTGAGACCCTCCAGTCTTCGATTCAGAGATTTTACCGAGAGGGCCAGTGACATAAGGGTCCCGGTCGAGTAGTAGACCGTGTGTCGTCCGTGAATTATTTATAAACAACTTACTTACTTGTTGTCGAGTCAGTTATTTAAGGTCTCACTGGAACCCGTTCAGTGAAAGACCTTTTACTCCTACTGTTCTTGTCGTCACTGGAGGATCCCGACCCATTCTTAGACTCTATTCCACCCATTCAAGAGACGTTTAGTTTTTGCCCGATGTGTTTGTAATTCCTAGGTTTTGATTACACGACTCTTGTTTTATTTTTCTTACTTATATGGACTCTTACTAGTGTAAATGTTGTTTCGTGGACCGTTCACCATTTCGTAACTAGTTTACTTAATGATGTTAGCTTTCCCTGTCGTGTCCCGTGAGATCAAGTGAGGCGGTTGCAGATGTATTAAAGAGTCCGAGTCAGACAAGGTTTCCTCGTGTCTTTAGGGAGTAGCTTTGAGAGCGGGACGAAAGACCGTACTTTTAGCACCCTCGTCAATGTTAACATGGGACATTTGGGGATCCGAGTCTCTCATCTACGGTCACATAAGGGACCACCGAGTCGCCCTTTCTTAATCGAACATTACATCCTCGGCGACCAAGCTGGAGACCCAACCCTTCTAGGGGACCTCCTCCTTCACCGTTGGGTGAGGTCACAAGAACAGACTTCTTAGGGTACCCGTCTCCTCGGACCACCCGACGTCGGGTGCCTCAACGTTCTCAGCCTGTACTGACTTCACTGAATAGTGATCTTGACCGTACTCCTAGGGTCCCCACAAATGACGTCCGTTCCCTCCTCACCCCTCACCTCGCACCTTCGACACGGTTCTGGGGGCCGGTACCGAGACGAGTTCCCCCGTGTGTCTCTTCCTGACCGGTGACCAAAGGTTCGGTGCGTGACACTGGTTGGTGACGACGGAGGGGACCTTTAGTAAGGGGGAACGGAAGGGAGACGGGTCCCCCGTAGGGACCGACGTCGGACCCTCTCCTCTTGACCCAAAGTAGTGGGCCGAGAGGACTCGACTCTCCTGGAACCTGTTCGGGGAAGGACGGAAACACCGACCCGGTCCCTTGTGAGAGAGAACCCCCACCCCCTCCTCCGGCCTCCTCTTAAGGTCACGCGGGTCAGTACCCGCACGGGTGTCGACCTGGTCGGTGTCCTCCGGGTCGAGACCTCCGACGAGTGTCGGACCACTCATTTTGCCGACTACACTTCCGGGAAGTCAAGAGACTACAAAGGTGGAATTCCTTAAGACTCGACCAAGAGTCGGGGCCAGAAGGTCAGAGATCTTTGGTCCCCCGCACACCCGAAATCCCCTATGTGAACGCGCACGTATACACGATTCAGTGAAGTCAGCACAGGCTGAGAAACGCTGGGGTACCTGATATCGGGTAGTCCGAGGAGACCGGTGTCCTAAGAGGTGGTTCTTATGACCTTACTTGACACCATTGGAGGAGGTCCCCTAGAAGGGGTGGATCCCTAACTTGGATCCAGAGAGTTGTAGAGGATGTAACCGTCTACCCAAGAAATGGTGATCACGACGGACCTTTCGGGTTCCCTACATAATTAAGTTCCCAGAGTTAAGTTCCCAGTTCTTCCAAGTCTAAGGGTCCTGGGATTATCATCCTCCAAGGAAAGATTCTTCGACTCGACTTGACCCTCTCGGTCACAAACGTCAGTCGGAACCCAGTCTCGGTGTGCAAAGAATAGACATTTTCCCCCTACCATTCAGACGGACGGAGCCCGAATAACTCTCCTAAAGTACTCTCGTGGGTACCTCCGGGACCGTGCCTCGGACCGTGTCTCGTCCACCTGCTCGTTACGTGAGTCTGACAATAAGGGACGAGGTTTATCGTTCTGGGTCGTAGAAAGAGCGACCGGGTAGTCCGGGGATCAACCCGAGAGGAGTCCCTTGTGTGTAGGAGACGTGTGGTTGACCGGGAAAGGGGAGGGTGCCCGAGGGGGACGTGGGGTGGGAGAGGAAGAGGCCCTACGGACGTTTCGAGGAGGGCAGTGGTGAAAGTAAGTCAGGGTGAGTGGGTCGGACTGAGTAGAACTTTTTTTAGGAGGTCAACACGACGAGACCGAGATTTTGGAAGGTACCGAGAGATTTCAGAGACGAAAAGCCGAGTTCAAGTTACGCCGGATGTTGGAAGACCCGGGAGGGTCTCGCCGTCGATTTGAGCAGATGAGTGACAAACGTTTTATACACGAGCGGCACAGGTCGGGGACGTGGAGATGGAAACCTCTTTGGTAGGGGTCCTTACGGTCGGGGTTGCGACCAGAGACTTAGGTCAGGGGGAGAGTTCCCGAGAACAAAGGAGACCGAGTGCGAGTGAAGAAGGAGGCGTCTGTTTCGGAAAGAAGTCGTCTACGAATTAATGTCTGACAGTGTGTCAGAGAGTATTAACATCCGGACAGAGGGAACAGTCTCGGACTCAAGGGTCCCCGTCTCCGGGACAGACAGACCGGAAAGGGTAGGAGAGCCTCAGACCGGGTCCCGACCCTCCCGTCTGGCGACCAGTCTCTCACAAAAGGTTCGGGTTAAGTCGACTCGACCCAGGTCGAAGTTGGTGAACCCTGGTGAAAAGACCGAGAACAGGAGATATGACCGGTTTACCTCGGAGGTACGTGGTCGAGAGGGGTCCGCTTGGTCCGGTCCCTGTCTCTTTGCACCCTCTGGACCCGCCCCTCCGTCCCGCCATCGAGAACGGACCGGGACTGTACCAGAAGACCTCACGATCCGTGCAGGACAGGGAAGGGGAGGAACCCGGACGAAGAATGTCACTTTGTTCGTTGTTATTAGAAAATTGAGGTCTTATATCTAAAAACAGAAGGAACCAAGGGTCCTCACCCGCCCACTATTTGGTCGACTAAGGTTGTGTCCGACTCCCTGCCTTCCGTCGACACCGAGGGGAGGGTGTCCTGACCCTTTGGACTCTTGGACTCTCCGTGTGTGTCGCGTGTGGACCTGTTGGAGTAAGTTAAGGACAACGACTGACGTGACGTGAGGACGGGTCGACAAGTTAAAGTGTCGGGGATGGGACCGGTCCCGACTGTCGCAGATGACGACCCTGACTCGTCCCCTTCAACCATTGGAGAAAGACCTTTGTTGGTTAGGACGGACTTTGTTTCTCGTGCTACTCCCTGGTCAGAGGGGTGGACAGTCAAGCCCTAGTATAACCCTGGGTATAGTGTCCTAACAACGTTATTACGTGACCCTATTACGGTCTTTGGCGGGTCGCGTCAGGGGTTGTGGGTCACACCGTCTGTACGAGGGTACAGAACGTCCTGGAAAGGCTATGGTCAAATGCAAGAGTCTCGTTGGACCCTCCTTACGTAAAGGTAGGGAAAGACTGGATCTTCTGTTGACTTCACGTCTTTCAGCTAGTCAGGTTCCAGTGTGTCATCCCTGTTCGGTTTGACACTGGGGTCCGGTCCTTAGTGAGTCAAGTCGAAAAGGGACTCGCGCTAGGTGTTCGGGAGTCGTAGTCGGAGGAGGTCCCCCGACCAAATTTTTCGAGTAAGGACGTGGGTCTGGAGGGTTTCCTCTGGCCAGTTGACTCTGAGAAACCCCTATCCCGAGTCTTCGGACTTGACACAGTTCTACACCTCGGATTTAAAATACTCCTTTGCCTCCGTCTCTCTCCACTAGAGGTTCCAGTGTGAAAGTAGCTCACGTCTGATTTAAGTGTAGACTGAGGTCTCCGTCGTTAGTGTCTGAAGAACTTCTCCTCCGTAAACTGATACACCGGAGGTTCCCTTCGCTCCGTGGTGCCCCTTCCTATCTCGTGTGTATTCCCGAACTTCGTCCTCTCCGGTCCGTTGTTGAGTCACACCGAACACGAAGGGCTGGGGGATCCGCACTTCTTTATGTATACCTCGGAGGGACGTCGGACGGGAGGGGCCTCTCGGGTCTCTCTCGGTGGACTCGAAGACCCTCCTTGCGGACAACACACGTCCCAGATACTGGTCGTCCAGATGCCACCACCGGGAGACCCGTACAGACCGACACCGAGTCCCACTCTTTCACCTCCTTCCACCACTGAGTCAGGGGTGGGTTTGAGTTCGATCAGAGAAATTTAGACTCTACTCGACTCTCCGACCCCTTTACAGTTCGTTTGAGAGGACCGTCTTGTCTAGGGTCTACCTCTCTTCCACCGGGTTCCCCATCCGATGGTCCGTCGTCATTTATACCTCGTTGTGACACCAACGTCGTCTTCTTTTCAGTTCTCCGGACCCGTGTTCCGGGAGGGGCCCGGGGGACTTGTCCCTCTTGAGGTGACCGAAGACTGAAGGAGGGTCCTGACAACACCCGTTGTCACCCATTCCTTTCTCGGACCGTCTAATATGTTCCAGAGTGTGTCGCTCCCTCTCTAATCTCCTAATGACGATAATATGTAGTCTTGTCGGTCTTCCACGAAAGGAACAGTGGACTTGGGGTCGGTGTCTCCCCGTCACCCTCTCAGACCCGGAGACAGAACAAGGGTGATTCTTTTTTCCCTAGGTCTATAATGAACCTCCACTTCCGAGGGTAAATAATTTACGGATCACACATGACGTGTGCACGTGTTAACGATTTAGTACTTGCTGAGTAACGCTGGGGTATCTGACGTCGGGTGGTCCGAGGAGACAGATACCCTAAAAGGTCCGTTATTCTGCTCACCCAAGGGAAAGGAAGAGGTCCCCTAGAAGGACTAGGTCCTTAACTTGGGTATAGAGGACGTGACCGTCCATCCAAGAAATGGTGGCCCGATGGACTCTTCAGTGGATGACACATGATCCATAAAAATTTATATCTTAGAGTGAATTAGGAGTGGTACTGGGACGTCACATTTATACTAATAGAACTCAGGTCTACTTCTTCGGTTTCAACTTTCTTTCATTGATCTGGTTCTAATGTGGGCGTTACTCACCTCTTGTTAATTTTGGTCCGTAAAAGCTGAGTTTTGGGGTGTGAGAAAGAAAGCAAACCTTGTCAAGGATATTCTCCGTCTTGCACAGTCCATGTCCCCGGGCCGAGTTCGTGACGGAGGAAGACCTTCACAGAGACTAGAGAAACGGACCTGTTCCAGAGAGAGACTACTTTGGGGTGTCATATAGTAGTTGTGTATGGACCGTCGTGAGTTGTGTAAGACAATAAGACACTAGTATGTGTGAAAATGTCCATTCTGCTCTACATCCATGTTTATCCACCGGAAAGTCAATGGAGTCATAGGAGTTTACAGTAAGTATTAAATTTGTTTTTTCTGGTGTCCACAAATTTTTTTTTTTAGGAGTTTACAGTCTCGACTTTCGTGGAGGTTCTGGTGTTGTAGGTTGAAGGAGTAAAAAAACTTCCTTTTTATGTCTATCTCCTTCTGTGAACAGACTTCAGTGTGTCGTCGAATCGTAGTCTAGGCTCTTATCTTGGAACCGTCAGACGGCGGACCTTAAAGAAATCCCTAAGGTACTAAAGTCTTAGGCAGACTCCTGTTCCTTCTAATAAGGGTACAACGTATATGCCTTCGACTTCGGATCCCTTTTCGTCGGAGCGACTGTGTCACGCCACACCCCTGGTGTGGGACTAGGAGGGTGAAGATCTGGTCTTTGGTTCGGGAAAGAGGAGGGGTGACGTGCTTTAGACACATTGTACAGTTCGAGCCCCGGGTGTTATTCTCCAGTTACCTACAACCTTCGACAGTAATATGTGGTCACTCGTCCACTGTGACGGACTGACCCTGTTCAGACCGTCACGATGTCTCCTCCTACGTCCTCAGGAGCGACTTAGGAGACACGAAAGACCTGGAACAGATACTCTGCTCCCTCGATAGTGTCGACTAGACTATAGGACGAGGTTTCAAGACCCTGTAGACTCCGAGGGACTGTCGCCTGGGGTCGACAGACGTCTCGTAGAGAGTCGACCCCGGAAACAAGGGGACGAGATACCCTTCGACCGTTTCGTCCAGCCCGAGTGTTGGTGTCTGACTGACTGAAATAAGGGTTCACGGTGACCCGTTCGTCCTGGTGGGAATTTATTGTTACCCTACCTTGTGCCTTTTAGGCTGACGGAGGGTCGTGTCTGTAGGGCGACCCGTGTGGGTGGATGGAAATGTTTGACTTTTTCTTGTTGACTCTTAGCTCCGTATTTTCCCCTGTCGACCAAGGGACGGGATAACTGTCCTGTCCACATAGAGACTTATTATCCACCGTTACCTCAAACCCCATTTCTTGAGACCTGGCCCCGCAGGGTCCGGGTCTAGGGGTAGGGTTGAGACGGTACTTGATCGGACACACGGGTACCTGATCGACGAAGGGGAGACACCTCGAGTCCAATCTCGATCCGACCGTCAAGGGTTTCACAGAAATGTCTATAAAGTAAACTAGAAGTACTGTTGGGACACTCGAACTGTGTTGATAAGGGAAAAATGTCTACCTCTTTGACTCTGACCCTTTCCAACTCCCAGAGTAAGTTCCAGTGTTCCAAACTCCGACCGTCTGGGTACCGGGGTCTCCAGAATCTAGTGATGTGGGTTTGGAGTTTCCACCAGTGCACTTCTTGTTGAGGAAAGAGGGGAGTGGGACTGGTTGCCAGAGTCGTTCTGGTTCCGTCTTATTTGGGACCAAGTGGACGGGTAGACCACCGAATGTTCAAGACCGGGGTTTGGAGTGTCGGGTCGACGGATCCTCCGGCGTGGGGGGGACGTTTTAGACTAATGAGTTCAACCGTTCTTGCGTCGGGGGTGGGGGTCAGTCCAGATTTATTTGCGGGTTCACTATAGTGTAGGACGACCGAGGTTTTATCGGGTCCGGACGGGTGTTCGCTAGTGTTTTACGGTCCGGTACGTCCCGGTTCGTCCGTCCCTACGGGTCGGGCACCGTGCCAGGTGTGTGTGTGTGTGTGTGTATGTGTGTGTGTGTGTGTGTGTTCGTTGATTTCGTCTTCGGAGTCTCGTCCTTCCCGGGGGTGAGGGTGGAGACGGTCTGTCGGACCGGGGATGGGGGAACGGGAGAACCACCCCTCAGGGGTCGCGGTCGGGAGCGGGGTCGCGGTTGGGGTACCTCGGAGCCGGCGCCGGTCGGACGCCCCCTGAGGCCGGGCTGGGCCTGTGGGGTGGTGAGTGTAACGAAGTTCTCGAGGTCTGTGTTTCGGTACTCCCGGCCTACCCCCAGTCTCTGGGTCTCTGGCCGTTTCTGTCTTTTCCCCTCTCCCTCTCTGTGTCCTCGCCTCTTTCCCCTCTGTCCCTCTGCCCCGCCTCTTTCGCGCCACCCCCCACCCCCTCACCCCCCGTTCTCGGGGGCCGTCTCCTCTTCGGAGTTTTTCCCCAGACGTCGCGTTCTCTGTAGCTCGCCACTGTGGTCGTTCTGTCTACATTCCTGTCCCTCTCCGTCCCTCTCGTTTCGTCCCCTGGGGCTGGGTCCCCCGACCCCCCGCGCCTCCGGGCTGTCTCTTGTTGCTGACCCCCTGTTTGGTTCCTTTCCGTCCCTCCCCCACGCCTTCAGTCCCTCGACCCCTCGAAGCCCCCAGGGTTCCTCTCTGGGGTTCCCTAGTGTCTCCAGGGTCGCATATCCCCCCTGTGGTTTTCTCCGTTTTCGGACGTCTTTCCTCCCGATTCTTCCCCGTTCTGGAGGCCCCACACCCCCTGTCTACCTTCCCTCCTAGGGGTTCCCTACACGCCCCTCACACCTTCCACAAGACTTTCTTTCGGGGGAGGGGTCTTCTACTCTCCCGCGAGTCTCTCCCTCAGGGCTTCTTGTCCCCGCGAGGCTCTCCCTCTGAGACTCCCTACTCTGCTCGCGAACCTCCCCCTGGGCTCTAGCCCCTCGCTCCCTCCCCGACCCTCCGTCGCGCTCCCGTCTCTGTTTCTCTGTCGCTCGGTCCCTCTCTGTTTCGCCCGCCTCGCCCCTCTACCCGGGGTCCCAGCCACCGACCTGTCTTCCTGCCTTCGCGCTCGCCCGCCCTCCTGCCTGCCTGCCTGTCTGACCCTCCTCCCGCCCCCGTCCCGGCCCGCCCCCGCCGCGGGCAGAGGAGCGCCCCGGCGCCGACGAGACTCGCCGCGACCCGCCCGGGGTCCGCAGGCCCGACTCCGCCGCCGCCGCCGCTGCTGCACCTGGCCTGTCTGGCTGCTTCACTGCCTGCCCGACCGCCGTCGACGCCGGTCGCCGCCCGTGAGTGGGAGGAGGGAGTGCGCCGGGCCGGGCTCCGAGGCCAAAACATGCGGGCTCCCCGCCCCGGAGACCCAATTTCGGGGCGCGGCCGGGGCGGGGCGGGGCGGGGGGCGCAGTCTGCGCGCGCGCGCAGCGAGCCCTGAGGGCCCCGCCCGCCCCGGCGCGCGCCGGGAGAGCCGTGCACCGGGCAGCGCGCGCGGGCCGCCTCGCCCACGCGTTCGCGCGCTCTGCGAGTCAGGTCGGGTGCGGGTCCGGCGGGCTGGGACGCTCCCTCGCGCGCGGGTGCAGTCGTGCGCGCACGGACTCGTGGGCCCTGAGGCGGGGAGGTCGGCGGGGGTGTTTGGCCAAGGTCGACCTTGTTCTGCGTACGAGGGACTGCTCGCTCCCCGGGCGCCTCAGACATGGTCAAATAGCACCGATGTGGACCTATAAGGGGTCCCCTTTGTCCGAGGCGTGTTTGTGTAGCAGAGTGGACAAACACCAGTTTAATCGGAGGGTTATGATACCTGAGATGCAGGATTCCCAAAGATCACAGGGGTGGCGAAGGAGGACCAAAACGACACGAGTAGACCCCAGAACGTCCAACCCAAGATTAGGGACGAGTCGGAGACCTCCCGACACACTGGAACCTGTTCTACGAGTAAGTTGAAGGACTTGGAATCAAAGGAGAAATCATTTTATTTTGGTAATGTAGGTACTATGGAACCTCCCGGTTCACGTTATCCTCGACACATTTAAGGATTCAGTGAGGGAAGTGTTAAGTACCTCGAAGGAGTGGAGTACGTCAGGGGCGGAGCGGGGACACTCAGGGGAATGAGTGTCAGGACCGGGAACGAGGCCCGGAGTAGGGAAGTCCGACGTGGATGTCATTCAGATGGTAGACGTATAGGTCAAAGACGAAGGGTTGGACGGAACGATTCACTGGATCTGTTCGGGGACGGGAAAAGACGTGGAGACAAACCGTTTACATTTTACCTCTTTTTAAATGACTTCTACTATGTCAAAGGTTATCGTGACAACACTAAAAACGTATTTCAATATTAGTATTGTCGCCCGACGGGACCACCGAACCACGATTTCTTAGACGGACGTTACGTCCTCTACGTCCAACCTAGGGACCCAACCCCTCTAGGGGACCTCTTTCTTTACCGTTGGGCGAGGTCCTAAGAACAGACTTTTTAGGGTACCTGTCTCCTTGGACCGCCCGATGACGGTGTCCCCGTGCTTTCTCAGTCTGTACTGACTCACTTATTTGTCGTTGTTGTTTTTATGATTTTCGTTGGTAAAGGAAAATTATAACTACGGTCCGTGACGGTAAAACTACGGTCCGTGACGTGATCCGTGAAACTTTTATGATCTAACGAGACGGGAAGAGTGTCAGTGCCGATGTGGATATAGTAAGTGAATCAGAAATCTAACTAATGCATCCTTTTAAGTCCTTCGGGGTTTCGTGTCAGACTGACGGAACGACACAGGGTTGGTGTGGGTGTCGGGACAAACCGGAGGTAGTCGATGCCTCGGGAGGACGGAGACCCGTAAACATAGTGAGAAGAGGGTCGGACCTCATGGGGTGGTGGTGAAGAAGGGAGTGAAGGAAGTTCTCAAACGAGTTTGTGCAAAGAGTTACTCCAGATGGGACCATGGGATAAATACGACGTTATAGGGAGGGGAGGGGGACGACTGTGAGGGTCATGAGGAACGGGATGTGACGAAAGGTTATTCGTTATATTAATTCCTTGTAGGGACCATCAGGTCCCCAATTCTTAGACGGAAGGTTGCGTCCCCTACACCCAAGTTAGGGACCAACCCCTCGGTTCTAGGATGTATGGTCCCGTTGATTCGGGTGCTACACAGGGTGCGGTGTTGGTGTTTTTCTAGTACGGTGTTACTTCTGACGTTGGACTGTACGGTTTATTTCTTTGTAAAAATTTTGGGGTATATAAATAAACGTAATAAATACGACTGACGAAACAGACAGGAGGTTGGGTGGGTAGACGTGGGTTGTTCTCGTATGAGAGATACTTCCGATCCCAAAGGTAAAACGAGTGACTCCACAGGGACCAAGACGTGGTGGTGAACCGAGTACCATCCACTAGTCACTTGTAGATCAGTTACTTTCCCTACGGGGTACCGTTCCGAGGACAGGAAGTGGTGGTGACATCCCGGAGGTGCTAAGTTACATTCGTGGAATCAGAGAGGAGGAAACCGGACTGGAGAGATGGGAACTCACTCATTCCCTATAAAAACAGAGTAAGTCTTTGGACCCTAAGGGTCGGACGGGTGGTCGTCGGGTTAGTGACAAAGGGACTCTTCCAAGATGCCCAGACGGATTTTTACCCTGAATCCTCTGACCGAGTCAATTGGTCCCTGAAGGACCAGGTTCCGACCCACCGCGGGTCCCTCCTTCCGGGGTAAGGCGGGTCACGGAAGACACCTCTCCCGGGAGTAAGTTCTCCGTCCTTAAGACCGAGGAGTAGTGAGTGAGATCCTTTCAGAGGACCTGTGAGCGTAATAAGAGACTGACATACAAGGGACGGGTTCGAGGGACCCGGAACGGACCCGGTGACGTGTCGGAGGTTAGGTAGGACGGGTACAACGGTCTACTAAGAAGAACTTTGAGGACACTGGTGTGACGTCGAGAAATGGTCTTGGAACCTACGTGTGGGGAGTTGTGGGTGTCTTATCACCCCTTGAGTTCAGTCCGACTGGGTCACCCCCTTTCTCGAGGAACTGGATGATTGACCCAATGGGACTGAACTGTGAGTGGAAAAGATCCGATGTCAAAGAAACATTTTATAGACAGTCATACATACATACGCGTGTACGCACACACACACGTGTACTAATTGACCCGATTTAGTCCTTACAGTCTTTTCATGTTGAGAGGACCGGTTTCGTCTGTAGTGATTAGTTACCACGGTGTGAAGAGACGAATTGAGTGAGAGTCAGGACTCGAGGTCCCTAGTCCTTACTGTTCACTCAACTTCGGATAAACGTAGCGACCTGTACTACCAGAAACTCTAAGGAGAGACGGGACTGTGAGACCTCTGACCTCACAGGTTGGGCTGTCCTCGGACATCGCACTATTAGTCTCTGACACCTCCCAGTCCGAACCCTCTCCCGAACCCCCTACTCCCGCGGACCTTCCGACCGACGAATGACGTTAAAACAGTCGGAGGGAAGGACACAGACACGTCTTCTCTTACTTAGTCTCTTCTTTGACCCCTCAAGGTCCCCTCCCCTCTCCCTTGTTTCCTTTCTCCTGTCTCGTAAGACACTGAGTCTATCCTCCACAAACCCCCAGAGGTTTAGGTTCGAAGTGTTGTATCTACCTCTTAGACCCCGTGTCCTTCCCCGGTCCTGGGTGGGTCTCACTGAATCGTCTCGTCTTTGATCTAGGTTTTCCTAGGTCCTACAAAGGGTCCGGTCGTTGGATAGGGTCAAGTGGGATCTCGGAGTTCGTGGTGGTCTCTCACTGGGGTCCACACACCTGTAGACACGTATATGTGTGCACATGGGTACAAGGGGACGTCTTTTACATCGACCACGTCCCGTCCCCGCCCACCGTCCATAGTGGGGCGTCGGGTGGTGATAGTGCCGAGGACTCACTACAGTGTCGGAGAGAACACTAAGTCTCCCTCACCCTCTCTCTGTCCGACCCCTCCCTCTTTCCGGTCTTTACCTCTCCTTTTTGCCCTCTCGCCCACCACCCCTCTTTATCCCGACTCCCTCTGTCTGTCTTCCGATTCTACTACCGCCCCTCCCCTTCGACCCTCTTTCCCTACCTCCCTCCCACCCCCCTTCCTCTCCTTTCCTCCACCCGTCTCAGTCTCTACCCTTCTCACCCTCCCTCCCGCAAGAGACAAGAGACAAGAAAAGAAAGAGTCTTCACGTCTTTCTTCTGCCTCCTACCCCGTCTGACTTCCCATGGGTCCCCGGAAGGGCCGTCCAGGACACCGACCCCTCCCCGTACACATCCATGAATTTGCACATAGACGACGAAGGGGGTGGTAGGGTCATCCCCGACTGGGGGCGGACGGTCAGTGGACGGTCTCGATAAAGGCCTTACACCTTAGACCCAGTCTTTCCCCCTCCCTTTCTCCCCCACAGACACCTCCGTCGCGACCGTCGACCCTTCGACCGGTCAAGGGTCGCCCATCCACCCACCCACCCGTCGAGGTACGGAACGGGTACCGGTGACCCCTCCCCGGGCGGGGACGGTCCGAGACAGAGTTATTAACTGGGGTGTAGAGGGTGAGTGCCGACTACCGGACTCTCGTATACACGGGTACACTGTCACTGTTTCTCGAAAGTACGGGGAACCGTTCAACCCCCGAGTCTTCTCGGGAGCCACCCGAGTGAAGAACCTCTGTATACGACTCCTGTCCCCCGTCGGAAGACTCGTCCTCTGGGGACGTCCCTCTGTCACCGACACCCTCCCACACGGACACGCATAATCCCACACAGACATTGCTCCCTCCACTACCGCCCGTTCTGACGGTACATGCCACCATGTCCACCATGTGTCTAATTCCTACGGTGTATATCCTCTCCCACGACAAGTATTGTATCTGTATTAACTTAATATATAAATAATACTGTACAAACACCGTCTACCGTCATGTCCTAGATTCGGATTGTTTTTAACACACTGTACTATTAAAACGTTGTCTACTGTCAATTCACAGAAAGAATTGGGTCGTGATTCCATAGATTCCCTGGTTGACGTCGAGACCCGTCTCCAGACTTTTAGACCACTGAAACCAAAAGGGACGTTCTGTCCACTCAAATGGACGACTCGTACTCCCTCAGTCTCCAACCTCACCTCTCTTCGTTCTTACATCACCAGTGATACCTCTGAACCTATCTCCCGACTCACCCCTTTGTCTCACCGCCCCTCGCCCCTCTACAAAAACCACCGAGGTTAGACCATCCCCGTGTTAAGGGAGCGACCACACCTCCACCGTACTCGGAACTTCTTGTGTGTGTGTGTATACTCTCGTAGACACGTTGACGTCCATCTCTAATCCACCTATACACACGTGTGTACGCTCTTGTGGTTACACGTATACGAAAATATACAAAAGTACCTCTCTTCAGATTCCCATATCTTAGAATATATACAGGTGTTTATCCATATATACACGTGTGTACAGACCCATCCATAGTCTACAACGATGGTTATGAAAGAATTAAATTTTTATGTAATTAATTTAATTAATTAAACCGACACGGCCTATAATCAACGTCTTGTGGCCTAGAAATCAAAACCGTCCGCCCTAGATCAAGGGTCTGGTCCCTAACTTGGGTCCGGGAGACGTATCCCTCGGTGACCCGGTGGTCCCTTCAGGAGGGTACGTAAGGACTCATAGAATCAAACCCGAATTCAGGGGTTTGACTCTTATTAACTTCAGGAGGGGAGAGGAGGGACGGTAGGGATGTAAATTTCGGTCTTTACGACCTAGTAAGTATACCCTCCACGACTTGCCCGACACTACCTTAAAAACCGGAGTCAGGAGTTGCGAAGGGACACAAGTACGGGAAACGATGTATTGACGTCAAAGAGGGTGTTTTCCAGCTCACATAAAGGGACCTGGAACCGAAACCCGAGTGTACTGAACGAAACTGGTTGGTCTACAAGTGTCCTCTGAACTTTACACGAACATACCACCCGAATCGGGAGAATATGAAGACGGTGGAGATACCTTTCGTGTACCGTACCGAACCCGTGACTAAGGTCCTTACGTGAAAGCAGGGTCCTCCTCTTCCTATATCCTGTACGCCTCGTTTTGGTTCACTGACCTTTCGAGTAATTACTCTTGTTTACGCATAATAACCCACGGCGACTTTAATCTACGCGAACGAACAAGGTGCCGTAATAACACTATTATCAACTATCTATGTCTTTAACCATGGTTCTCACCCCACATACTCGTTATTTTTATTTTTATACATCGTGACAGAGGCCCTGGTTCACCACGTGTCACTCAACAATGACCTCCGAACTTTTTTCCACTGGAACGTAATACCTCTCTGTTTTACGTACCATTTTGACAGGTAGATATCCTTAAACTTCTCTTGGTTACCTAAACCCATTCTACCAAAGGTTCATTTACAACTTTCGTTCTCGACCACGGAGACCCGACTTAAACTATTCCCGAATGTTCTTTCTCACCTTAAGTATTTTCTATATCCCTCACAACTCAAAAATCTCCCTTATGTCTCTCGGGTCTTGAACCGACTCAACCTTTTATTTAGTCAGTTGCGAAGAGGTCGGTCATTTAGTCAGAGTTTAAGTATACGTCGGACCCCTGTTTCTAGTTTGGTTCCAGTACCGGTCAATTCTATATTGTACACCCGGTCTAGGTTAGTTCTCGTATCAATGTTGTAGAAAATAATTATGAACTTTTATTATTCCATGGTAAATCATCTACAAGAGTCGACGAGTTTTCCCGAAGGTCTTTCAAATTCTCGTACCGGGGTATCTTCGGACTACATGGGTTTCATCAGTATTAACTCATCTCTCTCTGACAGTATTGAATTTTTAATTACCATATCAAAAACGTTGTACCTTCAATTCACCTTATGTTATGTGTCTTTTGGGTATTTCACAAACTCCCTCCACACACCGGTTTTGTTACTAGCGAATCCGATTTCTCTGACTCTGGTAAGTTCCACATTTTTCTGTGGACCCAGGGATTGAAGGAAGTCCGTCCTTCGACCGTTGTTGTCAAGCAGTTGATGGGTTTCTGGATATAAGAGGTCACGAAGGAAATCTGTACCGGTTTTTTCCGATTACCTTTTCCTTCCCGAAGGTCTCTCGCTATCTTTTTGTACCGAATCCCTTAGTTGGGGTCCCTCGTTCTGGAACCCGGAGTAGTTCTCTATAAGGGAGAGAGTCTCATAAACGGGTCATAAACGGTTCTCCCTGAAGTGTTACCGGTACCTATTCATTCAGAGACTCGGGGAAGGGGGAGGAAGACTTGTTCTTACACTGGACGTTCAGTAGGACAGGGACAAAGTGGTTACGTACGACACACACACACACACAACCCCCCCCCCACCATAAACCCTCCACCGTCCATCTATGGCAAAAAAGAAAAAATCCAAAATCCAAGGAGTTAGTTCTCCTCGGTTTAGGTTTAAACTGTGTCTAGTACTCTAGAAAAAAGAAGGAAAGACTTCCTATCAACTAAAAGTCACAATTAAAGTCCACATGGTACTGTAGGACTACAATACCAACTTACTCTGAAAAGTCCTAGAAACCCTATTCCCATAAAAGACATTCTCCCTGGTCTTATTTACACCGGTTCTTTCACCTGGTGTTATCTAACTTAATGACTGGGCCTAAGCAGTGGGGAAGGAGTTAGGAGTGTGAAATGGTATATTTAGTCAAAGAATGTGTCTCCACCCTCCCATAAAGAAGTAGGGAACAGCAACTCGAATCAGTATACTGGGGGAAGTTGGTTATCCTAAAAACATCTATGATACGTTCGTCCCTGGAACTTTACACGGACACATCAATCCGAACGACAGGACGCGAAGACGGTAGTGGTGTTCTTCTTGTACGGGACGGTTTCGGTGACTAGGGTCCTCCTGTGAAACCAGGGTCCTTCTCCCACTCTTTGTACACCTCGTGTAAGGTCGACTGGTGTTTCCACTCATTTTCTTTATTTACCATGAAAAAAAATGTGGAATAAACACCCACCAACAATACGTCGTTACAACATAGTTATCAACTGGTTATGTCCCAAGGTTTGTCGAGACTCAGTACATCGGGTAGTGGGTTGGAGTCGGGTAAGTACTCACTTACTCCATCCCCCTCTAACCACTTACTTCCAAATAAACTTGTCTTAGCAACCTCCACGACAAACTAAGGGGTGCGAGTGGAAGACGAATCTCTTGAAGGGAATGTCCTGAAGGGACCACCAGGTCACCCATGCTGACACGAAGGTGGTGTCCCCCGTACCCAAACTAGGGACCAGTCTCTTAATTCTAGGACGTTCGGTGTGTCGTACGGGGGTATAGGTGGGGGTGGTTTTTTTTTTCCCTCTCTTGAAAGGAAACCCGGACCACTACACCTTTTAGACTAGGAAGGTGGGTTCCGAGAATCTCCTGACCTTACCTCACGGACCCACTCAGCCCGTCTCTCTAAGGGACCTAAACCTCCGGTTTGTTACACCTGGGGTCACGGACGAACTATGAGGATTTTACCTCTCCGACCATCCCAATCGATCTTCCTTCCCACCTCGTCTGGTGGGACGTGAAAGTCTCAAGAAGTTCCGTGTCCGGGGTGACAGTATATCCAATTCAGCTCGACTCCCTCTGTCATCCCGACCTCAACAGAAGTCTCCTCAGACAAGTTCTTCGGACGGACCGTCCCCGTCCAGGGGACCGTTTTTCTCCGACTCACCCCTCCTCTCCCTGGTGACCGACCTCTTCGACTCCCCTTATTCGT
Organism: Capra ibex; assembly: GCA_006410555.1. NCBI lineage: Eukaryota > Metazoa > Chordata > Mammalia > Artiodactyla > Bovidae > Capra > Capra ibex. The sequence continues at coordinate 2,906,523 of SJYO01000233.1, read as the reverse complement.
CGTCACCGGACCTCCACCCGAGGGTCCGGTCCTCTCTTCCGTAGTACTCCCAGGAGTCCGGGAGAAAGATTCTCTTTCTCGACGTTCACCGTAGACAGGGTATCTTTTCAGGACTACGATCCGTTCGGGACGTGATCGCTGGAAGGGGAGGGTGACCTGCTTGGTCGTTACCGGTGACACTTGTTCCTCGGGTCCTCTGTGACTAGTGGTGCGGGTCGAGGTGTGACACCCGAAAGGTCGGTCAATTCGGGATCGACGGTCGACGTACTCCAGACTTCACCTACTCGGACCACAAAACTTTACTCCGGCCTGAGAGTTATAGACTTTTGTTCTGACAAGGAATTCCAGATTTTCCCTATCTCTTTCGAGTCCTTGGACGGGTCTATAGTGGGTACTGAACTTTCCGTTATCACTTTGTGTCACCAAAGAACGAGACAGGAGTCGGTTCAAGTAAGGTCAGTTATTCGACCAAAGAACACATATCTTAAGAAACTCTAAGTCCGAGTAAACAAGTGTAGTCTGTGGTTGACTCGTGAACTTTGTTCACAGAAGAGGATATTATTGGGTTGGGGTTTACGGAAACTAACAGTCCTCCGAGGCTCAGTTCTGACTCTTGGTCATTATTGTTGATGTGAACAGTCGAGGATGGTGTACGTTCCGGAATGGGTGGATTCGGAGGGATCCGTGTCTGAATGAAGTAGACGACCTCTCGAGAGACCCCAGACCAAATACGAAGTTAAATATCTGTCCCTTTGACTTCGAGCCTCTCCTTTTCAACGACCGATCTCACTCTAGTTTCAAGACAGATGATTCGATCTTTGACATGATACTAAAAAGAACCAGAACTATAGTACCGAACGAGGCCCTCTCTCCCAGGGGGAAAAGAGACTAATAGGGACCCAATAACAGTCTCTTGAGTCTTGTCCATAGTCCTTCCTGTCCAACAGGGACTAACACTTATACTCTCTGTGGACGTTTGAGTGGGGAAACTCTACCGAGTTACGTTTAGGGTAAGAAAAGGGACGTCCCAGGGTGAGAAGGATGTCCAAACGGATGTACTTGATTAGGTTTGGCCATTCATCTCGAAGTCCTCCGACGAGACTTAGTCCCAAAATCTCTGGGTCCCCGGTGGTTCATAGAGTGTTCGATCTGGGGAAGTGAGGTGAGGGTCACAACTGTAGAGAGAGACACTGGGGAAGGAGGTGCGGGACAAACTCGAGGTCAAATGGTCGACCACCCTTCAAGTCGGGGTTCCCGAGGACGAAACGGATTGGTGGGGAGGTGAGGACCGAACGGGTGATACCTAAGGATAGGTAGACGTCAGGTGGTCCGTGTCAGGGTCCCCGGGGGATCGTTTTGTTTACTTGTTCAGGGCCGGGGTGGAGCCATGAGTGAGCCTTCGCACGCTGATAACGACTCCGACGGCCACGACCCGCCACCCCTTTCCCTGACGTCCCTTTGTGACAGAAGGAGGACGCTCGTCGGGCGGACCTACCGCGCGTTCATCGACACCGACGCCCTCGCCTTCATCGATCCGTCACCGTTCAGATCTCAGAGTCGGCGTCAGCTGAGGCGAAGTGACGTCCGGCTGAGCGTCCGGCGGAGCATGACCAGCGAGTCTAGACGGAGGGCCTGGACAGGTCCGTTTTCGTCCGTAGTCCCCGGTAGAGGCGGGTAAGACCTCCCTACCCCCCCGAACCACCAGCCGAGTCGCCGTCTCGACCTCAGACCACGACGTTGAGTCGGGTGGAAGGACGAGGGTAGAGTGAGTCCCGTACCCTACCCGTCTCCCTCGGGAATTCTTTATCTGTCGGGGAGAGTAGAGAGACCCGGAGTTAAAAGACTAGAGAGTCTACCTCCTCTTTGACAAGTCACATGAAAGATCCAACAATTGATCCAATATAGAACACACAAGTCTGACTAATTGATTATCTAAAACTCCAGTGTAGACTTCAGTTGGTCTTTCTTCCGATATGAGTTAATCATTACAAACGGGACTACCAACCTTACCCCTCCACCGTGATCCACACGATCTGTAAATGGTAGAATACCAGGTTAAGGAAGTAAAAATATTCGCTTCTTTGACTTCCGTTGACTCCCCTTCGATGAACGGTCCACGTGGGCCACTCCTTCATCGTCTTAGTCATAAGGTTTACACACAAATTCCTTCTAATTAGATCGGGACCCTATGTCTTACCTACAACCTACCTCCCACACCTTACCTCCATTTCCGGTCTCTGCTTCGCTCCGTTATCAGACCACTGTCTTTTATTTTGACCTTACTCCCGGCACCGTTACTCCTAGTTAATCACTACAGACGGTGCCATACCTCTTACCACCATACACACGTTAAGCGGAGTTGGAGTTGTAAATCGAGTCGGAGTAGACCTACCAAAGATTCACAGGGAGATCTCTTTTAGTAAGTTCTAGGATGTTTAGACGTCGACCTCAACACTCGTATCGCCCCGGAGTGGTATGTATATGGGAGGCTCTCAAGACCTTCCCAGACAGACTGGGTGCAGAGTCCGGTAGAACAATGGACCCCTAGTGTTTCATACTCGACTCCTCACTCAGCCGGTTTCCACCTGTGACCCATCCCCAGAACCCTCTGTGGACCCGTTCTCCCGTCCCCCCGTTTTCAAAGGAGGTGGTGTACCTCCTTTTCTACTCCGACCCGGATCCCGGTCGAGACGGGACCTGGACGACACGCTGGAGTCCGGTCGTGTTGGGAAATCTGGTCACAAAGGAGGAGATTTGCTTCACCTTGCGGACACTTGAATAGTCCAGGACGTGGTCCATTTAACCGTCTCCCTAGTAGTGGGTTAAATCTCATATACAAACCTTTCCAGATTTAAACGAGACAAGCTATACCATCATTAATTGGCACACACCGATAGATCCCAGCTCAATTTATATTAATTTTTTTTAAAGTCAAGGAATTAATATGATCGGTACAACGTGAACGAGTACGATAGAAATAACCTGTCGTACCTAATATCTTGTAAAGATTAATAGTGGTCCAAGATAGTCTGTCGTGACTATTTAATTGTACATCTGGTACTTAAGTGGACCTCCCTCATAATTTCTCTATCCACAAATAGGAGGTTTTGACGTTGGACTCCCTCCATATGACTCTCTGGGAACACTGACGGTTGTCGTTACTCCAGAACGAAACCCTAACGTCTCATTACCGGGTCGAGACCTCGATCTGCCGGTCTCCAAGTGACGGTCCAGTAGTAAAAGAGTGTTATACTTACACCCGCTCAGTGACTTGACGAGACACGGAGTCAAAGGGGTAGATATTTTACCCCCGATTAATCTCTGGTCTAAAGTGTCCCACCACCAGTTCTAATTTACTCTATTAAGTATAGTGTACGAAATTTCTCACAGCCCCCCCCCCCCCTCATTTATCGACTATTGGACATGGACAATAATGTCCGTCGAGACACCCCACTAACGTTCCTAAACACTCACAACCAATTCTACGAGGGTTCGAGAACCCCCTCTCCGGTCGACCAATCACGACAACCATACACATGGTGACTCCCATGTGACACACATCCCTTGGAGGGGACCTCCAAAATATACACTTTGTAGTGTGGGAAAAGGACTCCGATAACTTCTTTCCTTCGCTAGTGGACCGGGTGACACCCGAGGGGTTTCTGGGAGACGTAGTCACACTGGTTCTCCTTGAGACTTTACTTCCACCCTCCATGTACTCCGTAGGGGTCGACCTTAGTCCTCTACATCCCGGTCAAGATCGAGATGAGACATCTGGTGCACCGGAACCCCGACCCCGACCCACTACTCCCCTCCTTTCCTGGTGAAGGCCCCCATCCTACACACACGCACCCTCTCCCGTGGGAACTCTGTCCGTCGGTCACGGTTATGGTCGTAGTAGAAGTGGTTGAAACCATTTGAACTCTTCAGAGACGTAAGTAGGGTCTTGCGATTGTAGGAATTTTTAGAACTACCTTGGGTTCTTTTCTCTATTCAGTCTCCTAGACCCCGGACCTTGTACCTCCCGTTACAGGGGTCGGGGACTAGACAGGTTTATCTTGTCAGAACGGACCGGAAAGGGTCCGGAACCCCCTCTTCTGTTCCTCCCTCGATCTTAGAGAGTCCTATACGGAAGGGAATAGGATCCCGATGAGAAAAAAATTTTCATCTCAACTAATGTTACGATAGGATTACAGGACCCCGATAAGAACGGAGTAGGTACCTTGGATTGAGTAAGAAAAGGTAAAAACTCTTCTCCTTTGACTCCGTGTCTCTTCACTTCACTGTCCCGGTCCGTCACTTTCCAGGTCCACCGTTGTACTCGGGGTTAAGGTAGGAGGAACCTCCTCCAAAAGGACCACGATCGAGACCAACGTGGACAGACCCAATCCCCGGTCCTGTGACTCTACGGATCCGGGTCGGAACCTGAGACCCTACCCCGCCGTTCTCTTACCCTTTGTATGACTGGACGACAAGCACCGGTTTGTTGACCCCCTAGTCCCTCCGGACAGGTTTTTAGACGTCCTTTCTCTACCCCTCCCAATACCCCTCTGGCTTCGACCCCCGACCCCACCCCAGAAGTCCGAACCGATGTTCTCTTGAACCCCGACCAGATTGGAGAAGGGGTCTGACCGACCCCGGGTCAATGATCCTCCAAAACCAAAGAAGGTCCCTATCCTCCGAGTGAGGAAGACCCTGACCCAAATATTTACAAAGAGGGCCCAACCGAAGACCTTGGTACCTCCAGGACAGACGACGGACAGTCGACCCGTCTATCGGAGGGTCCTAGATATCTAATCCCCGTCTTGGACCTCCGAAGAGAAGGGACCAGTCCCGAATGGGGTAGGTCACGGACCACCCTCCCCTCGAAGAGGACCGTCCTCGACTCTGAGTCTCTATGTCTGTCTTAACCTGTAGAGACTGAAACTACGGTGTATACAGTTTCGAAGTGCCCCACTCCCAAAACCCCAAGTCTCCTGAGATCCGGTCTTCTCTTGACCCCGACCCGTCCCCCATCACCCTCTCTGACCGACCCCAGGGGTCGGACCGACTAAGGTATATGGAAAAACACATCGGTTTCCTGTTTTCACACAAAGGTCACGGTTCCGGTCCGCCCCCTACCTCTCCCATGTACACTCTGTCTGTCTGTCTGGGTCTCTCTTTGTACCTCTACTCTGTGTGACCTCTCTTAGTCTCTTTTTACACTTACTCTCCTCTCTTTTTGTCTCCCTGTGTCTGTTCTGCCGACTCCCTACTCTCTTGTCTGTCTTACCCTCTCTGTCCCTTCCCGCGACAGGTAGACCGTTTGTGGAAGTGCGGGACGTGGTGGACGAACCCCTACGACACCCCTGTTCTGTCGTTCCCGGGGCAGACGTCCCTCGAGGGTCAGAATTCCCACTCTGTCTGTGGTTATTTATTCGTTTGTTTATATTAAGGACTAGCACTCTTCACGACAACTCTTTTACTTCGTTCCATTCCCTTGCCCCGGGGCCCCTTGGGGACTCCACCCTTCACTATGACGTCCAGAGAGACTCCACTGTAAACTCGGTTCTGGACCTAGTGTCTCTCCTTGGTCGACCCGTTTCTAGACTCTCTTCTCACGAGGATCCCTCCTTGTTCGCGTCCCTCCGGCCCCGTCCTTACTCCCTACGCTCCTCGTTTTCCTCCGGTCACACCGTTCTCGTCCCGGTCGCTGTCTCATACAGTCTCTAGTGCAGACTCTGCCTCCGGTCCGGAGCGTCCAGACCGAAAGGACCCCCCTCCGTCCTCGATACCTTCCCACGTCTCGTCCACTGCGCTAGACTGAAGACGGAAAACGATCGAGGGAGATCGGCGACACTTATCCAACCTCCACTGTCCGTACCTCCGGTCGTGTTGACAAGTCCACTCTGAACCACCCTAGACCTCCTACCCTCCCCGTCTTCCAGGGGATCGACCCCGCCCCCTCCCCCCCGAGAGAGATGGAGAGGGGGGTAGACTCCAACCAGAGGAACCTCAGACCCTTACTGTCAGGACTCCCACCCCCCGACCCCTCTCGAACCGGTCCGATCCATATTACCACACCACCCCTAGACCCCAGGTTTTCAAGATTCGTCAGGTAATCGGACCCGTCACCCCGACGTGTGTCACCCTGGGCCCCGGACAACGACGGATCTCTCCGTCGACCCAGACGTGGACTGACAGAGATGACGGCGTGACACGATGGTGACCGTCCACAGACGGGAGAGACCCGGAACAGGGGCGTAAGTGTGACACCTCCCTCGCGAGCTCGGAACGGACCGATAGGGAAACGTTTACCATTTCATGACACGTGTTGTGTCAACCCTGACTCCAGGTCCAAACCCGGACTGTCAGGGAGAGACGGGTCAAAACGGAGGAGGAGGGACACACTAGGATGGATAGACCCGGAGTCAAAGGAGTAGACACTTTACCCCTATACCTATACCGGGGAGACCCCACCACCACTCCCTAGGTCCTCGACTACCAACTCAATTATCATGCCGTGTCGCGCGAATGGTGATAATGACCGTCTTGACCGGCTCAGGACCTTCGGGTCGATAGGTGGTTCGTCCATCCTGTACCTCCAGTTCACCTCGTCGCTGAACGACCTTCAGTGTGTCGTTCTACCGTCGTGATTGGTAGTTCCGTCGATGGGACACGACTCGTGTGACACAAACAATAGAGTGACTAAGGAGTGTTGGGAAAGTTTATCCTTAATAATGGAAGACCACTATTCAATCCTTTGTCCGAGGACCTTCCCCCTCCCCCCCGCCCCCTAAACTGGACCCAAATGTGACAGTCGTCGTTCTGACCCTGAGTTTCGGTCCAGAGGTCAAGGTGTACGAGCCCCGAAGACCCACCTGTCGTCATCACGTTGGGAGGGAGACACGGGTGTCGAGTCCGGTAGTCACAGCCCGGGACCCCGACGAGAGGTCCGTGACCTGCCAGTCACCCCTTCTCTGTACGTGTCTGTCGAAGTCCTTGTTTCTGACTTGTCTTCGTGTCCTTTCTGTAAGTCCCTGGTGAGTCGCCTCCGACCTGGGTCTACAACCAGGAAGAGGACCCACCCTCAGCCCCGAGAGAGGTCGGGTGGTCGGAAGACCGACGGGTGGTGGGAGTGGACCGACTACGTCGACCTCAGCAACTCCGACAGTGACTGCCCCAACATCAGGAGGAGGGTCGAACCTGTGAACCTCCCGTCGTCGTACAGGTGCCTTAGGTCCGCCAGGTCTGAGGACCCTCCCCTACCCCTCGTCTTACCCGAGTCAGAGGAGAAACAAGTGGGACCCTTTGATTCCGGGTCTCCGCCCTTTTGACCGGTTCCAGTAGGTCACCATGTTCCCTTTTACCTTCAGTGACGGTCGGACCCATCATACTCCTCACTACTCGTTCCCCTCTCGAAGGTTGAAAACCTCCGGAACACTCAGAGCACCCACGTCCGCCGGAAGTGGACAGTACAGGTGACGTCGGTGCTCCACCGTCTTGTTCGAGCGAAAACTGACAAAGTTTGGTCTCCGTGAGGTGTCGTCGAGTTAAGATGTCGCGGAAGGAGACGTTCGGACCCCGTTAAGGTCCCCGACCTGTCTCCTCTGACAGTTCCGGGTGTTGGGAACTGGAGGTCGATCCCGACGGGCTTTCAGTAGTCAAAACTGTGTTACAGGTCCGTCGGAGGAGGTCCGAGGACTTCTGAGTGGTGAAAGGGGGGTGTCACAACCACGAGGTCAGAAAGAGTGTTGATGGACTGGTTCCCGGAGGAGACGTGGCGACGAGAGTTTTATTCCGGGTTCGACGGTTGTCGAGTCGGGAGCTATATCTGTTTGAATCTGACCTTGGGTCCAAGGAGGGCCCCACTAGAACCCATTCGACAGTGGAGCATTCAGAGTCAAAGGAGTGGAGATTCACCCCCACAGTGGCACGGACAGACGACGCCGACACCCCGCCAAAGTCTCTACGTCCAATTTCCCGTGACCCCGTCCGTCTCTCGGGTCTCTCGTCGTTAACGATTGTCTACCGGGGGCAATGACAATGAGGTCCGTATGAGGAAAAAACGTTAGGGGAAATGACACGAGACGTCTTAATAAAAAATGTTTAACTTCCAAACACCGTTGGGACTCAACAGTCCACAACGAATCGTAGAAAGTCGTTATTTCGTAAAATTTTAATTCCATACATGGAAAATTTTCTATATTACGATACCGTGTGAATTATCTGATCTTACATTTGTATCGAAAATGTACGTGACCCTTTGTTTTTTTTAAGTACACTGAGTGAAATAACGCTATAAGAGACATAATGGCACCAAACTTTATACGGACATGATGGTAATAGTTAAGCGAGAGTAAGTTCCGGACATGGGACCAGGACGGGTGGAGAGGGGGTAGGTACGGGTGTCTAGTAAGTTCTTAACATCCTCCAGTCCTGATCCTCCCTAGAATCTCTAGTAGGTCGAGTCGGAGGAAAGGAATTTCGATCCCCCCTTTTCCGAGTCTCTCCCACTCTGGATCTTTGTCGGGTGCCACAGGACTTAAGGGTGGACCTCCGGTAAGGGACGGAAGACAGGACCGGTTCCTCTGAGGGACGGAGCCACGAGGACAGTAGACGAGACGAGAGAAGGGTGCCGACGTCAGGAGGGTCGGACGGAAAAGGTACTTCGGAACCGACAACGGGGGTCCTTGACTTCTTGATCCTGATTGGAACAAAGGAAATGGAGAAGGCGCGGAAAACAGACGAAGACCGAACAAAGAGAAGGAGTCACCCAAGACTTAGCGGACGTCGTTGAAAGTGGACAAAAGATGAGTAAGAAAAGACAAGAGTAAGGGGGACACTGAAGACGTGCACTTTCGAGTGAAGAGATTGTACAATTAACAACAAAAGACACACTCACGTAAAGTAAAAAGTGTGAAAGTGATTGAGAAGGTTCGGAATTTTGTTATCCAAACCCGGGGTAAGGTCCTTAAGGTCCGTTCCATTACCTGTCCACTTCCGACACATAGTGAGGGAAACTGAAGACCTAAGAGGGATTAGGAGGTTTCCCGTCCCGAAAAGATCGGTCTTCTTTTCCCAGGGGACCTCGTCAAGGACCCCGACACCCTCACCTTTGGTGGAACCCCCACACCGAGGAGACCCGTCCCAAATGGACCCGGTCAGAGAGATCTCTCTGAGGGGAATGCGAATAGTCTCGTATTCCGAGAGGATACCGGTCCTGAATTGACCCCACCTCCACCAATCACCCCATCGAGTGGTTTACCGCCCCGACAGGCCTCAGTTAAGTAGTTTCTGGTCCCCGGTTGGATTCCTCCTCCTAGAGTCCTCCCCCCGATTTGACTTCTTTCCAAGTGGATCCCCTGGACTCAGACTTCGACCTCCCGTCCTAAGTAGACACCCCGACGCGAAAGGGCTGTCGGCCGCCAGCTTCTCCTCCTTCCGCTCCAAGAGCCCCCACCCCGTATGGACACTCCCCGAGTGGACCTTCCGCTCCGAACCTCGCCCCCAACGTTCGTCCATTCCTCCGAAAGGTCATGAGAACGGACCTTTTAGGATACCTGCCTCCTTGGACCACCCGACGGCAGGTACCCCAGCGATTCTCAGCCTGTCCTGACTTGCTGCAGTGAAAGTGAAAAGTGAAAGTACGTAACCTCTTCCTTTACCGTTGGGTGAGGTCACAAGAACGGACCTCTTAGGGTCCCTGTCCCCTCGGACCACCCGACGGTCGATACCCCAGCGTGTCTAAGCCTGTGCTGACTTCGTTGAATCGTCGTCGTCGTCGTCGTTCCTCCGAAAGGGTCTCCGATTGAGTGTTCATCCGCCCCGGGGGACCTCCGCCCCTATTGGCCTCCCGCACCGGGTGCGCCCCCGCACCGAGTGAAATTCCCTCACCAGGAAAATCCCTCGGCTTGAGGCTCACCGGTCCCAAAGACCACGCTCCGAGGGGCCCCGTCCCCTCGCTGAGATCCCCGGGCCCGACACGCGAGTGGACGCCCCTAACGAGACGAGAGGGTCGCTGACGACTCACCGGGAGTCCATCGAGACCGCGGCGCGGCGGCAGAACCCCCTCCCGAACCCCGACGGCGGCCTGAGCAGTGACAGGAGCAGCGGGTACCGAAACTACATCGACGGCGACGCGTAAGCGGCCGTGCCCTACCCCGGGAGCCGGCACCGCAGGCGGAGCGCGCCCCTGTTGTCGCTCCACCAGGTGAGCGGCGGCGGCGGCCCGTGGACCCCTACCTGGCGAAAGTCGCTTCCACCGAGGCCCTAACGCCCACCCGTCACGTGTGGGTGTCTCGCGGTGGCCGGTGGGTCCTACCCTGAGTAGACCCCTACCTCGACGCCCTACCTTGGGGGTAGGGGTTCTGGAATTTCGAGGGAGCGAGAGGGTAGAACCTCTTAAGCCGGAATGGAGCTTTCTATAGGACCCTTCAAAGTGATACACCGGAAGGGACCGGAATCTAAAATGGCTCCTAAGGTCCGACCCACGGGGTCGTTTTGGTGGGTCTGTCTTACAAGTGTTACCGAAGGTGGGGTCGATGTCAACACTCGTGGATATGGAAGGATAGTGAAGGGGGTGGTTGAGTCACCTACCGAGTACTAGAGTGACGTGTCTACTCTCGGCGTCCGGACTTTCTCCAGTGGTCTGGAATCCTATCACCCCCTCCTGTTCAGTCTCCCGGGGTCGGTCTCCTGGAGTGGACTTCCTACCCCCACTCCAGAGACCCCGGTTGGTTGGTTGTAAGGAGTGGTGTATCTACCCACTTGACTCCATGGCTCTCGTCTCCCCGAAAGGACCCAACCCGTCGGTACACCACTCGACCTTTTTCCCGAGTCACAAGGGTAGACTTGGGGTCCCTGGGGTAGTCACCTTCCCTCGACACTATTCCCGTTCACTCCGACGTCGACACTCCCGTCGAGACTGGGGTCACCAATGTTACCGTTTGGTTGACTCCCCTGGGGAGGACGGGCGACTCCGGTCCTAGACGGTCGACGAGGTCCTTCGTGTCAGATGCAGGAGCAAGTAGACTATGGGTGGCTGCACAGGTGCTGTCACCTACCAGTGGTGCACTGCCTCATACCGGTATGGAGTCGGGTCGTGTCCCACTTGTGTAGCACGGTACATGTGAGTAGAGTCTCTCGTCCGTATTGGGGGGTGAGGGCGGAGAACTTCCTGTGTGGGGTCGATGAAGTTCCACACGGCGAGGGAGTCACTCACGTACTACACTTGTGTCTCGAATGTACGGAAGAGTGCACGTGTGATCGGCGGTCACGTGGAACCTGGGTGGAGTCGAACAGGGGCGGAGTGACACAGGGCCGGAGTTGTGTACGTCTCGCGTGTGAGAGCGACCCAGATATGCAGTGACACCTGTGGGTCCGTGTGCAAAGAGTCACGTGTGTCGTGTGGCTAAGAACGGGTGTAGGTGTTTACGTGTGTGAGGGGTTTAGTGTACGGACGTCTCAGGTGTAAGAAGAACCGGGGACGTAACGACCATCGACTAAGGACCGACTCCCTTCCAGGGACGGACTCTAAGGGTCGGGTCCAAGGGGGACGTCTGAAGAGTAATTACGGAAGAGGGGCCGGCTGACAAGACATGAAAGGTGGGGTTTGGTAACCGATCAGGTAGGAGAGAAGGAGGTGGATGGACAGGGAACCCTTCCACCGAAACATATGGGGACGAGTTGTGGACAACGAAGGGATCGAGAATGGGTGGATGAAGGACACCTCGTTTGTCAACCGTGATTGGGTCGCGGGTGTCCCAGTGAGAAAGTACCACAAAGACTTCGTAAAAGTGTACTAGTCTGATTTGGTGTAGTAGACTCTCCCTCGATCCAGCGTGTGGTGGGAGAGGATATAAGATTTGATTCCTTCCATCTAACTCTCGGTGTTTTCGGAATTTATATATTTTAGGACGGATCTGAAGTAAAGGGAGGAAACCTTTTTGTTTTTCTTAGAAAGGGGAGGTATCAGAGTGACAGAAATCTTAAGATATATCTTACTGTTCTTACGTCCGTAGACAGTCTGAAACTACAAGTAGACCAAGTTTTACATAGATTACACAAAGGGGCCCGACCGGTCCGGACACGCCTGGACGGGAGACCCTACTCCGTGAGCGATGGATGACTTCGTCGGGGAGGGTAGATCACTTGTCTTTTAAATGAGGACAGTAAAAACGGATGTCGAACCCGAGACCGCGACCCTCGAGGGGTCCAGTGTCGGTGAGTGGGACGGGAACTCCTCCGGTCACGTGCACATCGTCGTCTCTACAGAGACTCGGAAGACGGTGAAAGGTCGTCACCCTGGGACCACGTATTATTCACGGAGTTAGTTGAGATCACAGACTTTCCTTTTTCGATCAGGAGGTTGTCCTGAATCCGGAGACCCGAGGACGTCGAGGGACGAGTAGATGTAGTGTAAGACGAGAGTGACTGTCCTGACAGACAAGTACACAACAAAAGAGGTCGCACGTACGAGTCAACGAGTCAGTACAGACTGAGAACACTGCGATACCTGACATCGGGCGGTCCGAGGAGACAGGTACACAACGATAAGGAGGAGGTTCCCCAGAAGGACTGGGCCTCTATCTTGGGTGTAGAGGACAAGGACTGGACCTCTAGCTTGAGTGTAGAGGACGTGACAGTCCGCTTAAGAAATGGCGACTCGGTGGACCCTTCGGGGGAAAAAGGAGGATCGTAGGACTATTAACCCTTATCCAGAATAAATAAAAAACTAGAGAAGTGAACTCACGAGTAGACGAGTAGATGGGGAGAGAGGAGAGTACAAAGAACTCGTGAAGGAGATACTGTCTGACAGAACCCGGAACCCCTATGTCTTACCGTGGTCTATACCAGGGACAGGAGTTCCTCGTGGGTCAGACCACCGTCATGGTCCATCCTCCAACCGTGGTCTTACGGTACGTTAACCAAGATCCTCCCCTATCTACCGTGTCGAAAGTCTAAAAAGAAGAGTTCTCGTCCCTGTATACCCGAAGGGACCACCAGAGTACCAATCCTTAGGTGGAGGGTTGTGTTCCCTGCTTCCTAAGTAGGGACCAGGTCTTTCTAGGGTGCACGGTACCTCGTTGATTTCGGACATACGGTGTTGAGGACTTCGGGCACGCGGATCTCGAGTACTAGACGTTGTTCCCTTTGGTAGCGTTACTCTTCGGGTACGTGGTGTTACTTCTCATCGGGGACGAGCGGCGTTGATCTCATTCGGGTGCACATCGGCACTTTTGGGTCGTGTCGGTTTTTACTTTTATTTATAAAAAATTTTCCCCCCCGTCCCTATACAAAATCAGGAATGAGTCCCGATCAGAGTCTTCCCAGAATTAGTTACCGAGAACTCGTGTACTGGTTACCTTTCTTAGAAGAATAATCGTTCTATGGTGGCCGGTGGGTGAAGGATCCACTCATTTGGCTCCGGACTTACTTTGTTGAAAGGTTCAGTTGGACACCATGTCGACCCAGAGTTTAACCACGGAAGGGGCGTTGGGGAGTGGGGTGGGGACTGGAACCGTCCCTGGGTGGACGTCCATTACCATCCGCTCTGGGACCACCGTCCTAAACCTGAAATCGTCCGAGAATAGGTTCCACCGGCTCCAGAAGACCGTCTGGAGCACCCGCACCGACTCCCAGTCTCACCTGGTCCTCGGGGCGAACTGTATCAACAACAGCCACGGGTGGGGTTCCGACCCCGTCCACCGGCCCCCACGCCCGCCCCCACCGCCCCGCCAATCGAGCCACCACCACAAGAACCGCCGAAACTCGTACACGGGCGACTACCACAACATCCGCACGTACTTTATCGCCCCGACCGACGCGAGGCGGACCGCCGGTTCGCAGTAGTCAGGGCTCCGGCCCGGCGACGACGCCTTCCGCGGTGGAAGTGGTAGGTTCAACAGTAGCCTCGAGGTGGTCGGGCTCTACAACCTCGCCGACGCGGCGAACCCGAGGGGCCGGAACCGGGCGAGGAACGAGAACCGGGAGGCCGGGAACGGCAGGAGGTCCTGCGGAAAGAACGGTGGTAACGGTGGTTGGAACGGACGGCACGGGAGGTCCCTCCCACGGAACCACTTCTTCTCGGCGACCTGTCTTACCTGGTCCACCGCCTACGCCGGTCCTGAGAGCGGGGCCCGGAACCGGAGGGGCGCCCCCTTGACCTCGCACGATTTCGGTAGCGCTACCTACCCGTCGACGAAGAGTTTGACCAGGTCGTCCAACCGTCCGTCGGCCAACTAGAACCACCGGACCCGCACCGACCCCTTCCCCGAGAGGAGACCGTGGAGCTTCACCCTCAACATCACCTAAGCCCCCTTCCACGACGAGCCGCCACCGTCGACCAACAACTCGCCCTTCTCGGGTAGGGGACCGTCCCGTAAGACGGGCCCCTTCGCCCGGAGTGCCCGTTTCCGGAGACACCCGCTGTCGTCCATCCCCAACGCCAGTCCGGGCCGCTTGTCCCCGAGCACACCACCCAGGTCCGACAGTCTCTCCACCGCCCCCGCCGACAGTGGCTCCGGAAAGTACTAGGGCCGGGAGTCCCGTCCTCGGCAGGGGGATCGCCCCGCGGGCCCAACGGAGAGGGCCCGTCGTCGACTGGACCCCTCTCTTCTGTCTGTCCGCAGTCGACCTAAACCTCCGCTTCCGATCGGGTCTGAGGGGTGTCTAGAGTTCCGACCCTTCTAAAGACTTCTGAGGACCGGACGGGAATCGTAACACGTAACTCTAGTTCTCATTTTACCTGTTACTTTTGGGTCGTGTCGGTTTTTTTTTAATATATATAAGAAGTAACTGTTCGAATAAGATTTTAAATATACCTTTGTTCCTTAAAAAATTTCAAGTAAATATAGTAAAAAATTTAAAGTTTATGTTTACTATCGTAATTTTTTTTTTTTTCATTTTACCTCTGGGTGAGTGGTATATACTTTTATTTTCGCTGTCGAGCCCGATCGTTTGACAATGTTATACAAGATGAAAGGATAGAACTACTTATATAAAAGTGTTATTTGACCTTTGGGTCCAAGTTTGAGTCTGAAGAACACACACAATCAGTGAGTCAGTACAGGCTGAGAAACACTGGGGTACCTGACATCGGGCAGTCCGAGGAGACAAGTACCTTAAGAGGTCCGTTCTTATGACCTCACCCATCGGTAAGGGAAGAGGTACCCTATAAGGGATTGGTCCCTAACTTGGGTCCAGAGGACATAACGTCCGTAAGAAATCGTGTCTCGGTGGTCCCAGAGGAGGTCTAAGGTACCGGCGTACTGACAAGGAGTGGCGTTCCTCGGGGTATGTACGTGCGAGTGAGGTGTACGGGGGGTTTGTCGGTGGGGAGTAGGGATCCCGACCAGGGTGACCGTCACATCTGGTGGTACCCTGCTAGACACGACCGGGACCTTCGTCCGGACGGTAGGAACCTGGACCGATAAAAGTACTGGTTACCACGAAGTTCGGAAGGAGTCGGACTCTGAACGTGTCTCAGGTGACCCACCTTAAGAGGGGCAAGAAACGGTCTTGGAGAGGAACGGAGATCTTCGGACTCCCTGGGGTGAAGACTTCAGGTCTCGTAAAATTACTACCAGGAACACTGACTTGTCGGGGGGACCTTCGTAGAGATGAAGATGGTCCACTGAACAGTCTCGGAAATAGGGGTCGGACCTCTCCTTGAGACGACTAAGCGTAGAAATAGAAGTAATGTCGTCGGTCTACTCCACCTCCTGGTAGCAGAGGTAAAATGTCTACCCCTTTGACTCCGACCCTCTTCGTTAAGATCGATTTCACTCATTCATTGAGTCTGAAGTCGGTGGGTGGGGTAGTCACACGGTCTGTCAGTTCATAGGAGGAGGTGAGGTCGGTCGTCGTCGAGGGAGATCCGTGTTTTGGTGGGGGCCTAGGGAGAACGAGGACCGGTTCGAAGGAATGTCGGGGAGTCCCGACGTCACAGGGGCCCGAGTCCTCGGTCGGAGGAGCCGAGAGGTCGACCTCTTGACACACACACCGTTAGACAGGAACCACGGGTGAGTTCATTCCAGCTACTATGACTTTTGCGTCTTCTCAAACGTTTGTGTCAGGCGAACGAGCGACCGAGCCGTCCCCGGACTGAGGGAGGTTTATGGTCTCCACCTCGCCCGACCGGTGGTCCTCGTCTTCTGTCGACGTCAGGACGGGGTCTTCGCGTGTGATGTGAGGAGGAGAGTCGGGGCTCGTGAAGAGAGGGCTGGAAAGAATAGAAAGGGGATTATTGTCAAGGGTGACACGGACTTTTTACTAAAGCTGAGGGAAGAACACCAGATCCACCTTAGTCGGAATAAGGTCTCGCGGTCCCCATCTGTGCACTGGGTCCGGACCGGTTAGTCTCAGGACGTAGGGGCTCATGGCTAACCGAGACTCTATCTTTGTCCTAGAAACAATCGGTCACTCTCCGTCGGGACCCTAATACCGACTTGAGAACCCTTTCTCCGTAGGAGTCCGACGATAGACTCACAGTCGGACGTCAGGAAACAGTTCTAGAACGGATTGTAGAATCTATACTCTCAATATCTCGGAAAAACGAATTCAGACTTAACTCAAAGACACAGAAAGTTATTCTCGGACAATGACTTGAGTACAGGTCAACCAGTGATGCCGTCACCGACACCCATGGGCTGGACATAGAGTGACACTACGGGTTGTCCGACTGAAGGTTGACAGTCGCGGACGTAGGGACGACCTCCCTCGCCCCCGAAAAAGATCGTCGACTTCACGAGAGACGAGTGTACACCGACCGTCCTTGACGCCCTCTTAATTGTTGGGGGAGGGGTGGCGCGGAAGACCGACGTCGAGAGTCGATGACTGAGACGCACCAACCACATATTTATAGGACCGAGAAAGGGGGAACCGACCCTGATGTCTCCTCACCCGAGATGCCAGGAGTCACTCGAGGTCAACCCGCCAGTGAACGAACTATTCCGAGGAAGGTAACCGGTGGCGGGAAGGGACGGAATGGAGGGAGGAGGGTGTCGCACGACGGATAAGGGGTTATTTCATGAACGTGGACTTAGGAATAGAACCAGTACGAAGACTCCTTGGGGTTGACACTATCGGGGTCCCTGAGGTGGAGTCAATATAAAAGCCTACGGTAGGGGAGAGACATAGGAGACAGATACAGTGAGGGTGGCGAGTGGACCTTTTAGTATAGAGGAGGGACCAGAGAGATACGAGTGAGATTCTGGGGACGTTAGGTCCGACGTTTGACGTTGACCTTACTATGAAGATTTTACGGTTTCGTCATCGCAGGAAGGTGAAGTCACCAAGGGGCTTCAAGAAAATAAAAAAATTTTTTCTAAAAACAACAACAACAATTTAAATAAATAAATAACTGAACCGACGCAGTCCAGAATCAACGTTACGTCTCCTAGAAGTGATACAGTGTCCCCTAGAATGTAACACCGTGTGCCTGGAAGATCGACCTCGAGTCATCGGGGTGTCGTACGCCTTAGAATCAAGGGGTTGGTCCCTAGTTTGGGTGTAGGGGACATAACGTTCCACCTAAGAATTGGTGACCTGGTGGTCCCTTCAGGGTAGGGGTACCGAGAACCGGCCCACAAGTTCCGGTGACTCCTCTCGATCAGAGACGTCTGGCGATTGGGATCTGAGGTCGGTGCACCGTACGACCTCGATTTCGTTGACACTCTGTTTCTCACAGTCGGACCCTTTCTCTGTCGTATTCCGGAGTACCGTTCCAGTGAGGTCGGACCTTGGGTTCCAAGAAATGAGTATTGGGGTGACCAGGGGGACTTGATCTCCCAGACGTTTCCTTCTCCTGACACAACCCCGATCTAGTGGTCGATTCCTCATCTCCCACTCCTCTACGGAGTCACTTCTCACCTCCCGATCTTCCGGGTCGTAATCAAAGCTGGTCGAAGACGTCGGAGTCAGGGTGAAGTCTTGACTCCGTGGAGGCAGAGGTCGTCGGTTCCCGTGACCGACAACTGTCAAGTACCGGCCCATGGACAATTTCCTGAACGAGAGGCGGTTTCCCGCTACGGAGTCAGTTCCAGTGCGTAGAAAGGTCCCCGTCGGACACAGATCAGTGACTACCCACGTGTCTTGGCTCCAGACCGGAAGGACGGAGTAAGTCTTGTTTACCCGGTAGGGTCGAGGTCTCGAAGGGGACCCTAATCGACTCCGGAAACAACATTGACGTAGAGGTGGATTGAGAAGTGTGACGGGGTAGGACTCGGGGAACCGACAGTGTCCACAAGGGTTCTCTGAAGGGTCCTTTTGAAGTCTCAGATGAAGGACCCCTTAGACTGGGTTTCGGTCTCACATCGACCCAAGATGAAGAAAGTGAAGAATGACGCCCAGTAAAGCACTAGATTAATAGAGAGGATTCGGAGTCAGAGGAGGAGATATTGTACCCATACTCCTAGAAGTGAAAAGTTCTGATACTACTCCTAATTAATACTACAGTCTATCTTTCGGAGATCCGGGAACTATTTATAGTCATCACGAGACCAGGAGTGGAGTGACACGAAGAATCCCCGTCCGGTTCCGTAGGTCACATCCTCCGGTGTATCGACTCACCTTCTACGTCCGTTGACGTGGGTCTACGGTCAGGACCGGGACGAGACATGACCGACGCTGGAACCTACCCAGGGAGAGTCAAAGGTGGAGATCCCAAACGACTCCCACCAGACCGGTGCACCTAGGTGGGACTCGAGAGAACCGGTCCTAAGAACCTTGTGACCCACGGTTGAAGAGTCAGTGGATCGTGGGTCCCCACCGTCCTCGGAGTGGAACCCCTTCAGAATTTTATCCGTCCGGAACCGGAACGTCCCCTTCGTCGACCGACGGAAACAGAGGCTCGATATGAATCCGGGTAGGCCCACGGGTATTAATGGAGAGTAATTATATTCGGAGTAACGGGAGGACCTTTGTACCTCCTTGGTCGTCTCGACGACGGAGGGGCTCTAGGGACGGACGAACCACCGTGGAGACACAAACGTCGGGGTAGACGTGTCTCACCGTGGAGGGACGAGACAGGGTCGAGTGGGACCTCGGTTTCAACCGGTCACTCGTACCCTCTCGATTACTGCCTGTTCCGGTCCTTGTCTCGGGTCGTACCGGGCAGGGCTTCGTTTTGAGTGGACTAACTCGGTAAAGGGATTAGATCTTGAAAGAGACCTAGGAGAAGGGAGGAGTCAGGTTTGAGGAACCACGTCGTTAGTTCTTTCTGGGAATGACCTGAAGGGACCGTCAGGTCGCCAATTCTGCGACATGAAGGTAACGTCCCCCGTCCCCAAGTTAGGGACCAACCCCCTGATTCTAGGTGTACGGTGTACTACTCCGGTCTCCCCTTTTTTAATTTTTCCGAGAAGTACTAGATTGGGATTCGTAGAAAAGGTTGTAAAGGGTGTCAGGGAGGGAAATTCGTCGGGTCTAAGGAGTGATAAAGGATAGATGTAGAAACTTAAACCACGATGGACTTTGTGACCAAAACGGATACCAGCGTAATTGTCTCTTTCTCAGATTTACTTCCCTCTCCTATCAAGACAAGTCACGACTCAGGACAAGAATTCTCTCTCTGTCTGTCTCACCCTGTACCCTCTCACTCAACTCACTACCTTCCGACCTTTACCATACCTACAACCAACCTATAAGACCCCTACAAGTACCTTCAGGTACCTCCTACGTCGGTGACACAAGTCGAAGACTTCCCGACTACACACCTTCCCCTTCCTACCGGAGCTATGCCGGACCCCATCCCGACCTCCGTCTCTTTACGTCCGACACAATGTGACACTGAAGTAGAGACCCATGGGGAGGGCAAGAGGACGGTGTCGAGGACGAGATAGAGACCGACCTAAGGGGAGGAGACTGGAGATTTACGACCTCCTTGACGAGGGGCGAAGAGGGATGTGAGGGAGAAGACGACTAGAGTAGGTCTGAACACCGAAATTTGTGGTGGATATAGACTGTTGAGGACTTAAATGTAGAAGGTGGGTTAGAGAGAGTCTGTGGTCTGAGTGTAGAGATTGACGAAGGAACTGTAGAACGGGACCTCCAGGTTTTAGCTTACAGACTAGAGGGTGGATGGGACTGGGTGAGGAGACTGTCAGGCGAGGTTAAGTCGAGTACTGTTGAGGTAGGAGGACGAACGAGTCCAGTCTTTGGAACCTTAGTAGGAACTGAGTAGAAAAAGAATGGCGGAGGAGGGTTGAGGTTAGGGTAAGTTGTCGTTTAGGAAGTTTTAGGGTGGTGAAGAGGGACGGGGATGACGGGACGGGTACCGGTCCGGGGATAGCCTAGAGTGGGTCTGTTAAATTTGAGGGTAACGGGAATTTGAGTTTCTAATAGAAAAATGAGAACAAAAAAAAAAAAGAAAATTTAAATAAATAAACTGACATAGTCTAGAATCAACTCCGGACACCCGACAAGTAACGTCCTATGTCCGAAGAGATCAACACCGTGCACTCGGATGAACGGGACCCTGTACACCTTAGAATCAAAGGACTGGTCCTAGTTTGGATGTAGGGGGCGTAACCTTCTACCTAAGAATTGGTGATCTGGTGGTCCCTTCAGGCGAAAAGTAAGAAGAATGAAGGACGAAAGGACCGGAGTCAAGGCCGGGGGAGGGAACCTGGAGGTAAGACGAGGAACCTGTGTTTAGTAATTGGGGGGTAGAACCCCGAAAACGGGAATGGACACGGACTTTACGAGACAGGGGGAGACTGGTACACTGAGGAGGAAGTGAGATAGGTCTAAAGTCACGTGTCCGACGGAGGTGTCTCTCCGGTCGGGGAATGGACGGTCGGGAAGGAAGACATAGCGGGTCGAAATACAGGGTACCTCGGACTCTATCGTCCCTGTCCCGGACAGAAACAGTGAGAACACAGTGGACGTGGGTCGTGTCGCGGACCCGGGTCACCTCTGAGTAGTTCGAAGACGATTGACTTTTCTCGCCGTTTTCCAGAACCCCTACGAGTCTTCGCTACTTCTTTCACTCCGTCGGTGTCCCACCACTCGAAAATCGAGGCCGAGTAGTTTTGCTAGGAAGGAGCTTACGAAAGACCTATCGTCCTATCGGGTAAACACTCGAGTAAATTAGGGGTCGCGTCGAGAAGAACCACCCGTATTACTCGGGTGGTACCATCACTCGGAGGTTGTATGTGAGGTCCCCAGGGTGGAGGACGACGAGTGCAAGAACACATGTTGGGTGGGGTTGGGCTTGTCCCAACTGACACGTTGACTGTTCTATAACACCTTTACTGGCTCGTATTGGAAACTGCGTCCAGTCTTGTCTGTAACGTCGAAGAAAGAGTGAGAGAACCTGGTGGCCGGGACCCCCGCCAGTCGGCGGTACAACACCCCTGTGAGTTCGTCGGGATTCCTTTCCAGGTACACCCTCCTTGATTCCGTCGGACGGCTGTCGGTCGAGAGTAAAAGGTCGGTGCACTCACCGACGTCTAGGAGGTCGGGTCAATCCTGAAGTCTACCGACGTCGGGGCCCCTTGTGGATCTGACGTTGGAGGACTCTCTGACACCCGGTGACTCCGACAAAGACTGAGAGTCTATGACACACTCTATATTATGTAAAAAACCAAACAAAATTATAAATAAATAAACCGACGTGGTCTAGAATCAACGTCGTAAGCCCTAGAAGTCAACACCGTACCCTTGTGAATCAACACCGTACACCCTAGATCAAAGGACTGGTCCCTAACTTGAACGGAGGGGACATAACCCTCGTGTCTCAGAATCGGTGACCTGGTGGTCCCTTCAGAGATGTACAACCAACGAAAATTTCGGTAACGGTCCAAATATATATATATATATAAAATTTTGTCATTATCCACTGATTATAATCATGTAGGTACAAACGTTTCTTGAGTCTACCGATTTCAGTGTACGAGATCTGGGGTATCGACCATCTCCAGTCTCAGACCACGTTTAGTCAGGTTGATGACTCGGGTGTAAGGTCCGACTCCAAGGTCCTAGGAGGGGTAGATACTTCCTAGACAATAGGGCTACCAAAGTTCCAGTCTTAATAGAGGTCGGATTCAGACACAGGTATCGTTGACAAATCTTTCGTACTGTAAGTTAGTCGACCAACAAACCAGTTGTTCTATCGGCCGTTACCGAGGTCGTCCAAGGGGACCTACCCCGACAAGTCCTGTACACCGACTGGGACAGGGGCTGAATCCAGGGGAGGAGACGAGTTTCGGTTTAAGGATACGGAGGGTAGGACCACCACTTGAGACCTGGGTCCCGGACCCTACACCCACGACTCGAGGAGACTCCACTCCCCGTGTCTAAACCTCAACTCCTCGAGACACCCCTGTCCTGACGATTGGTCCGGAGACACTCTGACATGGGGTAAATTTATCGGAAAGAGTCGTCCCGGAAGTCTCCAGTGGTCGTGTGAGGGGTGAACCGTGGGTTGAAACACACCGTCTGTGTCTTTTCCGTCTTCCTTTATTGGATCTCGGAGTCTTGTTTCCCTGATGTCCCCTTCTTAGTGTTGTCTCAGTAGGAAAGTTTTAGGGTCTATCTTATCTTATCGAAGTAGGTCAAGGAAAGTTCCAAAGGGGACCAGGAGCTCGTTTTGGGGTAGGGAGCTGAAGGGACTACCAGACCACCAATTCTTAAGTGGAAGGTTACGTCGCCTGCACCCAAACTGGGACCAGACCCTTCTAAGATGTGCGGTACCCGTTGATTCGGGTACGTGGTGTCGATCTCTCAGGTACACGACGTTACTTTCTAGGACGGACAACGTTGATTCTGGTCTGTATCGGGAGGGTTTTCTGGTTGTTGGGGGGTTTTGTTGGGTAGGAGGAGTAGGACTGAGTCGGTGTGACCGGGGGAGTAAGTCGTAAAGAGGTCGTGGGGGTCGAGAAAGGACGGTGTCCCGGAAATATGTACGACAAAGGAGACTGACATTTAAAAAGGAAGGTTTAGAAGTGTATGGTCGATAAAGACAACTGAACTTAGAGACGTATTCCGGAAGGGACTGGGGATACAGGTTCTGTCAAGGAGGCAGGGTGGGAGGAGAGGGAACTGGAAGAAGAACTAAAGGAAGTTTCGTGAGTAGTCCCAAAGGTCGATAGGACGAACTAAGGGACACATGAACTAATTATAGACAGAGGGGTCAGAGACACCCGAGACTCTCCCCTCCTCCGTCCCTGGTACAATAAAGTAAAAGTTGACATAGGGGCCGTACTTCCTGTCTCAGTAGTATATCATCCATATGTTATACGTCAACAATTTACTCCATCAACCTGTCTGTCTCGGAGTCTCCCTCCCATCAACCTTTCTCAACCTCGAAGGGTTCCCCGTTCTTCCGTCAACTAATAACCGAATTGAGTGAGGAGAAAGGGTGAAGAAGAGGTACGGACACAGGGTGTATCCGACCAGATAAAGATCAGGGATCTTGGAAAGACTTTTTACGAGACAAGGATTGGAGGAAGGGATAAATTATAGGAGCTTCGAGTCTTCTCTATGGAGGAGGTGGTCCTTCAGGAGAGACTGGAATGTCCACCTCTTCTTTCCAAAGGAGACCCAAGGGGTCACTACCCTCGGTGGTAGGATTCCTTAGCATCCGTCAGGACTCTCAAAGAGATCCGGACTTCGTCCTGGGACGTGTCTCGACCCAGGGTATGTACAACTCCGTACTTCTCCCACTGTGTGTAACTCAAATGAGTCTAAGAGCGATAATAGGACTTAGGGACTACCGATCAGAGGGACAAAATAAGAGAATTCACAGTACCAAATTTGTCACTTAGTATACGAATGGGGTACGTTCTTCTTTGTACCCCTGTGACCGTTTTCTTCTACACAGACACCGACTCTACCTAATTTACTCTAGACTCAAAGACGGGGTTGAAGGGTTCGGTCCTGGGGGAGTTAGGATCCCCTTAGTCCCAGTCGGGTGGGAGTGGATCCTTTTAGGGTTCAACCCCTCTGCTTTCCCACTAATAGTACTGAAGGGGAACGGGAGGAGGAGGTCCGAAGTGGTTCCCCGATGGTGAACCGTGAAGGTTGGAACAACGGGAAGAAGTCGGTGAGGGACTCTACAGGATCCCTCACAACCCCTATCAGGAGAGGGACATCCGTCACGTCATACCTTCGACTCTTACACCCGAGACCTCCGTCGGAGGGGTTCAAACTTCGGACCACGATACACTGGAACTCGACCAATGACTTGGAGGGACTCAGACCGTAGGATTTTACCAACAACCCTTTCTATTTACTTCAATAATTATTATATCAGTCTACCGAACCGTGTCGTGGTCCGTACCACTCACAGGATGTACATAAGTGATAGTGACAGGAATAGTTGTCCTGGGTGGGTGTTCGTCTGTCCCGACCTGTGGTGGGTACAAATCGATGAATCTTCGAGTCTCTCCCTTACTCTAAACCGGACCTAGTGTGTCGTACAAATACTATCGACACTAAACTAGGGTCCGAAGACTGAGGATCAGGTCACGTGAGACCTCCAGTTCTTGGTTGTTGTCGACCCACACAGGACCGGACACCCGTGAAAGACTCACCGGGAGAGGGAAGGTGTATAGGGGTCTCGGGTTGACAGATCTGCTCGAGATCTGTAAATTAATTTGAATTTTTCTTAATTTATTTTTACTTTTAAGTCGAAGAGTCAGAGTGATCGATATAAAGGTGACACATTACCGGTACAAAAACGATCACCGATGGTGTGTGTGTCACGTCTATCTCTGGTAAAGGTGGTCATTTCCGTCGACCCTGTCGCTCACGACGGACCTTGACCTAGTGAGGTACACCAATAACTAGTACTTCCAATGCATCCTGACTTCCCCCTATTCTACCCCAGAGTGGGAAACGTTACGGGTGTCTTCGGAGAGACTTCGGGTGATTAACACCTTACGAGTCGAGACTTAGACAACATAGAACAGGGTGGAGGAGTCCTATGTGAAACGACTGACCCAAGCCCGTCTCCGACCCTGAGTGGGTTCCAGTATACCGTCCACCTGCGAAGTTCCCCGAGTCCAGCGGACTGAGACCCAAACGACACGGGGTCGCGGGACGACGAGTCCGATGTCAGTCGTTAAACTGACTCTACGACCATTTGTCTTTACTAAAAAAAAAAAAAAACCGACTACTTGTTTTCGGTTTTTGGTGAGACCCTACCTGCCGTCCCCTGTTAACCAGTGTCGACGTCTCGTCCACGGACAGTCGTGGTGCCTGTCGAGGGGTCCAACGTGACCCTACGGATATTCTGATTCTTCCCCCGTTTCCGTCTTGAGTAGAAGAAGGGTAGGGTGAGGTCTTCCCGGACCTCCCTGGGGTTGTCGAGGGCACCGACGGTACAGTTTTGTAAGGAACACAACCAGCCCGGGCCCTGAGAGTCAAGACCGTCTGAGTGATACACCGGAGTCCGTTCAGTAGAAGGAAAAGGGTGGAACCAATGGAGTAAACCTTTTACCTCTACTAATAGGGTTGACACACCCCGGGAACACTGCGCGGTTTACCCTAATTAAACCGATTCTCTCACAAACAGGTGGTCCTCCACGATTCTCTCAACTTAGAGTAGACTGAACCCAAACTTAGACTGTGATGGAGAAGGGTCGCCACACTGGAATACGTCCAGTAGACCGGAGAGGTTCGAAGTCAAAGAAACGGATCCTTCGTGTCTATTCTATAAAGTGAACGATGTCACCTTATAATAAAGAGGTATTTTTCTTGTTTCATGACTAGGTACAAGGTCGTACCTACTTGGGACTTTTGTAGTGTGATTCAATTTCCTCGGTCTGTGTTTTCGGGTCGATACCATACTAAGGAAAATACACTTTATAGATATGACCCATTTAATGATCTCTGTTTTTCTTCTAATCACCAACGGTCCCCGATCCTCCTCGTCCCTCACTGACAATTTATCCATGTTCTAAAAAGAATCTCCACTATTTTATCAAAATTTTTATCTGTCACCACTTCCCCCTGAAGGGACCACCAGGTCACCAATTCTTAAACGGAAAGTTACGTTCCCTGTGTCCAAGCTAAGGACCAGTCACTTGAATCTAGGGTGTACGGCACCCCGTTGACTTGGGTGTGCGACGTGGATGACTCGGACGTACGAGATCTCGGGCACAAGACGTCGTTCTTCGGGAACGTGGTGGTTGATCTCTTCAGGGGTTCGCGACGCTGTTCTCTTTCGGCCACACGTCGTTATTTCTGGCCATATCTGTTTTCTTTTGTCACCACTCCCGACATTTTACGTCATCTACCTGAATTACGGTGACTTAGCGTGTGAAACTATGTCAATTTTACCATGTAAAATACACATAGGATGGTGTTAAATTATGTAATTCTATGAAGTGAATATCCCATACATACCTCGAAGTCGTTCTCGTACGGACGTCTCATGGGTGTTTTCAAAGACCATGTACGAACCATACCCTTGGGGGTTGTCGGAAAGTTCTGGAAAGACTTCGAATAAATAGTCCACAAAGGATGTATACGTGTTCGGGAAATATCCTTAACAGAACAATCTCGGAGGTCATTCGGGAACCTTCTCGTAGGATATTTCAATCGGGGTGAAATATCTTCCGCGTCTTTCTTCACCGACAGGTTCCAGTGTATCCACCCTGTACTGCCTCGACTCTAAACTTGGTCCGTCAAACCGAGATCTCGGACAGGGAGGTCGGGGGAGGGACTCGATGGAGAGTCGAAAATCTATTGTTACAGGGGACACGGTGGTGGAGCGCCTCGGGGTTCGACCCTAGTCCCCTATGTGGGAAGTTGGCGGACGAGTGGTACTGGGAGGACCTTCTCCAGACAATCCCCTTCCAGTAGGTTCCCTGTGTGACGGGACAAGAGGTCGAAGGGCTCCGGACGGACACCCGTACACCCGGGGTCTCAAGTGGACGGAGTCGGACTAAGTAAAACCCGGGGCGACTCCCTGGTAGGACCTTCCAACACAACCGTTTGTTGTCTTGTTTTACCGGTCTTACGTCGTTAACGGTCGTGTAAATTAAGTTAAGGAATTTGTAAATACCTCGGACGAGACACTGAGTCTGTCAAGGTCGGGAATGTCTCGTACACCGGTTCACGTCCTCCGTCTTTATGTGTACCGTTAATCTGTTGTGTATTTTTATTTAAGGCTCTTCGCAGTTTCGGTCTCACACGTCAGCTCACTTTCCTCCGTAATTATGAGTGACCCCGTGGTCTTCCGAGGGACCTTCTCCACCGTAAAGTCGGTCTAGAGACTCCTGTTCTTTCTAAAGTTGTCTCCTTTCACATCTTTTCTCGTAAAGTGTCTTCCCTTTTCGTATGCGATCTATATCTGTTCTCTCCTCTCTACCTCCGTCACAACCTTTGTCGTTCAACAGGAACGTCACTCCCACCCTTCCGTCTAGGGACCCCGGTCTAGTACCCCCGGAACAACTTGGGGTCCCCGGGATCCGAATCTGGTATCTGGTAGTTAGTAGTTTTGTCTCGTCCCGGGGTTTCCGGTGACAGTGGACGTTAAGGTGAAGATCCTTAATAGGTCGTCGGGTCCGAATACGTGCCCTGTACCCCCACGGGTCCCAAGAATGAAAAAAAACCGGTGCGGTACGTCAAACACCCTAGAATCAGGGTTCTGGTCCCTAGTCTAGGTTCGGGAGACGTCACTGTCGTGTCTCGGGAGTGACAACCTGGTGGTCCCTTAAGGGGTGTCCCAAGAGGAATTTTACGACCTGATCGTTTTCGGACCTCTGTTGAGTCTACGTGTGGTCCCCTGATTTATTCGTTTAGTACTAGATCGTGCGTCGGTACTTTAATTTTCTACGAATGACGAACCTTCCTTTCAATACTGGTTGGATCTATCGTATAATTTTTCGTCTCTGTAATGAAACGGTTTTTTCCAGGCAGATCAATTCCGATACCAAAAAGGTCACCAGTACATACCTACACTTTCAACCTGACACTTCTTTCGACTCGTGACTTATTAACTACGAAAACTTGACACCACAACCTCTTCTAAGAACTCTCAGGGAACCTGACGTTCCTCTAGATTGGTCAGGTAAGACTTCCTCTAGATTGGTCAGGTAAGACTTCCTCTAGTTGGGACCCTAAAGAAACCTTCCTGACTACGATTTCGACTTTGAGGTTATGAAACCGATGGAATACGCTCCTCAACTGAGTAACCTTTTCTGAAAATACGACCCTCCCTAACCCCCGTCCTCCTCTTCCCCTGCTGTCTCCTACTCTACCAACCTACCGTAGTGGCTGAGTTACCTGTACTCAAACCCGTTTGAGGCTCTCAACCACTACCTGTCCCTCCGGACCGCACGACGTTAAGTACCCCAACGTTTCTCAGTCTGTGTTGACTTGCTGACTTGACTTGACTTGTGATTCCTTACGATACATCGATACTTTTTCTTGCCCCGTCAAGATTCATGACGGTACTTTTCGAGAAATTTTACGTAGTCATTCACCTTTGTCGTTCCCGGACAGATAGAACCCAAGAGAGTCTTCCTCTGGGGGATCGGTTCCTAAATCCAGATAGACCTTCCTCTAAGGTCCTTCGTGTCACCTCCCCACCCTTCGTTCCTTTCTTTTTCAGTTCCTGAGGAAGAATACACCACTCGTTGACTCACGTCCTGGGACGCATTGTCCCTCTTGAGTGGAGAGTCTTAGAGGCGAGGATCCTCTCCCGGTCCCCTCGACCCCACGAATGAGGGGTGAAGGATTTCGGGGTCGTCTCCCGACGGACCCCCGTGTTTTAGGGTCACGAAGGTGGGAAAGACACGTTCGACTTTCTTTGGGGAGGTGACCTCTCAACGTCCACAAAGGTCCTCCTTCGTCAACTGTACTTGGTCTGTCACTCTACTCTGCCATCCCCGTCCCGGGGGTACCGCACACGATGTCTTCGCGTGACTGACGGACTTTTCCGCTGTTTAAGCGAATAGACGCTACCCATGGGTTTTGAGATCCTTGTCTCACCTACCTCCTTTTCCGTCCTCCTCCCGAAAAGATGATACAAAAAACTCTTAATTTTTTTTTTTTTTTTAATTCGGAAAACAAAACCTTATTAAAATCTAATAGGTCCAACGTTTCTCTCAAGTCTCTCAAGGACATATTGGGAGTGGGTCAAGAGGGATTGCAATCGTAAAATGTATTGTTATCGTGTAAACAGTTTTGATTCTTTAATTGTATCCATGTAATGATCATTACTTTAAGGTCCGAAATAGACCTCAAGTGGCCAAGGTAATGACAGGAAACAGACAAAGCCCTAGGGTACGTCCTATAGTGTAACGTAAATTAAAAATCTTAAGACTAGGTCCACTCATATAATAGATAGGGTTTTGACATAATTTTTATTATTTGACGTCGAGGCTCCCCACCAGACTTCCGAAGACTCGGCCGTACTGGACTGGGCCCCCATTCACCTGTCTCGGAGTCGTAACCTACGGACACCCTTCCACTCGGGTCCGACGCGTTCACCGTGGGATCTCGACCCAAAGGACCGTGTCCGTGAAACGACCAGGGAAAAGGGGTCTTCTATTACCTTCCTACTCTGTACGGCATCTACGACAGTCTCGGGGCGGGTATAGGCGAACCGTGAGTGGAGGTGGATGGTTTCGGACGGAGGACGTTTCTGACACTGAGACAGATATCCTCGTTCGAGTCGGGTACGTGTTCCGCTCGTTCTGTATAAACCCTCGTCTACGGGGGTCTTTATCGTAGTTGGGTGCTGCCTACCCCACACCCACCTTATTTGGGGGGTCTGAGGAGTTGGGAGGCCACGACCATTGAGACTCTACACACAAGATGCGTCGGAGGGTCCCAGGGGGTAACAGGTGTCGTCATGGACGGATCTATCGTTAGGAAATGACTGACGGAAAAGAAGGTGAGGAGTGGGGTTGCTCCGAAAGAATCCTAGTGGACGTTTTCTAGAGGGATGTTAGGAATAGTGACCTAGAGGTCTTTTTGTAGTTGGTTCAATTTTTAGTTCCGGGTACCGGAATAAGTATCCGACAGGCGTGTGGTTAGGGACAGAAGGTGGGTCCTCCGTGTGTGTTTTCCGGGAAACCCCACGGGGCTTGTGCTATGAAAGTCTACAGGTGCCGAGACGTGGACGACAAAGGAGACGGACCTCACGGGGGGAGAGGGACTAACGGGTCCTTTGAGGACGAGTAGAGTTACCGGGTCGGGTTTATGACAGTAGAGACCCTCATGAAGAGACTGGGAGACCCGTGCACCAGGAAATCAGTGGGGAGGTCGTTTAGACCTAAGGAGAGAGGATATAGAACACTCGAAGAACTCCCATTTCTGTGAGGACTCAGACTAGATGGAGGGTCTCGGACCATATCTAGTCCACGTATTATTTTCGGACCTTTTACTTGCTTACCCCGAAGGAACTACTGAGTCTACTATTTCTTAGTGGACGTCACGTCCTCTGGTCCCAAACTAGGGACTTAACCCTTCTAGGGGATCTCTTCCCGCACCGTTGGGTGAGGTCATAAGAACGGACCCCTTAGGGTACCTGTCTCTTCGGACCGTCCGATGTCAGGTACCCCAACATTTCTCAACCTGTGCTGACTTCGTTGAATCGTACACGAGTGCGTGATGACTGAGGACTTCCGAAAGGTGACAGGGGGAGTTGACGGTTGGGGGGAGATCGTTCGACCTCGTGTCTCGGACGCAGACCGGGACCGACTCGGGGATTGGGGACTACACTCGAGTCCGACCGGGAACACCAAAGACCTGGAGGCAAAGGGGCAGACGTGTGGTACCCCCGACCGACCTTATCCTTCGGAAACTCCAGAGATTCTCAGTATCGGACTCTAAGGTCACAGGAGGTCGACTGACGGGCCCCACCTCCCCTAGACCGGGAGAGGGGAGGAGGGAGTCCCTACCCTACCACAAGGTCCCAGTTCTTGGTAGACACTCGATGTGAGGGGGTTGTCCACGAGGCAGTAGGGAAGGTCGAGACTCTGGTTCTGTTTGTCCCACAGAGACGGGAGGTCCCGTCTCCACTGAGTAGGTTGTACTGAAACCGGCACTTGGAAAGTGGCGGTGAGCTAGGGAAGGTTCTACTCCCCGTCTTGTCCATCCTGTTCCCCCACTCACGGAGTGACACCTAGGTCGAGGGTTGTCACTGGAGGTACTGGAAGTGGCCCTCTGGGTCGGAGGGACACCTGTGGTAGTCAAACGAAGTCGATAAAAAGAGTTTGGAAGTTCCTTCGGAGGAACCCGGGGTACTCGCCAAGAATGGAACCCGGGAAGAGCACCCCTGGTCGGACCGTACAAGGGACCATGGGGCGGGTACCTCTGGGGACCGGACTACGGGTAAACCTAGATCTACACGGTTATGCCGACGTAGGTGGGACCCCACGCGAGTGAGATGGGAGGGGGACAGAAGGTGTAAATTGTCCGGTAGTCCGGTAAGATCCCACCGTCGTAGATTGTGGGACTAACTCGGGAGGGGCAGGGGGTGTAAGAGACGTACTGACCTGGGAGTAGTCGAGACCAGGTTGGTAAGGGGTCAGGGTAGACTGGAAGGACCGGGAAGGTGGTAGTAATACTTTTGTCGTGAACGGGTCCTACACATTTGTTTGTCTGTCCTTCAAGGGGGGTTGAAGGTGGGGGAGTACCTTAAAGGGTGCACCAGAAAGTCTTTACCGGAGACAGAGAGAGTGTGCACATACGTTATGAATGTCATTGATTGTGAATTTGTCGGAGTGGTTCCCAACCTGAGACAAAGTTCGTGAAAATCGTGGATAAGATTGAGTAAAATTGGAGGCCGACAGGGTACACTGTGAATTGATAATAGTCGTGGAGGTAAAATATCTATTCTTCCACGGGTTCCAGGGTCTCGGTCAACCATCATCCCGACCCTGAACTTGAGCCCGGTAGATTCAGGTCTCAGGAACGAGAATCACTGAGATGCACAGAAGGACTGAGGTTAGTGTAGAGGGAAATGGTTTCTGGGAAGGGACCGACGGGACGAGGGGAACGTGCGTCCCGGGAAACGTCAGGACGGGGACGGGGGAAGACGTCGGTATAGAGGTCGAGTGCGGTGGACGAGAAGGGTCCTGTGTGAGGGAGGTCCGACGACACACACGACAAGGGAGACGGAACTTACGGGAGGAGAGGGTCTAGACCGAGTGTACAGTCAGGAGATCTCCACGAGGGACCAGACGAAGGGGTGGTGGGGAGAACGGACGTCCGACCAGTCGACAGAGAGGGAGGTCCTCGAGAACGTACTCCGATGACCTTGTAGAACGTAGAAGGTCTTACTCGACAGTCCCAGGGAGACCTGGTCCCCGAGGGGTGTTCGACCCCACCGTCACATGAGTAAGGACATAGAGAAAGTAAATAAGTGAATTGTTTGTAAACATTTGTAGAGGATCCTCGATCCGGTCAAGAGTGGTCGTCTCGACAGAGTACCCCTCCGGTTGTAGAGTGTGTGTCTCGTAGTAGAGACGTACGGGAGACGTATCCCCTTACAGGGTAGTAGTAGAAATGAGGTGAGGCGGGGAAGTATGTGACAGAGAGACCTCTTCGGAAGTCTTTGTCTCGTGACCTTCTCCTCTGCCTTCTATATCCTCGACTAGTGTCTTCCTAAAAACCCCGTCACCTCCTTACACGGTCAACGTCGGACTTTCACTTTCCCTTTCACCGAGTCTTTCGCAGGCTGAGAAACGTTGGGGTACCTGACATCGGACGGTCCGAGGAGACAGGTGCCCCTAAAAATTCCGGTTTTATGACCCCACCCATCTGAAAGGGAAGAGGTCCCCTAGAAAGGTTGTGTCCTTAGCTTGACCCCAGAAGACGTGACGTCCGTCTAAGAAATTGTTGACTCGATGGCCCCTTCATGTAGACGGGCATTCTGAGGGGGAAACGGTGTATTCTACATTGGACCACAGATTCCTACCACGGAAGTCACCTTGTAGAATGTTAGGTAGAACCACGGGGTACCCCTGAGGTCCCATTGGTACCGAGTGATCGTCCTCATGTACTCAATTACATTACTACTATTGTCATATTATTGTGGTCGATAAAGTAAGTACCCGTGTCTGTAATCGGGTAAATTGTTAGGACGTCCGTTCCACTCTAGTATGGAATAAAAAGTCTCCTTTTGATTCGGGTCTCTTCACTTCATTGACGGGTCGACCATTCACCACCTCGACTCTACACTTGGGGTATGTTGAAGGGTCCAGCTCTCTCTAGAACCCATTCCCCGTCAAGGAAAGACGATCGGACAAAAGTAGTCATGTCGGGGTTGTCCTTTGGACCTGGGTTTTACGTGACTGAGTCACGAGAAGGGTGACCCCATTTCGCTCAGAAGACCCGGGACGAGTCAGTGTCGTCACTTGTCAGAGTGTCAAGTCGACGACTTGTCTCTACATCGTACTGAGACTGTAGGGTGAGCCGGGACCGTGACACAGGTCGTAGAAGAGTGTAGAGAGAGGGGTGACGAGTGAACCGAGGTCGGTGTCACCACAAGGACTAGGAGTCTGAGTGATCCCCAAGGGATGGAGTCCCGGAAACATGAACGACTCGGGAGACAACCCTTAAGAAAAGGGTTAAGTCTTGAACCGAAGACCCTCTGGACGGGCCTGGAAAGTCAGATTTCATACACGAGGTTGTGTCGTAGGACTGACATAAGAACCGTTTTGAATAGAGGACATTTTCACCACAACCAAAGGTACTACTGAAGACGGAGAAGGAGGGACTAGTGCTTGACACGTTCCCATTCCTAGTCGGACCGAAGAAGTGTCGACACAAAGGATGGTGATTGGTGCTACGACCCGTGTCCTCGATGAGTGACTGGTAAACAGACTCCTGTTTGTGTTTGAAGGGCACACGGGTCGTGGAACCAGTCGTGAGACACCCCCTCCTATGTTCGGCCTCTCCGCCAAAACATTCAGATAAAACGCTCACTCCGGCACGTCAAGGGTCCTTCCTTTTCGCCGCCCAGACTCCAGTAGCCTCCCGATTCCGTCGTCGTGTACCGTGTCTGACTCCCGAGGTAGAGAGGTAAGTTTGGTGACAGAACCGGTCCTGACAGACCTGGGTGGTCTCTCTACCGATCTACAACGAACTATAAGACGGACCCTGGTGAACCTTGCTTTACTTTATAAATAGACACCGACCTCCAAACGTCTCCTGTAAACTCTACCTAGCACAAAAGTACACGGACACTTTAGATTAACCTAAGTAACATCCTATAAACTAAAGAGCCTTGTCTGCGTAGTAAAAGGGTCCCTTGTCTTCGGAGACGGTGGGCCCTAACCCACCCTCGACCAAACCGGAGTCCGACGGACTAACCGACCCGGGTCAAACTCAGAGACCAACGAGACCCCCACCGACCGTCCTCCTTTAGACAGAACGGAGAGATACCCCACCGGACTAAAGGAGACCGTAAGGGTCTGTCTCTGCCGGTCCAAAAGGTCGTTTCCCTCCTTAAGGAGTTCTTTCTTGATTTTCGTGTAAGACGGGGGGTGGGGGGAGCGGGGTGGGTCACGGGACACTGTGTGCGGACGGACCGGAGGTTCGGTGGAGAGGTGAGACGTAAAGTAGAGGTAACGAGGTCGGTCGGGAGGAGAGTGAGGGTAAGAAGACGGAGCCCGTGAAGCAACTAGAGGACGGAGGGACAAGTGGGGTGAGATTTCCCTCTATTTAGAAGGATTTCGTACTCGAAGTTCGAGACGGAGGGTGTCCGGTATATTTGTGT
Source organism: Capra ibex (assembly GCA_006410555.1). Classification (NCBI taxonomy): domain Eukaryota; kingdom Metazoa; phylum Chordata; class Mammalia; order Artiodactyla; family Bovidae; genus Capra; species Capra ibex. Next base: position 2,871,857 of record SJYO01000233.1, on the reverse strand, counting down.
CCGCTCGGAGAAGAGAGGGACCTGGAGTCAAAGGGGTACTTTCCCGACCCGAGGTCGTCATCAAGAGTCGTAGTAGGTTTGGTTAGTCTGGGGTTAAAGGCAAAAATATCGTTTATAAACCATTACAGGGGGAAATAGTAGAGACTTCACTTTAAGTATCTATTGTAACGGATGGATGTGTGTATTAAATTTGTTTTAAGTCCCTGAAGGGACCACCAGATCACCAATCCTGAAACACGAAGGTAACAACCCCCGTACCTAAACTAGAGACCCAACCCTTTTAAGGGACCTCACTCTTTACCGTTGAGTGAGGTCACAAGAAAGGACCCTTTAGGGTCCCTGTCTCCTCGGACCACCCGACGTTCGGTCCCCCAGTGTTTCTCAGTCTGTGCTGACTAGTTGTAGTGTGTGTGTGTGAGCGTCCCTTTATTCTCTTGATTCTAGGGCGTACGGTGTACCACGCTGGGTTTTTTTTTTTTTTTTTATGTTTCGGAATTGACTTTATATTACCTCTGTACTTTCCGTTCATTAAATATTATCTCATATAATACTTCGTATTTACGACCCGGTGTTGAGGTGATCTTCCGTATTACTTCCTTAGCCTAAGGCCGTGGATGGCTATGTATTAGTCACTGTCGTTACTTACGTCTGTGTCTCTTTACACGATAACTTAGTCAATGAGTTTAGGATGTACATGGTTTTCGATCTCTGCCGCTTTAAGAAGAGTTTACCACTGGTTGAGAACCGTTTCAAGACTTGTTCGACCGTTTCACATAGTAAAGGAAACATCTACACTATCAATGGAAGGACCTTTTAAGTCCCATACAATTTTGACACGTCTTTTATGAAGTACGTACATATACTTTATATCACTCCCCTGTCCGAGTCACTTAATCTTTGTCAAAAGTCGGACGATCTTACTGGTCACGTGCGCACGTAGGAGTCAGCGAAGTCAGCACAGGCTGAGAAACGTTGGGATACCTGACATCAGACGGTCCGAGGAGACAGGTACCCTAAGAGGTTCTTGTGACCTCACTCCACGGTACGGGAGGAGGTCCTCTAGAAGGGCTGGGTCCCTACTTTGGACACAGAGAGCCCAGAGGACGTGACCATCCACCCAAGAGATGGCGATCACCTAAGAAATGGACCCTTCGGACCTTACTGATCATCCTGTAAACTTTCAGTGTACCCTACGTCCACCCTGTTAAGAAGTAACACTCCCCGACTGGTCTTGTAAGGTCAAAAGGGGGGAGATTCACGATCGTCACGGACGTGTTGGACACCATTGTTGTTGTTTCTTTCCAGGGGCCTCCCGTCTCGGTAAAGGAACCCTCGGAGACCTGATCTCGAACTTACCGTCTGTATATCGAGCGGCGGTAACGACAAAGGGCGTAGACTCCGTCTGTACCGATTAGGTTTCAAGTGAAGGAACGACTTAGGAGTTTAACCGTGGGATACATTGGGTGACCTTAGACGAGTGCTCGACTTTGAACCGAGTCGCATCTTTGAGTAAGTTGAGAATGTTTATAAATGACTTAGCTGTCTGACCTACCTCCTAGACTCACCAGAAAAAGTCAAAGTCCGAGTCCTAAAGGGCGGGAAGGGGTCGAGTTTCGGGTGGGTTCCGTAAGGTGGTGACTGTCTTCCGTCGAGACGAAGGAACCGGACTGTAACATTCGAGAGGGACTTAGCCAGGTTACTGTGTGTACACGTCTCGTGAAATTTCTAACGTTTCGTGTGTCCTAGTATAAACTAGGAATGTATGGTGACACTCCGTCCGCGTAAGATGTCCATTCCTTTGGTTCCGAGAAACTCATCTTCACTGAACGGGTCTCAATGTCTCGACCTTTCATCAGTCGTTACCTTCGGACGAAACAAAACAAAAATTATTATTGTTCTGAAATTAAAAAAATTGTAAATAAAAATAATAATGAAAAAATAAAAACCGACGTGTACCTTTAAGGGACTCGTCTCTAGCTTGAACCTGGAGGACGTAATCTTCGTGTCTCAGAATGGGTGACCTGGTGGTGTCTACGGGGTCTTGGGAAAAAAAAAAAAAAAAAAAATCACATTTTGGGAGTAGAACAGGTCGGACACGACGAGTCGAGGTGGGCTAGAGTCCATTAGGTTCTGGTCGCTGTCACCCGGTGTCAGTAAGGGGATATCGGGGTAGTATGGACCCTTTATCGTCACATCACTGATTCTAACGTACCCTCGATGTCAGTCTCACATGGACCGACTGAAGTTCAGGACCGAGGTGGTGAACCTCGACGCACTGGACCCCGTTCAATGAATTGGAGAGACCAGAGACAAAAGAATAGCCATTTTACCTCTACTATTACCATAGATAAAGTGACTTGACAACTCCTCTTCCGTTACCGTGGGATGAGGTCATGAGAACGGATCTTTTGAGGTACCTACCTCGTTGGACCATCCGACGTCAGGTACCCCAGCGACTCCCAACCTGTGTTGACTCGCTGAAGTGAAAGTGAAAAGTGAAAGTACGTAACCTCTTCCTTTACCGTTGGGTGAGGTCACAAGAACGGACCTCTTAGGGTCCCTGCCCCCTCGAACCACCCGACGGTAGATACCCCAGCGTGTCTCAACCTGTACTGACTTCACTGAATCGTCGTCAAGTCCCCTAATTTACTCCCTTAGATGTATCTTGTGAATCGTAACACGACCCGTTCATCACTCTCGAGTTATCTACAAGCGGCCTTAATCATAATAATGAGAGTCTCAAGGACGATGGACTGTAAGGGAAGATGTACCGATACAATCAACTTTGACCTGAGTAGGGTGGTAGAATTCTAGTTATACAGGAGGATATTTGTAGTGAGGGACTGGGACGGTGGAGTTAGTCTAAGTAGAAGAGAGAGGACCTAAGGATCGTTCAAGATAGTCACAAAGGAAAAAAAAAAGGACGTTCAATAAGGACGGAGGAGAAGAAACGGGTACGACAAGGGAGACCTACCTTACGGGAAGGACAGGACGGATGGTCCAATTGTGTAGCAATTCATCGTAGAGGAGGTCCTCCGAAAGCGACTCTGTGTGTCCGACACAGTCCTCAGAGAAGAACCAAGGGTGTTGGGAGTCAAGAGGCTTTGTGGTCTTGACGATGACTTCTACGTCTTTTAAGACTGGGGTTATTAATCTTTTACATATACGAAAAGTTTGTGTGTACGTTGTAAATGTTTTGAGTCGGTACAAAATCCAGTATTTCGTTCAGAGGAAAAAAAAGGGTGGGGGGAATCCGTATACCCTAGAATCAAAGGACTGGCCCCTAGTTTGAGTACGGGTGACGTAACCCTTTCGTTCAGAATTGTTCATGGTTTCTTTGTCATAGTATGTATGTAATTTTTTTTTTTTTTTGGGTGTTTCGTCATTGTTTTCTATGGAATTTTAGTGGACGTACAAACTTTTAAATTTTTATGTATGAAGGTTTATTGAGTGCGTAACTCCTTCTTCGGTTTTCCCTTTATCTTTCATAAGTCTTGCCTCACTAGTACTTTTATGTTACATAGTTTAAACACCCTACGTCCATTCGTCATGGATCTTTCTGTACGTGACCGAATTCGAGAATTGTGATCTTTTCCTTTTTATTCTGACGCTTTATTATATTCGTAGGTTCAGCTCTTCACTCTTTTCTTGTAGTCTTATTTGGGTTTCTTCTATCCTCCCTCCCTCCCTCACGGACGATCGAAGGTGCAGACACAGGGAGCGTACGACCCCCGTAGTGACTCAGGCCGTGTCCGAGCGGGTCCCGAGTCACGACCTCCTGCCATCAGTCAGTCCTCTTACACACGTCACCCCTGTTGTCAAAGTCGAAGAGTGGTAAGGTGAAAGGCACAGTCACAAAAAGTTCGACTTCAAGGATAGGGAGCACCCCAGGACCCCACACACACTTACTCACACAAACATACACACACGCGCACGTGTACACGACCTCCTCCCCCAATCTCGACCCTCCAGGGACCGGGGTGTGAAAGACCAGTAAGAGAATTTGTGTTTTCTCCAGAGTTCACCCGACTCACTGGAGGGCTCTACGGTTCCCCGTCTACGACTGGGTTCCTGTGGACCGCTACTCCTCCAGTTGGATCCTGGTCTTAAACCCCGAGGGTAAAGGCCCCGGGTGGAAAGAGAAGCTGTGTCTCGGTGGTGGAAGGAGGCTCCCGACATCACGGGTGACGGTCCTACGATATAGTTACCCCGAGGGTTCTGACGACGTAAACGTCCACCACTGGAACCCCAACCGTCCTTCGTGACCGAACCTCGACCGTGACACGTCCGGACCCGAGGTTGAGGTTGTCGGTCCGGTCAGAGTCCCTGGGGACCGTTGAGCTCTTCGGAGTGACGGAGGAGAGTCTTCACCCCTATTACTGTAGACTCGGAGGGAAGGACCCGACTGACACTCCCAGTGTCCGTCATTCCACACACGTTTACGGGTCGTGTCTCGGCTGGTTGTGAGTGAGTCTCACTTCTTACCGTAGTCGATACTCTCTATGTCAGGGCTAGTGGTCCCCGGCCGGAGACCGGAATCCCAACATTCAAGTGAGTAAACAGGGAAATTGACTATGACCGACAACTACTAGTCAGTGAGTCAGCACAGGCTGAGGAACGGTGGGGCACGTGCCGTCGTGCGGTCCGAAGGGACAGGAAGTGGTGTAGGGTCTCAAACGAATTTGAATACAGGTAACTCAGCCCCCACGGTAGGTTGGTAGAACAGGAGACAACAGGGGAAGAGGGCGGAAGTCAGAAAGGGTCGTGCGCCCAGAAGAGATTACTCAGCCGAGTAATCTATGGTTGACCCGTGGATGATTCGCGGTCCGGTAGCTCTGAAACCTCAAGTCGTCATGTCTGGTTCAAGAACAGGAGTGTCTGGAATATAGGACCCCACCCCCACCCCCACCCCCATACCTACCCGTTTATTGTCTCTTTACCTGTATAACATTGAGTCCATTGTTATCGAAGAACCTTGGATTAGTCTCCGCCATTTCTTCTCACCCTCACTGCGCACCAGTCCTGTCCGAAAGACCTTTTCGCCACGAACCCGTCGTCGCTCCCCTCTCGGACACCTATGACTCCCTTTCCTATAAGACCCATCTCCTTGCCGTCCACGGATTCACCCACACGTCGACCGCGACGTTCACACTCTCTCTCACGTTCTGTCACCCACAGTCTCACACACTCACACACTCCCCAGTCTCCCCGCCCTCCTCGCTGCGCCCCACACGTCTCCTCCTGGCTAGGACTCCCAGGGCACTGACCCAGGGATCCCACACGGCCGTAGTCAAAAACCGGCAAGTGGCCCCACCCCCTTCTTCCAGGTCGGGTCCGTCAGCGTGCGGTCGAGGGTGAGAGGCGTACCAAAGGTCCTCGCACCAACCAGGACTTACTCTCCGCGCAGACCCCTCTCCGGGAACTTGCGGTTCGCAAGTCGTCACTCCGGGGACGCCTACACCCTCCGCTCCGCCCAGCTTAGACCCAGCACCTCTTCGGTCCTCCCCTCGATCGATCCCGCCGTCTCCGTTCGGTGGGCCCCGACCCCACCGCCCCCACCGGAGAGGTACCTCTGCCATAAGCCTTCGGGGTAACCTTAATGAGTACCTCCGGGCACACGTGTGCACACACACGTGGATCCCGGTACACGTGTGTGTGCGTGGAGTCTTGGGTGCGTTAGGGTCGAGTAGAGTCTTCGGTGAATTACTAACTGCAGTGCGGGGCCTCCTCTGCCCCCGGACCACAGACAGAGTCCTCCTCCTACCCACTGTCCACAGGTCACCCTGGTCGTTCCTGTCCCGAGGAGACATGGGGACGTCGGGACGAAGGGGTGTCCCGACCCCACGACCCGTCGGGGGGTAGTCTCGAGACCGCGAGACAAGACGTAATCCGGGGTACCCGTGGCCCTCTTTGGACCAGGGACGGAAATCTCAGAGAGCCCCTCTCTCTAGTATTTGTATTGATGTCTCTACCAACTTGTGACTGGTCTGGACGTCTCTTCCTTGTCCACCTAGTGTCTCGCGTAAATTTTTCTCTCTTTCACATTGTTTCGAAGACCTCTTTCACTCCAAGTTAGACTCCAGACTTCCTACTCATCCTTAACTGTCCTATTCCACGCACATACACACACACACGAAGTCCGTCTCCTGTCACACACGTTTCCAGGACCCCAATCTCTTTCTTAGTGCCCAAATCCCTTTGTCTCTCTTCTGGTCACACCGTACCCTCTGTCTCGACACAGGGTGGTTTCAGTAGGGAGGGACACACGCACGTCCCGGGTCTCGACCGTCTCTCTGTCCAGTCCCGACCTTACGTAGGTAAGTGACACGTCGAAACCCGTCCAGTGGAGGGGGAGACTGACAACCAAGGAATAGACTTCCTTGGAATAGACTCTGTGGTTGGTACGACTTTAAGTTCTACCGTGCAAGTTTCACAGGGCTTCCCACGTCCGTGCACCATCGAGAACCGTTTTACTTCGGATAGCGGGCAAAGGAAGAGAGAAGACACGACCAAAGGGGGGAGTGAAACGAGGGGTCGAGGAATTTCCCAGACCTCAGAACAGACTCCGACCTCTACCCTGGTCGAATCGGGTCAGTTACGAGTGTCGCCGGTCGGGTGGGTCTGACCAAGGTAATCCGTGCGGTTCGACCCGAAAGAGGGGTTCCCGACGGACCCCAGAGGTAGAGACCTCTGGACCCCCGTCCTTGTTCCTATCTTTAGGTCTGATCGAGACGGAGGGGTCGAGACGGTCTCCTGGACCCGAAGGCCCAGTGGTCACTTCACTTCACTTCAGTGAGTCAGCACAGGCTGAGAAACGCTGGGGTACCTGACATCGGATGGGCCGAGGAGGGAGGTACCCTAAGAGGTCCGTTCTCATGACCTCACCCAACGGTAAAGGAAGATGTCCCCTAGAAGGGCTAGGTCCCTAGCTTGGGACCAGAGGACGTAAGGTCCGTCTGTGAAATTGGAGACTCGGTGGTCGAGTCAGTCTCCTGGACCCGAAGGCCCAGTGGTCCCGTGGGGGATTTACATGTCGGGAAGTGTCGAGTCCTTGGGGGAAGAGACCCCTGTTCCTAATCACGGAGGTAGATTGTCTCCTCCTCCAAGTCACTTCCCCCTGGATGGGTCCGACCCCTAGCCCCACGATTCAGTTCGAGAAGAGTGAAGGTCCGGAGGAGTCCGAGAACCGGTCCGGTCACAAGGGGTAAGTCTGGGGGAGAGGGTAGAACGTGGACCACGGGGAGTCTTAAAAGTAGTCCGTAAGACGGGACTACTGAGGGTCGAGGTTCACGGTGGGAGGGGAACAGGGACTCCCCAAAAAAACCGGTGAAGTTTGACACGGGGGGTATCAGAATTGAGGATCTAGTGGTCTCCTCAGGGACAGGGACTTAAGGGCAGAGAAAAGCCCCTCCAGTGTTTTGAGGAAGGACGGGCAGGAGCGGGGTGTCGGGGAGGGTGGGCCAAGGGGGGTGGTCCTCACGAGACGGGATCTAGAAATACACCGAGGAGGGATCTAGAAGTACACCGAGGAGGGATCTAGACGTACACCGAGGAGGGATCTAGAAGTACACCGAGGAGGGAAGGAGGTAAGTCCCGAGTCGGGTTTACGGTGGAGGAATCTCTCCGGAGGGGACGAGACACAGTGGTGAGGGGGTGAGGGTACAGTGGGTCCAAATAATAGAAGGTCTCGTGAACAAGTAAATAAAACGAATGACAGACAAAGAAGGTGATATCTCTTAGGGACCTCTCGACCCCGACCCAGGACAGGTAAAGTTATCGGACTCAGACTATACCAGGGACTAGTGTCCTCCACCAATAATTCACATACAACTCACCTACTTGTATATTTACTTACTCACTCACTTACTGGTCACCGGGACTCCTACGGAGTGGAGGGCCGGCGGACGGGAATGTACAGGTGGGCCGTAGACTCTGAGTTGTGCACACTTGAGGTCTAGAGGGGACCGTCTGAACAAGGAAGGTGTAGGGGTAGGGTCACCGTCGGGGTCGTGGACTCGACCTGTGACTCCACGGGAACGAGGGGAAGAGTACGAAGTTTTCAGGGGAGAAGACATCGGTTTAGACCACCACGGGAGAGACTCGGTGGAGAGTTTAGATGGACAAATAAAGGTAGTGACGACAGAGTCGGGACCTGGACCGACGGTAGTGGACAGTCTTTCCAGTGCCGTCGGTCCGAGGAAGTTCCGTACGGGGGACTAGTACGGAGGAATGGGGAGTAACCGAAGTGTCACTGGTATCCGACTTCGGGTTGGAGGTACAGGGTCGTTGTTCCCAGGAAACACTGTACTGAGTCCGTCAAAGAGGTCGGACGTGTGGATCCGAAGTCGGTGGTGTTGTCGGACGTCCACAGTACGGAGGTCTGGAAGATAAGTCGTCACGGACGATGGTCCTTTCTGAAAGGGAAACAGTCGGACCGGGTAGTGTCGGGTCAAAACGGGGTGGTAGAGTTGTCGATAACAGGACTGGTTGACCCCCGACTAAAAGGGAAGGGACCCGCCCACAGATGACGTCGGACCCGGTCCGACGGGAGTCGGATATGGGAGGTTGGGTTGGTGATAGTAAAAGGGTTACGTGCAGTCGAGGACAGGAGTCTCGGAACGTGTATAGTGAAGGACATTGGACGTGTCGCGGGTGCAATGTCTACTCCTGTGTCCAATTCACTGGACGGTTCTAGTGTGTCGTTCATTGTACACCTCGACCCTAATCCTCTACTCAAGTAGACTGAGATTTCCACCTAATACTTAAGGAGTTGTCGACCCAGTACAATCCGAAAAAGGGTACCCCGAAATCTCGGGTCACGTGTCCTGATCCAAGTTGTTAGTGACAAAGTTCGTCTTCTTAGACCCATTCTCTCGTCTTCAATCCTCTTTCTAAACCCGTGTTAGATTCTTTTTAGGGTTGCCACGTTCCCCGACGGGTCCTCTACCGCTTGGACTTACGTTCGTCTCCGGTCTCCCTCCGACCACCTTTAAACTCCTCCCCGAAAATGGGACCCTTCTCTACAGGACCTTCTGGAGACTCTGGAGACTGAATGACCACTTCCACCCCAATGATACCTCCTGGCCAGTCCCCGTACTGGAGTCCGGTGACGGAGGACAGTGGGTTCAGGACTTCGGGTGGTGTCCTTCAGTCCTCCGAGACATTAAGTAGTCTTCCTCTCGGGATTCGACGGAGGAAGGACCCTACTAGACACAAAATTGACTCTAAAGATCTGTTGGGTTTGCTAAGTGGAAGTCCGGGACACTGTCCGACACCCTTCCCTGTCATCCCGGACAGGTGAACGAGTGCACCGTGCCCAGTACCCCCCTTGTGCAGATTGCGGTCCGTCTAGCAGAGACGGTCCGGACGTGACTCGTGAGACGGGGAGTGACTTGGGGTGAGGGTCGGGTGCCTGAGTCCCCCGGTTACAAGGTAAACGTTCTGTTTCTCGACCCGCGACTCTCTCCCCATCACTGAGTGTCCGTCCACGTGGCCCTGGGTTCCCCTCGACGACGGACGGAGGGATCGGGGCGGAGAAGGTGAGGTCGTCCCGACCGCCGACGACCCTTGTCAAGGACTCGGACCATCCCGGACTCTCTCCCCTTTACGTCCTCGATGCCGAAGTCGACCTGACACTACTTCCGGAGACGCGACCTACCAAACTTCAAACCCCCGAACCCTCTTACTTATCTCGCCGAGACCGGAACCAGGGACTCCGACCGAACTAGTACTTCCTGTGTCTAAAATACTTATAGAGTCGGGAGTGTACCTAGTGCGCCATACCCCTTAATCGATCCTCCGTTTAATCCTCCTTCCCCTCCTTCCCGAAGTCGACACGACCGTCGGACAAACCTCTACGTCTCAAGTACCAGTCTCGTCTGTCCTGACTTACCGGACAGGTAATGGGTACCTATGGCCACGGGTCCGGTGACTCCGGTTCCGGTCCCATACCCCTCGTCCGGAAACTCTGTCTTGGGACCCCCGCGTTAGACTTAGTCCTTGGTGACGGAAATAACGCCGCCCCCGCCCCTCCCCCGCGCACCTTAGGAGTCGACTCAAAGACCGTCACTACCCGTCTTCCCGACTGGGGTCGAGAGGTACTCGAGTCAGACCTCTTCCGTAGTCCCAAGTAAGAAGGGTCACACCCCGATCCCACTTCTCTAGCTGACCCTAGCTTTAGCCCGGAGCCACACATAAGTCCTGGGGAGGTCACCCATGAAGTGAGGAAAATAAACCGACGTGGTCCAGAGTCCGTCCTAGGATCGACAAGTTGGTCCCTAGTTTGGATGTGGAGGAAGTGACCTGCACATATCAGAAGTGGTGACCCGACGACCCCTTCGGGGGCAAAGAAGCCCCTCCACCATGAAGTGGAGAGTATCGACTCAGACTGACTTTCTGTTCGGTCAAGACGTTACTGTGGCTCCGGGCCCTAGGTCTTGAGGTGAGACAGAATCCCTTCCTCGACACGGGTATTCTTTAAGTCGATCGGATCTCCCCTCCCGGCACCTCCGTACGGGGGGAGGAGCCCCGACGATAAGACCCAGAGACATTCAGTGTTGCACTTTCAATTTATATTCCCCTGCGGTGCACTGCCCGTCATCCACCAATTACTGGGACATCTTCCGCTCAGTCTTGGGTCTCTTCCGCGGTACTCCCCACCCCCACGCCCCTCCCCCTCTTGATCGGAACCGGTTCCTCTGTCCTCCGAACCGAAACTCCTGACGTTACAGGGGCGGAGACACACACTGAAGTCCGAGTAGGGACGGAAGAGACCCGGAGTCAAAAGGGAAGTGCCCCGCCCGTCAACTTGAGTCCGGAGATGTAAGAGAAATAGACACTCTGAGGCACTTACCCGTGACGAAGGGACCCGTCCTGGACCACCCCGAGAGTGGAGGTGGCGGAAGTGGGGGTGGCCAATTTCAGACTCGACCGGAGTCTCCGGGGTCTCGTTTCTGGTGAAGGAGGTACTTCTGGAGGGGGTACCCGTCCTATCAATCCCTCAAACCCGACCTGTACATGTGTGACGACATGAATTTTACCTGTTGGTTGCCCCTGGACGACAAATCGAGTACCCTGAGACGAACCACAATACACCGTCGGACCTACCCTCCCCTCCGACGCCCTCTTACCTATGTACTAATACGAGCCGACTCAGGGAAACGACAAGTGGACTTTGATAGTGTTGTAACAATTAGCCGACATGGGGTTATGTTTTACTTTTCAATTTTTTTTTTCTGTAAGGGGTGACTTTAAGTGACGGGGAACCAAGTCAGACGTACGAAAACTCGGACCTCGGGTAAAGTCGGACCTCGGGTGAGACGGTACGTCATCCCACCCACACCAGGACCGACAGAGGGGGTGGTCTGACCCTCGGGTTCTCGAGTCTCAGGTAGGTGGTGGGTGGGGAACCATAGGATCGGAAGTCCCAGGGTGTCGGTACCAGGGGTCGGGGAGTCTAGGAAGTCTCTGACCTCGACATCGTCGGGGGTACCAATGATGTGAGCAGCATGCTTACCGTAGCGTGTGTACCAGTAAGGCATGTATGGGCTCGTTAATTGACGGAGGAGAAAGTTCCCACGATACACTCAGTACGATAAGGACATAAAGAGAAAAAAGAAACAGATAATTCTTCCAGTCTCCGTTTACGTATCGGAGGGAAATCGTTTCATATTGGACCTTAATAGAGTAAAGACAGAGATGACTAAGAAGAAGACTAGAGAATAAAGAAAAAGAATTAAGATATTCCTTTAAAAATTTTTCTATTTCCTCTCTCCTTCTTTTCCTTGTGTTCCTACTTAACCCTTTATTATGGAATCTGAGAATCGACATTTACTATTTATAATCAAGTCTCACATTCTCACAAAACGGGTACTGTCCTTAGGGTCCCTACCCCCTCGGACTACCCGACGGTGGAGACCCCAGCGTGTCTCAGCCTGTGCTGACTTCGCTGAATCGTCGTCGTCGTCGTCGTCCTGAGTCGCTTCGGATACTGAGCCGTGAATGATAGAGGAGATTAGAGTGGTAAGGGTATTCCCCGTCCACCATATGCACAATAGAAAGACAACGTTTACCTGTTTGTCTTCGTATTTCTGTCCTTTATTGGACGGGGTCCTGGGTACCACTCTTTCTCGTTTATGACGTTGAAGTTGAGAGACTGAGGGTTTGGTCAGAGGGATTGGTGGCACGAAAGAATAAAGGGGTCGGTGTCTTGTCACCTTGGAGATCCACCCTCCCCAGGAGTCCACAGGGACTTCGAACTTGAGTCCGGGGCAAGTTCTAGACTGAGTTTATAAACGAAAGTTTGAAAAGTTTCTTTGAAATTTGGGAGCCCATCTCCGGTTTATAATTTTTACACTCGGACCTCGACGGTAATCGATGTTCCACTCGGTCTCTTTAAGGTAGAGGACGTGTTCCTCTTGAGATACTTTAACGAGTACTATGTCACTCACTCTCTTCTTCCGTTCTTTGTGGGTTAGAGGTTGTCATCCTCTGACCCTTATATTGAAGGTAGGTCGGTGTGACACCTTATAATACGTCGGTACTTTTTCGTTTTCCAAGTAAAGATTCATGACTGGACTCTTCTTTAGAGGTTTGGTATCCTATATACTTTTTTCGACCGACGTCTATTTAATTTCATACCAAGGTAAATACTCTATCCTTCTGTTATTTTGTGGATACGTTTACGTCTCTTTTTCTAGATCCTTTCTAGAAAAAGGTAGAGGTGGACCTAGGGAGGGGACTTGAGACCCGAGTACATGGATCAACAGGTGAGTCGTAGAACCTGTAGATTGACTGTAGAGATTGAGTTGTACTGGTTTGGACGTTGGGACTGGGATGTTTAGACGAGAAGGGTCAGAGGGGTAGGGTCAAAGACCATCGAGGTGGGAGGATTGACTAGTCTGGGTTTGGGACCTAAGTCGGAACTGAGACGAAACAGTAGGAGTGTTGGTCGGGTCGTTGTTTAGGACGGTAGGGTAAAAGGTCTGTCCTTTCCGGTACCACCAGAGTCGGGACCGGTCTCGGGTGGGTCCATGAGGAAAGTCGCGACCTACCTGTACCCTGTCACCCTGTCACTGGTACTACTCTCAGTGACTACCTTATTAGTCACTGATAACTAATCCTTATTAGTGTCCTTGTTGCAATTCTCGATAGTGAAAAAACCGTTAGGGTAATCCGGGTCCTGATTCCTAAGGACGAGGCTTAGGAAATATAGAGAGAACTGGAACAGGAACGGAGTCTCCTGGAAAATTATTTACCCGTGTCTCTCCAATTGACCGAAAGGGTCTCGGTGTGTCGATTGTCCATTCCCTCGTCCTTAAGATTGGGTTACACAGGTTGACTTTGAGGTCTCCACGGACTGTTTCACAGTACAATACCTAAGGTAAGGACCGTCGTTTCGTCTCACCTTTCTCTAATACTCTTTCTTCTTAGTTAGCTCTTCCCCCGTCCCCGAAGAGGATAGTCTATAGTTTCGTGTCAGCTGTCAATAAACACCACCAAGAATTGTCGTCCACTTTAACGCGAGAATCCCACATAAACCTTTACGAACCCCGTAAAAGCTAACATTGTTATCGACCCCTGTTCCCTCGCCAAGATGGTGGTAACTCGTGGTTCCTGATTTAGGTCCTAGGATTTCTTAGACATTGATCGACCTATCAGTTCGGGGCTTTTCTTAACAGGATAAGGTTTACGGTTCAAGATGAGGTTCAGGGACGACTTTTTTCTTTCTCTATGTCATTAATCACGTCTTAATTGTATCTGTTTCCCCTTCTGTTCCTCTAGTTACTCTACCTTGTCTTGAGGGTCTTTGTCTAGGTATTTATGTGTCCGTGGCATTGTCTTTTGTCTCTACTATAAAGTTTAATCGTTCTTTTCCTACCTCCTAAAGATTTCGACGACCATGTTTGATAGGTCCACGATTCAAAAAAGTCAAAACAGACTGAGAAACGCTGGGGTACCTGGGGCGGTCCAAAGAGACAGGTACCCTAAGAGGTCCGTTCTTATGACCTCACCCAACGGTACGGGAGGAGGACCCCTAGAAGGGCTGGGTCCCTAGTTTGGGTTCAGACAAAGTAGAGGAGGTGACCGTTCGCCAAGAAATGGTGATCACGGTGGACCCTTTGGGGTTTCTATACGGTATAGAGGAAGATTATTAAAATTTCCAAACAAAAGGAAATACGAAGTTTAATTCGGAAACTAGGTAGACCTTAAAATAGAAACGTACACCATCCTCCATCCCTCGGATTAAAGTACAAATATACCTATCAAAACTCGAAGGGACCACCGAGTCTACCATCAGACGGACGTTACGTCCTCTGGACCCAAACTTGGGTCCCAACCCTTCTAGGGGACCTCTTCCCTTATCGTTGGGTGAGGTCATAAGTACGGACCCTTTAGGGTACCTGTCTCCCTGTACCACCCGATGTCAGGTACCCCAGTATTTCTCAACCTGTGTTGATTGTCAGATTATGTGTGTGTCTATCAAACCCCGAAGGGTCCACCGCGATCACCATTTCTTGGACGGTCGGTTGCGTCCTCTACTTTCTGTCCACCCAAGTTAGGAACCCCAGCCCTTCTAGGGAACCTCCTCCCGTACCTTTGGGTGAGGTCATAAGAACGGACCTCTTAGGGTACCTGTCTCTTCGGACCACCCGATGTCAGGTATGTCAGTGTTTCTCAGTCTATTCTGAATCGTACGTGTGTGTATCGTATAGAAATACTGGAGTCCAACCCCTTTGACATTTATTTTCGTTTATTTCCTTTTTTTTACTACGAAATAAAGTGGGTTTTAAATTTGAAGATTTACTTTCTCTGTGTTTCCATTTTCTTTTCGTTTTGTGACCCTCTTTTATAAACGTTGTTTGTATTTTTCCTGACTCTAGGTGTATGTATTTGCAGAGATTGTTCACTTATTCTTTTCTATTTTTCTTTTTTTGACCCGTTTCATGTACTTCTCCGTAAAACGTGTTCTCCTTTAAGGTTCTACTGGTAATTTGTGTACTGTTTCGAGTCGGAGAGACTATTAGCCCACTACGATTGCTTCTATCGACGAAAAAGGGTCGTCTGACCGTTTTAACTTGTCACTATTTAGTTGACTACCCCTCCACGACTCCTTTACCCTTGAGTCTATGTAGCGATTGTCCTCGTGTTTCGTCGTATTGGTGGAACCTCCCGTTAAACGTCACAAACAATTTTGTCTTTTGGGACGAAGGTCCCTTTGTGCTTTTGTACAGATGTTCCTTCAAGTACCGTTATGACGAATTCTACTTCTTGACCTCTACGACTTTACAGGTGGTCGCCCTTCTACCCGTTTTACGACATAGTTGTAGATTACCTTAGGACGAGTCGTCTTCTTTACTTACTTGAGTGTCTATGTGAACATGAACCTATCTACAGTTTTCTTCCGTTTTACGTTTCTATTAAGTGAATAATACTGTATTAAATATATTCTTTCAGTAAGTTTAATGTGGGCACTCGGACCCAAACACTTTCGAGGGAGATTATGGACCTTTCTGAAAGACGTAAAGGAGGGAGAGAAGGAGGGAAAGAGGGAGGAGGGGAAATACGGAGGAAAGGAAGGAAAGAGGGAAGGAAGTGGCAGGGAGAGAGGGAAGGACACTGTACGAACGAGACACGACTGTCCACGACCTCTACTCCGGTTCCGGGGTCCAACATTAGGGACGGGACGTTTCGTAGGGTGGTACTCGGACGGGGATCTGATTGACGAGTGACGTCTGGAGTGCAGTGTATCGAGAACCCCAGACACTGTACCTGTACTAGGATACAGGACGGCCGAAGGGTCCGACAACTCTCGAGAGGTCCTCCCACACCTACTCGACTTGAACACAGAAGGTGTCACGTAGTCGACTGTGTGGGGGGTCCCAGTGGTTCCTCTCACCGGCCGCGCACTTCAAGGAACGGAAGGAAAGGGTTACAGGAGACAGTGGGGGTGGGCAGAGAGGAAGTAAACGAAATCAAGGACCCTTGCTCCCATTTCACACCACCCTCTCCCGTCGGTTCAGAGACCCAGGTCTTCTATTAGAGAGGAACGGACCCGAACCCGTCATTATGAGATTCCACTGTCCACCAGTATTCTCGCCCACCTGTGGAACAGTGTTCTCGGTTTGTCCACGGTTCCTGTCGTCGGTACTAGTACAGGTCTCGGAGTCTGTTGGTGTTGTCCCGGGACCTCTCTCCCACCGCCGCCTGTCTAATTAACCCGCACTGTCGTTAGGACACTCCGTATAATTCGATCCTCGACAGTCCCACCGACCACCTCTTCGTCGGTCTCGACCGGGTCGGTGACTGGGGGTGTCCCTGTGAACCGAAACTCCGGGTTCAGACGGACGGACTTCCTTCCAGATAGTCGACCCCGGTGGTCCATGACAGGGACGGACCGACGGTCAGGACGACCCATCAAGTCCCACCGTCCCGATCCGGGAAAAGACATTCATGTAAGATTATGAACGACACGACGGAATCCCCCGTAGAAAGGGAAGAGACCGAGAATAAAGATGACTGATTTGACAGTCGGGAAAGGTGGGTGACAGAGAAGACTCAGAGTTTTATGTTTTTGTTTTTTTGGGTGGGAACATTCCGTCACTAAGGTACACTCGTAAGATTCAACGAAGTCAATATAGGTTGAGAAACACTGGGACACCTGACATCGGACGGTCCGAGGAGACAGGTACCCTAAGAGGTCCGTTCTTATGACTTCACCCAACGGTACGGGGGGAAAAGGTATGTCAGGGAGAAAGTCTAAACCGAGTGTATATTGTGTATGGTAAGTCCTTTTGGGGTGGTCTAAGATTCTCGAATATAAATTGTGAGGAAAGTGCGGAAGGAGACACACATTCTGGTTCCAGTGGGGAGGTGTATAATCAAATGTTTCGGACCGGGGTGGGTAATCCGACACATCACGATGGTCGTTGGAAGGATAATACAGACTCCTTTGTCTCCGATCTCTCTCTGTCTCAAGAGTCAAGTGAATTTAAGAGATCCGAAGTCAATCGAGTGTAGATCTTACCCCTCCCCTATGTACAATCATGGAAAGGACATCGAACTACAAACCTTTATTTGTCGTATTATGTAAAGAATCAAGAATTTTTACACATTTGTTGTTATACCTGGGTTTAGGGTGGAGTCTATGACAATCCTAAAAAATTACGGTTCCGGTTTCTGAGACTAGAGGGTTGACCCAAGGGTCATTTCGTCAGGACCTTTACTAAGTACTCTCAGAGACTTCTGCCTTGGTGCCTGTCGCAGGGGTCGACGACCCTGACTCGGTTTGAGAGAAAAGTCATGGTACCTGTCGTGAGGTGATGGGGGGAGTTCCTCTTCCGTTGGTGTAGCACGAGTGGGATCTGTCGGGTCACGGTTTCAGTCACTTTTTTGGGGGAGACGGGTACGATACCACCGTAACTTTCGGAGAAAAAATGAGTCGATCAATGGACAAAGAGATAAAAATTCCGGGTCTTGTCCGATGAAAGAAAGAAAAGGAAAAAGGACAGGGATATACATCAATAAATAACGGTAACCGGACAAAGGGACAAAAAGTGGGTTACTGACTCCATGGAGTTCTTCCGAAAGATCCCCATAAACTGACCCTTTTGGGTAGAGGGATCCGGTCCTCTCGGAGGGTTCGGAAGAGAAAAAGAGTGAGGACCGGAGTAAAGTCTGTGTTCAATCACTACCGGTGACCCGTCTTACAGTGTTCGGTTCTCACCGTCGTTCCCGGTCCGGGTAACGGTGGAGTGGAGTTCCCGACCCGAGCGACGGGACAAGTTCTACGACTTATTTCTCCTTTTCGTGAAGACTTACCTTATCTACGGACAGGGGAGGGGGAGGAGGGTGTAGTGAGTAGGAACTCAGGTAGAAATAACCGAGGAACGGGTAAACTACTCCCGATCTAAGGACGGGCCGGGTGGAGGTACAGACTGAAGTATCCGGTGGATGTACCAGAGTCTCTTTCGTGGTACTCGACGGAGTCCGGGAAGAAGTTCCTGGACGTCCCGGAGGCAAGTGGTCCCTGGGGTCTTTTCGGTCGTTATAGGAAGATTCTGTCGTCCTCCCCTTCTACTCCGGTGTTTTGTTATGGTCACAAGAGGAGACTATTTGTCCTTCTTCAAGTAGAGGAGTCTCGACACTATTTTACTCCGCCACACAGGTTGTGCTCGGACCGTATGTTATCCCCGAATCAGTTAAAGGTAAGGAGAAGGGTTTTTCCTTCTATATTACTTCCATTATCACTTTTTCAACCGAATTTCGAGTTGTAAGTCTTTTGATTCTAGTACCGTAGGCCAGGGTAGGGAAGTACCGTTTATCTACCCCTTTGTCACCTTTGTCACCGACTGAAATAAAAAGACCCGAGGTTTTAGTGACGTCTACCACTAACGTCGGTACTTTAATTTTCTACGAATGAAGAACCTTCCTTTCAATACTGGTTCATCTCTGTGATGAAACAGTTGTTTCCAGGTAGATCCAAAAAAAAGTCACCAGTACCAAAAAGGTCACCAGTACATACCTACACTCTCAACCTGGTATTTCTTTCGACTCGTGACTTCTTAACTACGAAAACTTGACACCACAACCTCTTCTGAGAACTCTCAGGGAACCTGACGTTCCTCTAGGTTGGTCAGGTAGGATTTCCTTTAGTCAGGACTTATAAGTAACCTTCCTGCCTACGACTTCGACTTTGAGGTTATGAAATCGGTGGACTACGCTTCTCAACTGAGTAAACTTTTCTGGGACTACGAACCTTTCTAACTCCCGTCCTCCTCTTTCCCTGCTACCTCCTACTCACCAACCTACCGTAGTGACTGAGTTACCTGTACCCGAACCCACTTGAGGTTCTCAACCACTACCTGTCCCTCCGGACCGCACGACACCAAGTACCCCAGCGTTTCTCAGCCTGTACTGACTCGCTGACTTAACTTGACTTGACTTACTCCTAGTGATGGTTATGACTCACGGATGATGTACGGTCCACGACCCAGTTCTAGAAGTCCCCGTCTCTTCCGTTCCTAATAATCTGGTTAAAACAGTTATTCCTTTAGTTCCGAGTTTCTCCAGTTCTTTATCCGGTTTCCAGTGTGTTGGCTGGTTTACTGTCTTAGTCTAAAAGTGGAAGTTTAAGGTCCGACGAAGGGATAGAGGTCCTCGAGAGACTATTGATGTTAGTATGAATGAAGAGTGGACCCCCTGGGTCATATCGGATGAACGATGAACGGGTGCATGTCACGACCTTCGAGGTACGGGAAGGAACCGTCAATAGTTCGATAACCAGGGTCTACCACCTCGTTCACTCCTACCTCCGTCTCGGGTATGGGGAACGAGAGGGTCCTCTAAAGTCCCCAGAGTTTACGTCAGGGGAGGGTAGAAAGAGGATTACACCGTTCGACCGTGATAGGGTGAACGGATACATCACGAATATGTGGGTCGTAGGGACTTGAAGGTGGATGTCGGGGAGTGTGGACAGTATGCCTCCTCTTGGGACTCCGGGTCGTTCCCCGTCTTGAATGAGGTCCTGTATACTTATCTACACTAGAGTCCTGGGGTCTGAGGAGGTCTGAAGACGAGGACGGGGATCTGGCGTCCCAGTTACCCCCGTTCGCAGGTCGTGCGAACGTGTGAGGTTCCATGGATCGTAGGTGGAGTTCCGGACCGGACATCGTTAAAGGACACCTTTGCGCTCTACACAGTGGGTAAAAGAGATATACTGGGTTCCTCGGTACGTGTGTCATCCGGGAATTGCTTATGAAGACTTTAAGAAAGTAAGTCTTGCGAAATAACTCAAGAATTACATACGGTTCGTGACGACAACCACCACCCTGGTGTCGTCATTCTTTTTTATCTATCCTCAAGGGACCACCAGGTCACCAATTCTTAGAAAGACGATTACGTCCCCTGTACTCAAGTTGGGGACCAGGACCTTCTACGGTGTCCGGTTCCTCGTCGATTCGGGCACGTGACGTTGATGACTTAGACGCGAGATCTCGAACCCTTGGCGTTGAAGACTCGGACGCACGGCGTTGATGACTTTGGGAACGAGGGATCTGGAGTACGAGGCGCTGTTCTCTTCGGTGACGTTGTTCTTCGGGCACGTGACGTCGATCTCTGATCGGGGCCGAACGACGTTGATCTCTTTCGGGCACGCGTCGTCACTTCTGGGTCACATCGGTTTCTATTATTTATTTCAAAAAGTTACCCCTTTTTTCAGTATTCATTTACCTGTAAGGTCAAAAGGACACTGTGGCTAACCTTATTTAGACGGACGAAGGAACGAGTAAAAGGGATAAGTAAAACCCATGATCTTCCCATCCCTGACGGGGCAGTGCAGAGGTTCTGGTATATACACGGGTCTTATGTTATTTACGAACGACTTAGTTACTTAAGTCATCACGTCATATTATTTCTGTCGGTGGTATATGACTCTCCCAAGAGACGACGACGACGATTTAGCGAAGTCAGCACAGGCTGAGACACGCTGGCGTATCTGCCGTCGGGTGGTCCGAAGGGGCAGGGACCCTAAGAGGTCCGTTCTTGTGACCTCACCCAACGGTAAAGAAAGAGGTTACGTACTTTCACTTTTCACTTTCACTTCAGCGAGTCAACACAGACTGAGACGCTGGGGTACCTGACGTCGGATGGTCCGAGGAGGCGGATACCCTAAAAGGTCCGTTCTCATGCCCTCACCCCACGGTAACGGAAGAGGCCTCTCCCAAGAGATAAACCACGATTTATAATTTGAATAAATTTTGGAAAAAACTACACCTGGTAAAAGTTTCAGTGACAACTTAAACAATTGTCATAACGAAGACAAAATGCAAAACCAAAAAACCGATTCTCCGTACACCCCAGAATGGATATGTTGGTCCCTAACTTGGACGTGGGGGACGATACCTTCCGTTCGACGATGGTCACCTGAGGGTCACGATTGATAAAATATGTGTAATTATAGAAGGGTTGTCGAGGGTACTCCACCCGCGAAACTTCACCTACGACGATCGACAGAACGATCGGTAAAAAGGAAAACGGATTAACCGTCTTCACGGGTCAATGACAAATAAGTGAGGTGGTGGAAGGGGACTCCGTTCGTACCGGTCCACTGGTGTGACTATTTACTCTACATCCGTTTTCAGGTGACTCATCCAGAAGATCCTTTGGATGACAAAAGGACTATTTTTCCCATCTGAGTCTTTCGTATGTTAGAAATAAAGGAAACAAAACGGACCTTAAGTCTATGTTGTAGACCTCCACCTCGTCGGTGAAACGTCGGTACTCTTGTTTCCTGTGTACGGTTCCTACCGTCTCTGAACCGGGGAACTAGTGAACAAACTTCACGATATGACCGGGACCGAACGAAGATCCTAGGAACAATGTACTCTTATTAGAGGACCTACAAACATAGTGACAATGAAATAAAGAAGACAATTTACGTCGGTGTAAGTTAAGGTTAACTAAGTCATAATGTTCACTCCGAGTCTCTTCAGTTCTCTAAAAGGGTTTCAGTGTATCGTCCATTTGTCCAGACCTGACCGGAGATCCAGATTACACTCAGTCGCGAAGTCGGATACGGGTGAGGGAGTGGACGCACGATAGTCAGGGCCGGACTATAGGGTGTGGGTCGTGAACCGAGAGGAAACTGACGAGACCACAGACCGAAATTCAAGGGGCTACAGAGGAGAGAATTGACTGAAGTGGACGGTCGATTTGTGTCCAAACCTAGGAGGGAAGTTTTGAACTGGGACGACTGACGGAGGTCGTCACGTGTGTCGTTCGACAGTCAGTCAGAAACGTCCGTGTAAAGGACCAAGGGTAGAGAAGGGGTGGTCTTAGGATGCGGATGGTGGTCTCACTGGTAGGAGTTCTCGTCAAGACTGACGTGGGTCACAAGTTCCGGGGATCCTAGACCGAGGAGGGGTTGTAAACGAGAATGACAAGGGAGACGGGGGACGGGGGTATGGGACATAAAAGTCCAGTCGAGGTTGAAGTCCAGTGTCACTCCGGGAGAGACGGGTGGACGGAGTTCATCCATGGGGGGTGGTGGTCGGTCGTGTGGGAAGAGAGAGTCGGCGAACCAGTCAAAGTCGTGTGTGTTAGAACAATTAAGCGACAAACGGTAGATGTGGGAGGGGGGACCGGGGTGGTCTTGGTCTCGAAGAACTCCCGTCCTTCGTCCGGGTAGAAAAGGTGGGTAGAGGGGTACGGACCGTGCTCCGGGTCATGAGCTCGAGTTAGTCCTCCACGACTTACTTCGAGTCCGATCGAAGGATGTAGAAGGGCGGAGGGCGTAAGATGAGGTCGGCTTGTCGTGATGAGTCCGAGGGACTTGGAAGGATAACGACGGCTCCGGGTCTCGGAGGGGAGGCTGAGGAGGAGGTCGGTCCGGAAGGAGAGGGAGGCAGGTAGTTTCGGTTCGACAATACACAGAGTACGGGAGTCCTATAACGAATATTGAGTCGGGGTTGTCTTAAGTTTGTCTACCCGTAGGGTCTGAGGTCCCACACTTACTTTGAAACCCTGTCTCTCACCCATACACACACACACACACGTACGTGCACGTGCACGACCTCACAGACCGGTGGTTGTGAGATAGGACCTACACCGTCGAAGAGATACAAGGAAAAGAACGTACAGATAGAGACCAGCGGAGACAGACTCGAGTAAAACTCTACGAGGTTATAAGGGATCCATCGATGTCGACATTCTTTCTTCTCTTTTTGTGGTCACAATTGATTTGGGGATGATACACAGTCCGTAACAAGATCTAGTTTATTATTACTATACTGCTACTACTACTGTCGACGATCATAAACATCTCGTAAAATCGTACTCGGACTGTTGTAGGATTCCCGAAGATGAGTCTATCTACGATAATAAGAGTAAAATGTCTACTTCTTTTTCTCCAAGTCTCTCCACTTCGGTGTAGACGGGTTCCAGTGTCTGTATGTTCATCAGAACTCAAGTCCAGAGAGATTAGACTTTACCCGAAGAGACACTCCAATTCAACCCGCTACGGGTCCCCAGAACCGCATGTCCCTCCTCCGAAGGAGAACTTTTGAGAGCGACGGAGACTTGTGTTTCAACCTTCGGTGGGAAGGACCCCGAGAGGACCCCCCCTGCCGGGTCGACCATTCTGAATGGGATTAGACGTTCCGACATCGTGTCCCGAGACGGGGGTTCCTCGTCCGACCTTCTCAGCACCCCATCTGCCTTCAGCCACTCGGACCCGAGACGAAGGAGCCTTTCCGATTTCTAAAAGGGTTGTCGGTCCCGGTTTAAATAGACGGTTAGGGGGCTTCTCGACTAAGGTCGCAGACAGACCTTTACAGTTGGGCACACCAACCTCCTTGCGCTCGTCTCAAAAGGAGATTTATCGTCCTTCGTATACCCTCCGCCTACCGCGGGCGGTGGGGTTGGACGGTTGAGAGTGAGTTCGTCCTCGATTTTCCCCGGGTTGTTCCCAGACCTTAAGGATGGTTGGGACTCCCCTACCCCCCTCCCCTCCTCGACCCCTGTCTCTGTCACCGTTACTCCAGTCTTTCAACTAGGACTTTCCACCAGCCCGTCCTGGTGGACTGGGTGTGTGACGTTCACCTCCATGAGTCTACGTTCACTGTGTGGGTCCTTAAATCGCATTGTAGTTGTTACCACTTTTGGTGAGTGTCTCGTGAACGAGATGCGGTTTAGACCCAATTCGTGAAACAAACCTACTAAAGTGAATTTGAAACGTTAGTTGAGACTCTGTCCCGACGATAAAGGGAGGTATAATGTCTAGTCGTTTGACTCCGAGTCTCTTCTTTTTTTGTACTTGAATTTCTGAGAGACTCGATCTTTCCTGGAAGGTCTAAGAGTCGTCTTAATGTTTATGTGATGTCTGAAAAACCAGTTCAACACTACGTCGACTACGAATTTATGAGCTTAACTGTCCCTCGAGTGATAGTAAACTCAATCGGGTAGATGTTTCTTAAGAAACATAGGTTTTATAAAGGATTGGAATCGACTTTAGAGGAAGGGACCTCGAAAAAGGGACCCAGACTGTCGGTCTGGAACGGGGACGGAAGGGAGTGTCTCTGTCTTTCCGTCCCTCGTTCCGGGGGAGTTCCAGAGACCTAAGGGAAGACGTCCACTGTGTGGGCTCAAGGGAACTGGTAGAGACGTGGGGACTGGTACTATTGGTCTCGTCGGTGGTCAGTCGTCGTGAATTACACACGACCCATTGACACGTTTCGGGTGGGTGAGAGTTTAGGAGGAGACTGGGAGGGGGGTTAAGGACCCCTCCCTGATAGGAGTCGGGTAAAATGTCTCTTCGTTTTACTACGATACGAAGTACCCTCCTTCTCTGAACAGAGGCTGTAAATCGCCCCTGTACCCCTGGGGCCTCCAGAGTGACCCAACGAGGAGATTCAGAGTGTTTTCACCTTCTCCAAGGATGACCGGGGTGGACCCCTGGTAGAGTGACTGTGACTCGGTCAGAAACGGTCCTAAGAGGAGGTGTGACCAGGTGTCACGGGGGTTCAGGGTGTCGGGGGAGGAGGGTCTTAACTTTACTTAGGGGGGAGGGTAAGACGTCGTGGACGATTCAGGGGTTCAGGACAAGTCAGAAGGACGATTGACGGGGAGACTCGGTAACGGTACCAGGACGGGACGGAGTGACAGTGGTCGGGTTACACGTTCAAAAAGATTGTGAGTTTGACGGGACGGGAACCGAGGGAAGATGAGGTTCCTAGTTTACGTTGGGGGACCGGGTTGTCGACTTCGGAAGGAAGGTCCCTGCTGTAGAGGTTGGAAGTGCGGGCCCACCGGAATCTCGAATCGTCCTTCCTCCGGTCCAGAAACGTCTGGAGCGACAAAGAAAATGAACCAAGTTGGACGAGTCAACAAAGAGGACTTCTTGTGGATACGTAGGAAGTTCTGAGACGAGTCTCCCTGTCTTAGTCACGAGAGCGGGGTCTGTGGAGACTCATTAACCGTGGAGGGAGACTAGACGGTACACAGCGGACGGTAGGCACTTCCTCAGTAGCGACAGGGGTCGTCTTGACACTTAAGGGGGACCCGTCCCCGACGGGATTCCGTGACCACATCGGACCACAGATCATTTCGCGGACCGTGTTCCGTCCACGATCGTTTACAGACTCACACTCTTCTTTACTAATTTACCCCTGGCACCCCGCGTTACTTCATAATCTCTACTGGCTATTTTATACCAAGTGCGCACAGCTTCGAGACTACATAGTCTTTGTCATTTACGACGACGGTGTTATTAGTCTGTGTGTTTTTCACACTAATTACTTCTGAAACGACCGACGGAGACTTAAATCTTCCCATAGTCCTACTAGACCCTACCATCCTTGAAGGTTTTTTTTTTCGACAAGTTCATCTACTTCATCGACCCCGAGTTACTTCCTACCTTCCTTCCGGTACCTCCTCCGTCCCCACTTTCTCTGACCCAGGTGC
Organism: Capra ibex; assembly: GCA_006410555.1. Taxonomy (NCBI): domain Eukaryota; kingdom Metazoa; phylum Chordata; class Mammalia; order Artiodactyla; family Bovidae; genus Capra; species Capra ibex. The sequence continues at coordinate 2,846,399 of SJYO01000233.1, read as the reverse complement.
AGGGTCTGAACGGAGACTGAACGAGACATAACAACATGCCCACCGAACCGGAGAGAGCCGGAGCCAAAGAACATACATTTTACGTTTCTCCCCAAACCTCTTGACGACTCCGTCTACAAACAGGATTTGTGGGGAGACGCTAACCTGACTACACTGTGACAGACGGACGGGGAGAGGTAAGTTCGACGGTCGTCTCACGCGTCTGGCGAGTCCCCAGGAACCGAAATCTCGGGAGACCGGACTTTTACGATGCCAAAAAGGTTATCAGTACATACCTACACTCTCCACCTGGTATTTCTTTCGACTCGTGGCTTCTTTATTTGATACTACAACTTCTTCTGAGAACTCTCAGGGAACCTGACGTTCCTCTAATTTGGTCAGTTAGGATTTCCTTTAATCAGGACTTATAAGTAACCTTCCTGATTACGACTTCGACTTCGAGGTTATGAAACCAGTGGACTACACTTCTTGACTGAGGAACCTTTTCTGGCACTACGACCTTTTCTTGCTTCCGTCCTCCTCTTCCCCTACTGTCTCCTACTCTACCAACCTACTGTTGTGGTTGAGCTACTTGTACTCAAACTCGTTCGAGACCCTTAACCACTACCTGTCCCTTCGGACCGTACGACATCAGGTACCCCAGCGTTTCTCAGCCTGTGCTGACTCACTGACTTAATTGATCTCAGACTTTTATATCCAGGGACCGTCGGGAGGGTCGTCCAGTACGTCCTCTGTCTGGAGTCCCGTCCACCTACCCGTCACAAGACCCATACGGAGTCCGTTACCGTCTTGACACCTGAACTAGGACACATCCTCTACAAATTGACCTCCATCGCCCTTGTCCCCGAAGGGACCACCGAGTCTACCATTTCTTAGGAGGACGATTCCGTCCTCTGGGCCTAAACTAGGGACCCAGTTCTTCTGGGGGACCTCTTCCCGTACTGATGGGTGAGGTCGTAAGAACAAACCTCTTAAGGTACCTGGCCCCTGGGACCACCCGATGTCAGGTATCCCAGCGTCTCAGTCTGTACTGACTTCGTTGAATCGTGTATACGTACCCAGATGAAGTCCTGGTCGGAAACCCCTTCGATACGAAGGGGTAAGAGGTGACTATTTCAAGATCATAGTCAAGGGAGAGGTCGACCCCCTACCACCACGTATCCGGGTCCTACGGTCAGTCTCCTGGACGGACTCCTTACCCTTGTCGGTGTGTGCTCTGACTACTTGTGATTCTGAGACGAGACCCTGAACACAGACTCGATAGAGCCTTCCTCAGAACGTACGAGGAGACCTGTCCGTAGAATAATGGGCGGGTTCTTTCTGGATACTCTTGTATTCTTGTTGAGTCTCCCTCGTCTGAACTCTGTGCCACTGATGTTTAGTCCAGGTCGTCAATTCAGAGGCACGAAGGTGACGTCCCCCGTGTCCAAGCGAAAGACCAGTCCCTTGATTCCAGGGAGTTCAACGTACCGTACCGGTTTTTTTATTTTATTTCAAATTTTATTTGTTTGGTCGTCATTTTTTTTTCTTTTTTTAACCCAGGATCACTGTTCCAAACTTGGGGACTCTGGTCGACTCGGACTTCAACCTGAACGGAGACCTGAAGTGTAAGTGTTTAGTTATTTAAGGAAAAAAGGAATTTGGGTCAAACCCGACCCAAAAGATAGTGAACACGGATGTCTCATGAACTCACTATGTTCGTTTTTATTTTTATCTTAAACAGAGATAAAGTGGTAAGTCTCCTTTGGTGATAGTTGTCACTTTACCAACAGGAAGACCCGTCCTCGTACGTATATGACTATAAAGAATTGTTTTTACTCTAGTATGTTGTATGTGGTAAAATATTAGAGGATAAAACGGAAGTTGTTACGTGATACCTGTACAAAGGTACAGTTGTTCGTATCTAGACACCGTAACAGAAGTGACGGTGACTCTTGTGATAACAGACCGACCTGGCATTAAATAAATTGATAGAGAACGACTATCTACTAACCCACCAAAGATTAAATAGTGACAGAAGTCCTTTCCACGTCACTCGAATGAACGTTTTACGTATACGAACGAGAACGACCTAATAAATACTGATTCTAAGGCACTAAAGCTCTCAAACTGAAGTGGTCACATTCAAAGAGACGAACTCTAAAGTCTAAGAGACTCACAGACTTTCCATCGTAGACAGAAGGGTCCGTCCTATTTACCAATAGTTTTTTCGTTTAGGTCCCGTAGAGGTAATTCTCACAGAGACCGCTCTCTGAAGGGACGACCGTGTCCCTTAGGTAATCGGTTTACGTCCCCTGAACCCAAACTAGGGACCAGACCCTTCTAAGGTGTACGGAACCTCGTTGATTCGGGCACGCGGTGTTGATGGCTTCGGGAGGGATCTCGGCCGCGACACGTTGCTTTCTTCGGACTCGTGGCGTTGATCTCACGTCGGAGGCGAGTGGCCTTGATCTCGTGGGCGTGTCGTCACTTCTGGGGCTCGTCGGTTTTTATTTATTCATTTTAATATAAGCTTTCTCTACACTTACACTTTTTGTTTGAATTTTTTTTTTTTTCTCACAGAGTCCGCTCTCACGAATAACCGTCTGGGCTCACTCAGTCACTGCTACATCAACCCCACGCCCCCAGGTCGGTCGGTACGCGTGGGGCAACTCGACACACGGAGGGACGCGGAGTAGGGGGTGGACCCAGACAGAAAGTCATTGACTCCCCTTCCCCTGGACGACCGTGGCTCCCAGGGCCATCTTACACTACTCGTCTACTCGTGTGTCCTCCATCGATTGTGGAGACCTCCAGTGTCACCCTTTTCGTCGCCAGTGGTCACTCGGTCGTTACCCTAACAAGGTCTGAAGATCCACAATATCAAGCGACTCCGGGGTGTTGGGGGGAGACTACGGTAATACGTCCGCGGGATGGGGTAAGTAGAAATATTACAGTGGTAAGTAAAGGAAGTTACGTTACTACCTCAGAGACGAATAAGTCAATTAAACAAACCCACAGACATATTATAGACAGGGAGGGGTTCCGACTCGTGAGACGCACCCCGTGTCTGATCGTCCCTGATCAGGAGTTATTCCCGAAGGGTCCGTCACGATCACCCTTTCCTGGACGGACGGTTAAGTCTTCTGTATCCTCTACGCTCTAACTAGGGACCCAGTCCTTCTAGCGAACCTTCTCTCGTGCCGTCAAGTGAGGTCACAAGAACGGACCTCTTAGGGTACCTGTCTCCTTGGACCACCCGACTCCAGGTGTCCCACCGTTTCTCAGCCTGTGCTGGCTTTGTTGAATCGTGTTGAGTCGTGACGACGACGACGATTCAGCGAAGTCAACACAGGCTGAGACACGCTGGGGTGTCTACCGTCGGGTGGTCCGAGGGGACAGGGACCCTAAGAGGTCCGTTCTTGTGACCTCACCCAACGGTAAAGGAAGAGGTTACGTACTATCGTGTCGTGAGTTATTTACAGGGCCCTTATTTCTTTAGAGCGACCCCGACCGCGGGACAGACATCTCGTCCACAGAGACGAAGACCCGAACCTCTGTGGGAGACGGTACGGTGGGAGACCTGGTGTAGGGGTCGCGGTCAAACCCCTGGGTGTCTAGACGGAATCTTGAACTGAGACAAGTACCCAACGAACCTCGAAGACACAGTCCACGGACGGGACGACCCTGGGGGACGGGACTCACCGCGAATGACATGGGTGTCCTGTGACCCGGGACCTCTACCGGTTCGACTACCTCGTCGAGGTGGGGAGGGACCACCACACCTGAACCCGGTCAGTAGAGGAGAGCCCTTCGGAGTCAGGGGAGTAGACATTTTACCCCACTCAAGGTGATTAGAGAGCCCCAACAAGATTTCTACTTTCTTCTGTTACCTACACGGATCGTGTGTCACCCAGGAGTCCTTTAAGGCCAAGACGTGATACACGTCAATCAAGTCTCCACCTTAGACTAGGACAGAGTGGACCTACTGGACAAAAATGGAAGTCACTAAGGGTCCACTCGGGATTGGAGGAGGGAATCAGACAAGGATCCCTCTGGGTGAGAATGGACAGTTGTGATTAGAAAAAAAACAAACAAAACAAAACAAAACCCGACGTGACCCAGAATCACCACCGTGCACCCTAGAAAACAGTGTCACGTGTCCGAGACGTCGAGTACCCGAGTCGTTAACTCCGCACCCCGAATCAGTGGGACACCCGTACATCCTAGAATCAAGAGACCGGTCCCTAACTTGGACACAGGGGAGGTAACGTTCCACCTAAGAATTGGTAACCTGGTGGTCCCTTTAGAGACAGTTGTGAATAATTGACCAATTCACGAGACGAAACTAGGAAACAGTCTGAGTCTATGGAGGGTACAACGGATGTTGTGTCTGTGGGTAGACCATAGGATTCGGAATTCTTGTATTACCACAGTTACGTACAGACTCCCTGTTTACATCCTTCGGGGCGGGAAACCCCCCTTGAAGGATCGGGGGCTAAAGTTTATGTCCTGTCACTATACCCCGACTCAGGCAGACAGGACACAGAGTAGGGTAGAGAGGGTCGACTCACGGGAAACTAATATATTATTTATTGTGATATAAAGAGTTTCGGAGTGAAAGGAGGAGACATTCTACCCATCTTAGTATCTTAGACACTCTTAAAGTACTTTATTCCATTTACGAAACGTTTCTCGGTCCGAAATCATTCACGAGTTCTTCATAATTGGTAATAACAACATTAACGAAAAATGGGCAATATAACACTTTAGATTCAGTGTCTCTTTTCGTGTATTTTGTCTTTACAAATGACATTACGACGACGACGACGATTCAGCGAAGTCAACACCGACTGAGACACGCTGGGGTGTCTACCGTCGGGTGGTCCGAGGGGGCAGGGACCATAAAAGGTCCGTTCTTATGACCTCACCCAACGGTAAAGGAAGAGATTACGTACTTTCACTTTTCAGTTTCACTTCAGTGAGTCAGTACGGGCTGAGAATCACTGGGGTACCTGACGTCGGATGGTCCGAGAAGGCAGGTACCCTAAGAGGTCTGTTCCCATGACCTCACCCCCCGGTAACGGAAGAGACCAAATGACATTATTTACTAGTGTTTTGGTGGACGTAGTTACTAATCTTGTGACGAACGGGGATTCTTTGGGGAGGACGGGTGAGAATTAAGAGTATAGGAGAAAAGAAGTATTTAGATTAGGGAAAGATCTAAAAATACTAGGACAATGGTAATAATAATTATTATTCGTTTACTTTTTTCTTACGTACCGATGGGGTAGGTGTGGGTCGGTCCGAGGACCTGGGGACCGGCGGAGGCGGGACCCGTGTCTCTGAGGGGTAGGTAAAGGGTTGAGATCGAAACCGACAAGAAATTTATTGGTCGAACAATCGTTTTATCGTCGTCATTGTGGAGGGAGCGACGGTGGGTCCGGAGGTAGAAAGTCGTGTCACGACTGCCGACACGAGGGTCGAACACGGTTCCTTAGGGCAAGAAGCAGTGACCCGGTGTGTACGGTCCCCGACGGTCGATGCGACACAAGAACCGCCGGTTCTAGGACGGGGGGACCGACCCGGGTCGGCCACCCCCTCCCCCGTTCAGCCGTGTCTCGCCGTCATTGAGCTCCCTTCCTGATCTTCCAACGCTCTACTCAGGAGAGGGGGTCCAGGTACGGAGTCAGAGGGGTAGTTTGAGGGTGTCCCAGTGGTCCTCGAATTGACTCTACTACTTCTGTTGCTTCGCAATCGTGTGGTGGTGGTACACGCACGAGTCAGTGAGTCAGAACAAGCTGAGAAGCACTAGGGGTACCTGACATCGAGTGGTCCGAGGAGGTAGGTACCTTAAGAGGTCCGTCATGACCTCACCCGACGGTAAAGGAGGAGGTCCCCTAGAAGGACTGGGTCCCTAGTTTGGACGTAGAGAACACAGAGGAACGTAACCGTCCGTCTAAGAAATGGCGACTCGGTGGGCCCTTCGGGTCGTGTTGCGGGCCGTGTATTATTGACGAGTACTTTGCGGGACGACAGTAAGTCTGACGTGGACAGTGTATGAATCAGGCACCCCTCCCGTACGTCCTGGGACCCGTGGTGGTCCTCATAGACGTTTCCTAATTTAGGGTGTCTGTGTGTAGAGTCTGGTCCACCGGAATCCTGTAAAAAAGGACGCTGTCGAAGAGTTGGTTTACGTTTTCGACAGATACCAGTGATGTTGTCGGACCGGTCTAGCCGCCTCGACCCGACCCCCAATCGTTTAATTATCCCAGGAAATGTACCAGTAATCATGATTCACCCGCAGTGTGTTCACACACCGAGAACAAGGACTTCTTCGTGAAGATGTTTGCAATAGATGTCGCTTGAAGGGTCGAAAAGTAATCGGATACTATAAACGGATAATAGGCATAAATACTCAGAAAAGGGAAGAGTATTGGTAAGGTAATTCCTCCAACTAGTTAACAACCGTCTACTCTCTTACCCCTGGTCTCCCCGACCGACGGAACGACTTCCAGACTCACCTGGCGGTCGAGAGACCTCAGCCGTCCCTGGTCACCGACGGGTTTGCAGTCACCCGAGAACCCAGGGAGACCCCAGACCCACCTCCCTCCATTCTCCCAGAAGGGAGGAGAGACAGAGAGGAAGGAGGGTACTTCTGCACTTCTAAATGACAGATGGGTGACACACGGTCCGGGTCGACGACTGACAGGCCACCCCTTCCTTCGCTAACAAGGGTAGGGAACTAAACGACTCTGGTCTGTTCCTTTAGCTAGCACTTGGTTGCTGGGGTACAGTACCACTCACCATCGTCCAAAGAGACCCGCTCGGGGAACTCGTGGAAACTCGGAGCTAAAGGAGTAGACACTTAAGCAGTGTGGATGTCTCGGACCCCTGTGCCGTCCTCTCACTCTACGTCCTTCCCCCACGGACCTCGACACCGACCGTTGTTCACCCCACTGGGACATCCCCAGGGACAACGTCCTTCCCACTACCCTGGTCCACACCCACGTGTCTCCGTAGGAGTCTACCTACAGTCTCTACGATGTCCCGACCCGTGGAGCAGGTACAACCCCAGTCCGTGGTACCCGTGACGTTCCCACGGTCACCTTGCCCGATCTCCCCGTCCTTACTGCACCGAGGGGTTCTAAGTCCTTGAGACTCCTGGAGTAGAGTCGGGGGGTAGGGTGGTCCCCGGGGTCTCCAAGGTACCGAAGGTCGGGTCGACCGATAAGGGGAAGGGAAGGACTCGGGGACAGTGGTTCGGGGGTCGGGGAGCCCAAACCTTTCTCGACCTCTACGTATCATGACCGAAAGAGACGGAGGAGTCCGTTCACCAAAGAGGTGAGATTCCGGTAAAGGAAACATTTTTTACCCGTGTTAGTGACGTAGGTTGAACACCCAACAACCCTCTTGACCTACTCCGTCCCCCAGTGTGATATTTAACTCGTGTCTGTATGTCTTCGAGAGTGACTCCAGGGAAGTGGTCGTCTACCCGCGACGATCCACCCTTCTGACCCGTAAAGGGTTGACACGGCTCGCACCCACCCACCCACTCGTCGGGACTGAGGTTCACGGGTCCGACATCGGCACCAATGAATGGGTGGGCCCTCGATGCACGTCTCCCTTTAACCCTTGGTCAGCCTTTCGTCGTCCGCAGTGGAGTCCTCGTCCGCGACCTGGCTCCCGATCGTGTGTGTAGGAGACCCGTGAGCTAGTCTCCGCGACCGCCTGTTGTCGCACCCTACCCCGGGAGGTCGTGGAGCTCACTGGTCCAAGACCGGTGGCCCGTGGACCGTCTCCCCCTCCGTGCCCACGGACGTCTTTACTTTCCCTTTCACAATCAGCGAGTCAGCACAAGTTGAGAAACACTGGGGTACCTGACATCGGGTGGTCCGAGGAGACATGTATCCTAAAGGGTCCGTTCTTATGACCTCACACATCGGTACGGGAAGAGGTCCCCTAGAAGGGTTGGGTCCCTAGCTTGGGACCAGAGGACGTAACGTTCTCCTAAGAAATGGTAGACTCAGTGGTCCCTGCGGAGGGACGTCCTTACTTCCCCCTGCAGTTACTCCTCCACCGGTCCCGATTAGGGCCCTGGGACTCTGGGGACCCACCTGGGGCCCCTACGGCCCCTCCCCCTGTGGTACGTCGGTAGTACTATCTTTACGTTCACAGACGTGTTGTGATAGGGACGAGTGCACCCAGGGGTGTAACAAATAGTCTCCGCCTAAACGTACAGTACGTATAAATACTACGAAAGGGGTGGTGGGTGTCTTTAGGGTGTCGTCGACCCTTCAACCCCAAGGTCTCCGAGGCTAGGAGGGGGAGAACGAACAGGGAGAAAAAGGGACCTACCCCCGCCAGTCCTTTCCCCGGTCTCAGTGTGTCATGACTCAAGTTTAGGGTCTACTCGGGAGCGAGCGACCCACTCTCGCCCGTCCGTCGATGGGGAAAGACTCGGAGTCACAGGGACGGACAGTTTCCCTTTATTTTCACGAAGGAGACTCCCGAAGTCACTCCTAATCCTGTTATTACGTCCATCTTATGGGCCGTAGCTCAGACCACCGAACCAGGGACAGGGGACGTGAACCTCGTCCTCCGTAACGGAGTGGTAGGGGTGGTGGAGGGTGTAGTGTGCAGAGTAGAGCAGAGTGTGCTCTCCGGGTCCCTTCGGTCCACAGGGAAGGGTGGGCGGAGACGACTTGTCCACGGCACCAGGGCGAACCTAGAAATTCAGTCGTCCTTGGTCCGAGAGGACCTCCTCTTTTCCGACGGGGGTGGGTGTCGCAAGGTGTGGGTACGAGGGTCCTCGGAGACCCGACGAGACCTCCAAAGTCACCTTCGGGGGCGGGATCAGGAGTCAGATGTCCACCTCGGCACCTCTGTGACTCGACTACACTCTTGTGTCTTAGGTTCCCCACCCCGACCCTAGGATTGAGTCTGGAGGGGAGTCTGGGTCCTCCTCCCCAGGTCCCCGGTCAAGTGTCGTTCTTATACCTCTTTCCCCGTCACCTGCTACCTCCTCCGAACAGAAAAAGAGGACCACATTTTTCCTGGGGTCTTTCGGGAGTGCGAGAGATTTGAGGGATACAGACGTGGAGAAAACTGGATTAAAAGGGGAGTGTCGGGATGTCACATTAGACGTAAAAAGTTTCCCTCCCTGACCCCGAGTCTCTCGAAGTCCTTAATGGGGGGTGACTCCTGCACAGTCTCATAGATTAAAGTTCTGGACCGCGAATTGGGGTGAGTTGCACCGAGACGGAGGGGTTCACCCCTTTAGTGGTGGGGTCTTTTTGTCCGCATTGGTAGACCTACTCTTCACAAATTTATCGTCTTTTCCTTTTATGACTTGAGGTTTTGTGAGACTTAATCGTCTGTGTTTAAGAATTTTCTAAAGTTCTACTTGGTACTCCGCACTTTTAACGGTCATGTACTTTTAGGTCCCGACCCCTCCTACACACGGACTGGTACGACAGTGAGACTCGGTTTCAGTCGACGTTGGGTCTCACCTTCCTTTTCTCCCCTTCCGACTCCCTCCCCGTCCCCCAGGGTGCCGACCGGAACCTCAGCGGGGAGTCGAAGGAAAGACTCCCCGCCCCCGTTCCGAGGAGGTCTGAGGGGCGAAATGTTGTCCACCCTCTTCGTGCGCTCTGTCGGAGACTCCAAGAGCGGGCAAGACTGCTACTAATTCTAAGGCCAAGAAGGTTGTCCCTACTTGGGGGTCTTGTAATACGATTCACTTCTTCGGTCAGTGTTTCTTGGTGTACCATGTACTAAAGTGAATATATTTTACAGGTCTTGTCCGTTGAGACACACGTGTCCTTCCTCCTCACCAACGGTCACCACCCCCCGCCCCTGACCCTCTCCCACTGTCAATTCCCCGAGCACCAAAGAAAAGTCCTATTTCTTTTCCGAGGTCTCACCTTACACCACTACCTACGCGTCGAGACACTTATACGATTTTCGGTGACTTAACCTGTGAAATGTCCTCACTTAACATATCATAACATATCTTAAGATATATCAGATATCTTAAGAAATAACTTAAGAGAGTTATTTCGACGATCTTGTTTGGTTTGATTTTCTTTCCAAGACACTGAAGGGTTACCTGTCGACAGGAGACCCTCCGTCCCCAAGGGAACCCCCAAAAAGGTGACACCGGACCCTTTAGTCCCTCGTAAAAAGATTCTTAAGGAGTTGTGTCTTGGGAGGTAGGGTTTCCGGAAACGTAAACTGTAAGTGGAGAAGGTCCTTCGGGAGAGACTGGAGGGTCGGTCCGGTTCAGGGGTCAAGGATCCTGAGGGAGTCAAAGAGCGGTGAATAGTACGACTACACTCCTTCAGTATTGATACCAGTAACCAACTGTGACGAAGGAGGTAGTCTGACCCTCGAGGAACTCCCGTCCTGGTAGTAGTGACCGGTAGTGACAGTTGCGAATCGTGTCTCGGACCGTGTGTCTTCCACGAGGTCTTTACAAAGGACTAACCTGCTTACCTAGTTTTAAAGTTACGTGTGAACCAAAGGCCAGGACCGAAGTGGAGTAAGGCCGACTCACTAGGACTCGTTTGGAGGTTCATTGGAGGCTCTCAAAGTTGTAGGTGGTGTCTCTCGTCGGTTCAGTAATTGTCCCGATTACCTGTACTTTCCATGAAGTATTTCGTCGAAGTCGTGTCGGCGGGGTAGTGTTAGTCACCTTGGGGGAGGGAGGTCGGTGAGCCCGAGTCGGGGACCTCAGTCGGAGCTACGGACAGGAAGGGAGTGCGAGGGTGTAGCTTCGGGAGTCGGTGAGGACGACTTCGGTGGACGTGCTGCCTCGTTCTCCGTCCCCGCGGGGGACGCAAGGTCACGACACCCGAGTCGGTGGTAGTGAAGGATGGGCTAGTCAGTGTGGGAGAGCAGAGAAGGAAGACGAGACCGAGGACTGTGTTTTCGGTCTCCTTAGCCCGACCTTGGGTTCGGTCTCGGACGGGGAGGAGACGGGATCTGGGAGGTACCGGAGTGAATTAGAGGTCGTTTTCGACTGTCGGGACGTCTACGGCGCACACGGGGGGTGGGTGTAGACTTAGAGGGGAAATGTGAGCCGGACGAGGGAGACGGATCGATGAGACAGGAGACGCCGTGCGAAGCCGGAGTCCGGGAAACGTGAACGAGAAGAGACGGACCTTTCAGACAGTGGATCTACAGGTACTCGGACAGGGGAGTGAAGGAAATCGGGAAGCGACTCTGGACTGGAACAGTTACTCTCCGTCAAGTCGTGTTGTCAATTCTGAGAAAAACAAACAAACAAAAACCGGTACGATACACTGAACACCCTAGAATCAAGGGAGTGGTCCCTAACTTGGACACGGGGGGCGTTACCTTCGTACCTCAGGATTGGGGACCTGTAAGTCCCTTAAGGGAGTTATCAATTCTGAGAACTGTCTTCTCGTACCTGAATTTCATTTTTAGGTCCAAGACGGTCAATATGTCAACTCACTGACGTCCGTTCAAAGAATTGTAGAGACACTGAGTCAACGAATAAGGATTTTACTCTTATTAATGTCGTGGAAGGAGTATTTCAACACTCCAAATTTACTTAAGTCACTCGTGTCGTAACTACCGATGGGTCGGTGAGGTGGATTGTAAGGGTCAGGGAGGTACGGAATAACAAGAGGATCCGTGCATAGTGAAATATTGTCCTATACGTTTATTCATTAAATAGGGTTAATGTGGGACGAGGAGGGTGATTTTACAGTCGGGGCACTCCGACTCTCAATCCAGATGCGTCGAATAACGGTCCAGGGGTCACGGACGGTGTCGTGGGCACGAGCCTCCACGAGTCCCTTCTGTAGTGAGTTGTTTACAAAAACCACGGTTTATTTATAAATAATCGATTAACAGTACTCGAAACCCAAGGGGGAGGAAGGGATAGTGTCTGTAAATGAAGAGAGAGGTCGGGTCGGACAGAGTACCTCACGGTCCAGACGTCTTGGTTTAAGGGTGACCGTCGAGACGGGCGACGGGACACCTGTGGAGTGTGCAGTGTACAGTCCCAGAGAAGACGTCTCTGGGACGGGAGACTGTCGTAGTAGATTGGTCCATGGACCTTGGTCGAGTGGGGGAAACTATTCGTTCTGCGGTCCCTCAAGGACATATGGGAGGAGGAGAACGTGACAGACAGTGTAAGGGAAGGGAAATACGGGTCACTTTCACTTTCGGCGAGTCAGCACAGGCTGAGAAACACTGGGGTACCTGATATGTCAGGTACCTTAAGAGGTCCGGTCTTGTGACCTCACCCATTGGAAAGGGAAGAGGTCCCCTAGAAGGGTTGGGTCCCTAACTTGGGCCCAGAGGGTGTCACGCCCGCCTTAGAAGTGGTCGACTCGGTGGTCCCTTCAGGGAAATACGGGTCTCAGTGGGGGACAGACCCAGTGGTACTAGGGAGTAAGTCTGGTACCGTGATCGGGGGAGGCACTCACGGGACGAACGACAGAGGGAGCCACGCAGTGGAATATAGTTAACCCTGTTAGAAAAGTTTTGTGTTCTCCTTGTTTACTTTTGAAGGGAGACACTCGGATCTTTCAGTTTTAGGAACAACTGAGTTTTTTTTTTTTTTTTTTGGTTCGTCCCCGAGGCCCAAGGGAACACCGAGTCGACACTTTCTTAGACGGATGTCACGCCCTCTGGACCCAAGTTAGGGACCCAACCCTTCTAGGGGACCTCTTCCTTTTCCAATGGGTGAGGTCATAAGACCGCACCTCTTAAGGTTCCTGACATATTAAGTGCCCCAGCGTTTCTCAGCCTGTGCTGACTCACTGAAAGTGAAGTGCTCGTTCCCGAAAAGTTTTCTTAGGTTGAGTCCCGAGAAGTTTATTTCCTATTGGAGGGGTTAGAACGGTGGGGTCCGGATCGATTTTATCATAAACAGCATGCTTTTAAATTAAATGTGTCTTGGAAAATCGAGGTATTTATAAACACTTTAACTTTACTTTTCTGTCAAAAATTTTTATCGTAAATATCTCAAAGGGGTACGTTGACCCCCGAAGAGTGTGAGGGTGTAGAGTAAATGAGGAGAGTCGTTTGGTCCAACCACCACAACTAAGACCAAAGGTCTATTCCACTGACTCCGGGTCTCTCCCCTCCACTGAACAGGGTTCATCGTGTCGCGGGTCTAATGGGGTCTCAGGAGGGTCTGGGACCTCGGACACTGGGGTCACACGATAGACCCGTCTCTTTCCCACAACTCGGAGGATAGACGTCGACTGACCGACAGTGCCCGTATTGGATAAAAGCGAAGGACGGAACCTGATACGTCAAAGGGACGAGTCCCATTGGGAGTAGTCTGACCAGTTTTGGAGTAGTGGGAAGTACCTGGTAAAGGTCGCACCTCAGAGGACGGACGCGGGGGAACCGTGACCCAGGGTTGTCGTGTGGAGGATATTACCAACTACCTCCAAACGTTATACCGTCCCGGGAGGGCAGAGAAAGTCACAGGGAGGACCGACGAGGAGAGGGAGTCCCCGGTACCAAGGAGGTGGAGGGGACAGCCGAACAGGAGGTCGGGAGTCAGGACTTAGGTATACTAGAGAGCTCAGAGCCACTCCGGGCGGGAACGGGGACTTGAACTGGTTCCGAGTAGAGGGGTCGACGAAGGGTCCGGAAAGAAAGTACCCGGAAAGTCCGAGGGTGTGCACTTTGAAGAGAGAGGTCGGGTCGGACCTCGTTGGCACCGTCGAAGATGGGATTTGGACGAGGAGGGACTTTTGTGGTACTAGGAGGGTTCAGAGGTTTTCGATCTTTGGACCGGTAACAAGACCTGGGAAGGGACGGGGAGTCGAGAGACACGTTCGAGACGACTAAGACAGGACTTTACAGAAGTTTAGTGACTACGAGAGATACGGTGAGGGGACGTGAGTCACGTCGTCGGTGCCCGTAAACTCGTGTTCGGTGGACAGATAGGTGGGTAGGTCCAAGGGTTGGAGGTGGTTGAAGATGAGAGGGCAACTGAGTGGTAGGTAGCTGCAGTGGGTAGGAAGGTAGGTGAGTGGGTAGGAAGGTAGGTGAGTGAGTAGATGGGACGTTAGGTGGTGGGTATTAAATGGTTCTGGAGGTTACGAGGTTCGATGCACGGTCTGTAACACTATGTCTTTCCTGAATCCGGGACAGGAACCGGAGTTACACGAGTGAGATCTTGACCCAGGGTTTCCTACTTGTCCTGAGACACCTCGCAATTCCTCTCTTCCCCTACTTGTTCCGGTGTCCGTATCCTTCCTCTGTAGACCCCACAGACTCCTTGACCTGGTCTATCCACCCCTCACTGGGTTTCACTTCCGTCTTTCTGAGTGACTCCGGTCGAGACGTCCCTGAAAGGTCTGGTCCAATCCTCAGACAACCTCACCCATCGGTAAGGGAAGGGGTCCTCTAGAAGGGCTGGGTCTTTAACTTGCGACCAAAGGACGTGACGTCCGTCTAAGAAATGACAGACTCGGTGGTCCCTACGGGTCCCCTTAGACACGAAATAAGTTTCGTATATAAGACCTCGGACCCCAGTCATAGGACGAGGTGGTGGAGTATTGACACACCGAATCTTGTTTACAGGAGTTACAAGGGGTAGACATTTTACCATTCTTGTTGTACGGATAATATTTCTCTACACTCGTCCTTTACTCAATTTCGTAGACGTATCATACAGGGAGTATGATACACGATACAGGTATATGAATCGTGTCTCGGACTATATGTCTTTTAAGAGACATTTATGTCGACGATCACACAAGTCAAGTCACGTCAGTGAGTTCAACACAGACACTGGGGTCCCTGACGTCGTACGGTCTGAAGGGACAGGTAGTTGTTGAGGGTCTCGAACGAGTTTGAGTGTAGGTAGCTCAGCCACTACGGTAGGTTGGAGACAGCAGGGGAAGAGGAGGACGGAAGTTAGAAGGGGTCGTAGTCTCAGGAAAGGTTACTCAGTCAAAAAGGGTAGTCACCGGTTTCATAACCTCAAAATCGAAGTCGTAGTCAGGAAGGTTACTTATAAGTCCTGACTAAAGGAAATCCTAACTGATCAAACTAGAGGAACGTCAGGTTCCTTATCATACAAGTATAATAATAATTAATGATAGGAGGTCAGTCGATCACCTGTCACCTCTCAAAATGTGTCTCCTTGACGTTCGATTGAGCCTGACGTTTCGGGGGAGGAGTCACGCATTTCCGAACCTTCACTCGAAGGAACAGGGTCGAGTCGGAGTCGGGGTGGTCGAGGTCCGAGTAGGAGAGGATGGTTGACAGGGGTCGACCCATGCGGGTGTTTGGTAACGGGGACTAGCCCGGGGTCACAGACCTCTTTGAGGTCGTACGGAACGGGACCCCGTCATTCGAGGTTGGATGTTCCCAGGTCCTCTGAGGACGAGACCTGTGTACGTAGGACAATAGACCGAGAACGTGTCCCGTGACTCTTCGGGAAATGTTCAAAGGTTGAGGTTGGGAGTACCGAGACACGTCCGTAAGTCAGTGGGTAAGATGTCTACTCCTGTGACTCAGAGTCTCTCCTCCGTCGCCTTTAAGGAAACGAAGTCCGACTCGTCCTTAGGTTTGAGTTCAGTCAGTCCGAGGTCTCGGGGGAGGGTCTTTAGAGTCAACAACAAGTCAACACAGACCGAGAAACACTGGGGTACCTGACGTCGTACGGTCCGAAGTGACAGGAAGTGGTAGAGGGTCTCGAACGAGTTTGAGTCCAGGTAACTTAACCACTACGGTAGATTGGTAAAGTAGGAGACAGAGGAGGAAGAGGAGGACGGGAGTTAGAAAGGGTCGTAGTCCCAGAAAAGGTTACTCGACCAAGAAACATAGTCCACCGGTTTCATAACCTCGAAGTCGAAGTCGTAGTCAGGAAGGTTACTTATAAGTCCCAGTTAAAGGAAATCTTGACTGACCCAACTAGAACGTTAAGTTCCCTTTAGAACCTTCGGGGAACTTTACTAGTCCCGGGTTCTATTGTGTACCTACACGTTAAAGATCCGTAACTACTTACGACAGGTTCTCTTAAGAGACGTCACTACCCTTACGAGAGGGGACGTGACAGGTTATCTCCGGTACCCGGTGTACGTCGATGACTTTCGGGTTTTACACTGCTCACGTTGATTTCTTGACTTAAAATTTACTTTAAATTTAACTTTACCGGGGTCCACGAAGCCCCGATGGGATGACTTGTCGTGTTCTGGTCTGCCGCAAATCGTAGGAGTTGGAGCTGCGACGTAAAGACCGGTCAGTGTGACGACCTCGGTGTTGACTATTTCGTAAAACTACAAAGTGACCTT
Organism: Capra ibex; assembly: GCA_006410555.1. NCBI lineage: Eukaryota > Metazoa > Chordata > Mammalia > Artiodactyla > Bovidae > Capra > Capra ibex. The sequence goes on along the minus strand of SJYO01000233.1, from coordinate 2,830,122 downwards.
TCTGAAGATGGTGCATGGTCGGCCAGGGACAAAAGTGTTCGTCTCCGATGGGTCGTGGGAGTACAATGGACGAAGAGATGTTCAGTTCCTGTAAGTTCTTGAGGAACGGTTTAAGGACGAGACCCAGTCCGTGACTCGGTCTGCGCCTTCTTACTACACGAACAGGGGCGGGGGTTCTTCGAGTCAGACCGCCCTTCCCTGTACAGGAAGGAATCCCAGACACTGACTCCCTTTACCGAGGTTCTCACTCCAAATATATGTCAGACCCCTCCTGTCCCACTGAGTGAGTCGACCCTCTCAGAGACTCTTCCGACGTGCCTCCTCTCTGTGGTTGTCCCACACTGTCGGGGAGTGTCAAACGTTCCGTATAAGTGTAGGTGTCAGAGTAGACGAGGACTGAAACCAGGGTACTCCCTCAAGTCCGGACCGGACCAAAGACCAAAAGACACGGGATCTAAGTGTAGTCGTGGACAAAGACCTTCCTTTGGACTCGACCCGGGGTCGGGATACGGGACGGTGCACCTCCGGTTCTGGGGTGTCCCACATTCCGGTCTCGAAGGGACTTTGGAAGTATCGTCGAAGAACCCCTTCCAAGTGGGTCCTAGGTCGGTCGACCACGGTTCGTCCAAAAGGTGGGTCCTACCCCGCTAGTTTACAAGGGATTTAGGAGGTTTCCCGGTCAGAGTATTCAGGGATTTGAAAGACCGTTGAGACTACCCCGGGTCCCCGGGGAGTGACCGATGGACCAGAGGAGAACCAGGGGACTGAAAACCTCCGGTCCCTTCTAGAAGTAAAATTACAGTAAAGGAGTATTGGGAAAGTAAAGAGAAGACATCAGAGATCCCGGGCGGTGGCACCGGGGAAAACGGACGGGATGAAAAGGGAAAAGACTTATGACCCTCCGTAAAGAGACGTGAAGGACTTCCACGAGGCCGGACCTCCTGGGTCCGTCAAGGTTCGGAAGGTAGAAGGGGACAATTGTGACTTGGGTCCACTAGAGAGGAAGTTTCGGAGTAGATCAGACCTCGGGGAGACTAAGGAGTGCCATCGAAACCTCGTCTTCCGTCCCCTGTGACACGGGGTGTTTGTCTGTAAAGAACTCGGGGATAAGATTAGACACGTGTGTCTAATCGAATCAGACCCAGTGCACGAGATAGGGACCCAACTCCTCCATCTCTCAAAGGTTCGTTGATGTACCGAAGGGTCACTTTTAGTCCCGGAACATGCTACCACCTTTTTTCTCTCGTTACGTTCTTTTCGTTTTCATACACAGGGATATTTTACTTATAAGTATCGTCGTAGTAAGTATTATCGGGGTTTAGGTTTAAAGGTGGTTCATCACTTGTCTATTTGTTTTACAGTATACAGGTATTCTACCTTATGATGAGTCTTGATTTTTCCTTACTTCATGACTAGACACGGTGTTACATTTACTCGTATTTCTTATACGAAAGACTGAATAAAGTGCGACATACTGTCCAAGATCCAGATTTTGGGTTATGACATATAATTGCGGATATACTCCCTGGATCTTTTTACCATGTCTACTTGGACAAACGTCCCGTCCTTATCTCTGCGTCTACATCTCTCTTACCTGCATACCCGGGCCCTCCCCCACCCACTCTAGCTCACTCTCTAGCCCTAACTGTATACACGTCACGGTACGCATTTTGTCTATCGACGACCCTTGGGCGAGATATCGTGTCCTCAGGTCGAACGACAAGACGCCACTGGATCCTCCCACCCTACCTCCCCGCCCTCCCTCCAAGTTCTGCCCCGACCCCTATCCATTTGTGTATCGATTAAGTGAAACGACATGTTATGACATCTCGTTGAGATGGGGTCAAATTTTGTAGTTGTCTGTTTGTACGATTAACCTCCTTCGCTTTTCGATCTACGTTTCTGGTGTATAACATATAAAGGTAAGTATCCTTGCAAGGTCTTTTCCATTTTTGATCTTTCGTCTAGTCGCCAACGGATCCCATACCCTACCCTCACCCTTACTGACGTTCACATGTGTTCCTTTCAAACCCTAACACCATTACTAACGTGGGATACTTGAATGATTTAGAGTGGTTTTAAGTATTCTATTGATTTGAGATCCCATACATTTAATACGGAGTTATTTCGACAAAAACTTTTTCCGACTACCCCCGTTTCCCCTATGATACCGATGGTCGCAGGTGCACTGGTCACCACGACCAGTGATTCGTCCTGCCCCTCCGTTCCCATCCGACCTCCTGTTTGCGGTTCCACGGGGACCTGCGCGACTCGTCCTCCACGAAGACCCTGAGGCCCTCAGGTAGGTCCTCTCGAGGTTCCTTTCCAGTCCTACCTCGACCTCTAGTCCCCTACCACCCACAAGTCCTCCTGTGACTTCACCCCCGTCGGCTACTCAGGGGTACTCCCTCACACCGGACTCCTGTCTTCCGCCTGTCGTGTCTCGGGACTCTTCGTCTTTATAAATCGCCTGGTCGTCTCCTTCCCTTTGGCCGTTTTCGAGCTCTCCGTCGTCGGTCCCGTCGATAGTCTCCACGATAGTCTCCACGACGGCCGCACACGGCTACCGGTCTCGGACCCCGACTCCTGACTCTACGCCGGTGGACCACTTGGTGACCCCCAGGGTCACCGGAACCACTCTTCCTACCGGTACCCTTCTACTCTCCGTTAGGTCCGACGTCCCCCACTCCCTATGGTCCCCAGTCACTCGCATCAGTTGTGACAACTCTTTGAGTCGACCCCTACCTTCGTCCCTCCGATCCCCGACCCGTCTTTCGTTTCCGTTCGTCACCCGCACCAGATGTGAGAGCCTCATCCTCTCCTGCCCCTCCTCCTCTGACACCCCCTACCCCCCGACGTCGGTGAGACTCGGGACTGTCCGACGACGTTACCCCGGCGGACGGACAGTGGCCGTGGTGGTATGGGGTCACTCGGTGGGTCGACGAGTGTGACCTCTCTCCGCCGGGGAGGGTGCCAACCGTGGGGTGGACGGGGCCCGGTGACAGGTGTCTGCCACACCAACGTAGAGTTCACACCGGTCCACCCGCACCTCCTCCGCCGTAACTTACCCCGTCTCCTGTCGAGAACCAGGGGCTCCGTGACAACAAGACCGGAAAAGAGGACTGAGGGGGTGTCCCAGGAATCGGGTGAGGGTTTAAGACCCTCACGAAACACACTATGCGGTTCACCCGTCCCCAAGGGACCGTCAAGTCACCAATCCTGAACCCCGAAGGTAACGGCACAGACCCCAAGTTAGGGACCAGTCTCTTTGATTCTGGGGTTTTCGGTTCGACACGCAACCGGTTTATTTACTTATGTAGTCCAGCCCCCTTTTTTTTCAGTTCACCCTCTTGAACGAGCCGTGATGGAAGTGAAATCCAGATCCGTACTGAAGGGTGGTCTATTGGGTCTACGGGTAGTCGGGTCCCACGACCTCCAACCGTGGACAGTCGGAGGATAAAAAGGTCAAGATGTCACAAGTGGACCATCAAGTCTGTCATTTCTTAAACAGCCCTTCTAGGGTACCTCTTCTCTTACCTTTGTGAGGTCATAAGAACGGACCTTTTGAAGTGCCTGTCTCTTCGGACCGTCCGATGTCAGTTACCCCAACGTCTCAACCTGTGTGGACTCGCTGACAGTTAGTGAACGAGTATCACAAGGTGACCGAGGAGGGGTGACGAGACTATCTAACAGTAGTAATAGAGGGGAGACCGACTGTTCCTCTTTCTCTGAGTCTCTCCAACCCACCGAGTTGCTTCCAGTGTGTCGCTCATCGTCTTCGCTCAAACCATGGATCCAGTTGGACGGAGTTCTCGGACGAGGGACGAGGGGTGACTGGGAACTGTTTCCCACCCCTTTTGTTTTCTCTTCCCGTCCTCCCCACCCCTCCCCTCCTGTCTCAAGCTTTCCCGTTCACCACTTTGGAGTCGAGACGGGGTCGAGGACCCCAGTCCCACTGAGGAGCCGACATGTCACTCAAGAATCTGGGGAACACCGACAGTGGACGACCAAGACCTGGTCCACGAATGACCTCTATGGAGACAGGAAATACCACTTTTGTTTTTTACGGGGACCCTTCCAGTCATCGTCCCTTTCCGGTACCCCGCCCCTCTCCCCGACTCCCCTCGTCTTTACCGGAGGACAGAGTCCGGACCGGGCCCTCCGAGACGTGGACCCCTTAGGTCGGTTCGGACCGGTGTGCGACGGAGTCGTGAAGCGACCCTGTTTCCGGGTCGGACTCCGGAAGAACGGAGAGAGCCCTCGACGGGGAAGAGTCAGTAGGGTCGTCCTGAACAGTGTCGAGACGTACTCAGAGAGGAGTAAGAGTCGACCCCGGAGGGACAGACGTTCGGGGGAGGTCCCTTCGTCGAGAGGTCCGATCGAAAGAGGGGTGGGAATCGAGGGGACGGGTGGGGAGGAGGGACAAAGGTGTGGACGTCGGGGGACCTCAGAGTGCCGGCGGTTCCGGCGGGGTCTCGGAGGTGCCCTCTAAGGACTTCCTACTGAGGGATCAGTCCCTCAGGTCTGGAAGGCTTTCCTTAGTCTCCGGGTCTCTCCCATCCACGGATTCGTTCCAGTGTGTCGTCTGTTCCACCCCCACCCCTCCCCCTCCCTACCGTCGTACTTGGACCCGAAGGACTGGTGGGTCGAGTAAGGACACCGGGAAAGGTTATCAAAAGTACTGTCTTTTCTAAAATAAGAAGAAATGCAGAAACACAATATTGAGTCTGGACGTTGGATTAAAAGTCAAGTGGTCTGTGTAAAGGTAAGTGAGTTCGCAACGAGGGGTTTCGCTGGTATCGAGTCAGGCGGAAGACGGGTGTGCCCATTAGAGTATGTCGAAACTCCGAAAAATTGTGGTAGAAAGAGAGACAGGGAGGGGGAGGAGAAGAGAGGGAGGGGTGTAAGTTAGGCAGTCACGGGGAGGGCAGGGGTGGAGGTTTTGTAGAGGTCTTAGGTCGGTGAGGAGTGGTGGAGGTGGAGACGGCGGACCAGGGCCGGTGGTAGTAGAGAGAGGACCCAGTCTCGACATCGGAGGGGTCCCGGAGGGACGGAGGTGAGAACTAGGGAAGTCGGACCAGAGGTGCGTCATCGGCCTCCTAGGACAATTTTCCGTTCAGAGACGAGTTTCGGTCTCTGTCCCCGAGACAGAGTGGTCCTTGTTTTTCTGGTTCCGGAACGGAACCGAAGGTCCCGGTTTGTGGACTGGAGGTCCTCGGGAGTGGAGGATGGTGAGAGGATAGTTCTTGGGAGACGAGGGGGACATGACTGGAGGGTCGAAAGGACGGTGTTAGACATGGGTGGGGTCCGGGAAACGCGACCGACAAAGGTGGTGGTCTTCGTGAGGAGGAACCTATAGGTGTGTACCGAGGGTGGGAGGGAGTGAAGGAAATTCAGACAGGTTTGCAGTGGAGGAGTCTCTCTGGTAGGATCTGGACCTGGGGCGTCAGGTGGTGATGAGAGTGAGACAGGGAAGCAGGACGAAATGTCTTACGCAGCGGTGGGTCTGACGTCATGAGTATAGATGACCAACCAAGTTACTCAGGGTAGGGATTTCAATCGGGTCCTCCTTTCTGTCATAGAGAAAAAGGACGTCTACATACGCCTTGGGGGTCAGAGTACGGACCTTGTATCTTCCGCGAATTATTTATAAATGTCTCGTTTACTGTCTCACTCTGGATGGTGGACGGGAGGACAGAACATCCCAAAGACGGTAAATATCGTAGCAATGTTGCTGTGCGGCCTAGGACGGTTGACCGTCTCGACCGTGTTCCGATTCCCACTACGGTCGCCGTCGTCCACGATGAGCGAGGAGACACGGTGCATTAGTCCAGGGGGATTGAGACTCTTGAGAAAAGATAATAGGGGTAAAATGACTCCCTTGACATCCGAGCCTCTCCACTTTCATGGACAGACTCCAGTCTACCGGTCGTACGTGATCTCAACCCTAATTTTAAATGTAGACAACCCGGGTGTCTAGGGGTGGCGGTTACGATCGACGGGACCGGACCGTAGGTTTGAGGGTCCAGGAGTCCCAAGGACTCAATCCCCGAGTACCACGACGGTCCATTATCGTCCTACTCCAGAAGGACCACCCTCCTTGTCACGGGGAGGGTTGGAGTACTGGTCGGAAACCCTCGTCGTTTCAGGAGTGCGGGTTTCATCCTCCTCAGTCCACAGTCACTGACGTCGGGAAAGACCGGAGCCGTTTCCCCTCTACCTTGGGAGTTGTGTGTAGTGGAGGGACGACAGACGCCGGTCCCGTGTCTCAGTAGTGGATGACATACGTCTCCAGACACGACTGTGAACACCCTTACTTCCCTATAGTGGTCGGTGAGGACGACCACGACACTCGACCGTTCGGGGAACGGTCAGTAGTCTTTATTGTCCACTCATTGTAGTCCAGGTAAAATGTCCGGTCCTTTTACTCCGTGTGTAAAAACAGTTCGTGGACGGTTAGGTCGATAAATTATGAAAATTTTTTACATGACATAAAAAAGTTTATAAAGAGGAAATAAATAAGACCGACCCGGTACATCGAGAATCAAGGGACTGGTCCTTAGTTTGCACGTGGGGGACTTGACCTTCGTACCTCCGAATTGGTGATCTGGTGGTTTCTTCAGGGGTCAGGTCCTTAGATTTCTCCAACTTAAGACTCAGAGTCTTCGCAGTCCTACCCCGTCCATGACCGTGTTCCTTTCTGACAGGGGTCGCGGTCCTACTACCTACTCTAGTGTCCTCCGGTGGGGTGACGGAACAGGTCCTCCCTGACAGGAGTTGTGTTGGGTGTATATCGAGTCCCGAGGTTTGGGACTCTTTGAGTAGGAGATGAAGTAAACACGGAGGTGTAGGTGTCCCCCTGACAGCGAGGTTGTGGCTTCTTTGACCACGGTTCTCACCCTTCCTTGATCGGTCCGGGTTCCAGTTCAACTCGTTCCCCCTGTCTGCGACCCGTGTACGGTTGGAGGACGGAGGGACGCACCTAGTGAAAGGACAAGGGTCCGTGGAGGAAGTCTCTGTGTAGACCCCTTTAGTGCTTCGGTGGATCCTGAGAGTACGACTTTCACACGGTTGACACTCTACGACCGTGAGACAAGCGAACCCCCACTCCCCGACCGTGTTCGTAGCGACACGGGTCATCCCGTCCCTTCACCCCCGACTCTACCCCCTCTTACAACTATACTCCTTCCACCGGGTAGAGGACCACTGTGCCTTGTCCGACCGCGACGACGAGAGGGTCTTTGTGGAATCCCTTAGTTCGAAGGGTTCTTTATCGAGGACGAATGTCTACGTTACTGGTATGTAAAAGGTCCTTGAATACCTTTCCCTTCGACAATTATCAATGAGGTCTTTACTGGACCCTTTTAGTACTGTACCCGTGTAGTTAGTGACTTGTGGATGATACACGGTCCTACTCACGACCCATGAAATACAAGTAGTGAAGAATAGACGTATTACTGGGTACTTTTCCATGAAGTCAGTACGACCGGAGGAGAGACAGGAAGATAGTACAGACTCAAGAATGGTGACCTCAGGGACGAAACACGATTCCATGACATTGTTCCATGACACTCACAACCTGGTATTTCTTCCGACTCGCGGTTTCTCAACTACGAAGACTTAACACCACAACCTCTTCTGAGAACCCTCAGGTAACCCGACGTTCCTCTAGTTTGGTCAGTTAGGATTTCCTTTATTTAGGACTTATAAGTAACCTTCCTGACTACGATTTCGACTTCGAGGTTATGAAACCGGTGTACTACGCTTCTCGACTGAGTAATCTTTTCTGGGACTACGACCTTTTCTAACTTCCGTCCTCCTCTTCCCCTGTTGTTTTCTGCTCTACCAACCTACCGTAGTGACTGAGTTACCTGGACTCAAACTCGTTCAAGGTCCTCTACCACTTCCTGTCCCTTCGGACCGCACGACGTCGGTCCCCCAGCGTCTCAGCCTGTGCTGACTCCCTGATTTGTTGTTGACATCTTTCTGTATGGAGGAGTGGTGGCCCTGGGGGTAGGGGTTACAGTAGTTGGAAAAAGTCGAAGACACTGAAGTCGTGCCTATGTAAAGTATCCCTTATCTATAGTAAAGTATCCCTTGACTAAAGTTCCAGTCCTATACCTACTCTTTCTCCTCTCTCCCCTACCCCTTCTTGACCCCGAACCCTCCCCTGATTAACCCTAGTCTCCACCTTATTTATCCAGGATTCTAAAACATCACTACCTTCCTTCCTTTTGTTCTCTTTCCATTCCCTGAACATATCCTCCATCGTAAGCTCCAGGAACTGCTAAGTGTATTTGGGGTGGGTGAAGAGACTGACATAGTAGATGATCGAGTAGGGTGCGGTGTGTGGTCCGTGTTGGACAGAAAGGACGGGGGTGGTGAAACACACACGATGAGGGGGTAGGAGCTATGGTAGACGGTTAGAGTCGATCCCTTGTAGGAGGGGTGAGAAGTTCCGGGTTACCTGTGTGGTGACGGAGGTCCTCCGGAAGGGACTATCGAAGAGAGATCCCAAATGGGAAGGGAGGGGACTCTAGTCGTGGAACAGGTCTGAAGACACCTTGCTCCGGAGTCCAGGACAACGTCAACTTGTCCTGAAGGAATCGTCGGGTTGTCGGGGTACGAACGGTCCGTCAAGTAGTGACTTGGGGGGTTCCGTCGGTGTTGTCGGAGGGTGGTGACTACTGTTCCTGTCCCACGAGTGCTATGACCTGGGACCTGTGACGGAGATCTCTCAACCCAGGGTCCCCAGAACTACCCCGGTCGTTAGACGTCACAGTTCAAAGAGGTTCCCTAAAGTCATACACCATTTAAAGTTCCAGAAGACTGTTCCGTCTACTCCTTACTCTTTGCGGTATCTTAGTCCTCCGTCGACGGGCACTACGGGAGTTCCTTTCAGGAGTACTACCCGGTCCGTCCACCTAAAGTGAGTAAGTAAGTTACATGTAGTTTACGGGTGTTTGGTCATTGTTTCTGTTGTCGACTGTGACCGACCGTGGACGGCGGACGTTCCGAGTCAAAAGAATGGTTGACTCGTTTACACGTTTCGTTGGTAGTAAGAGGGGTAGAGTGTCCACTTCTTTGACTCCGAGTGCCTCTTTACTGGACGGACTCCAGAGTGTCGACCATTCAACGTCTCGACCCTAGAGTTGGGTCCGGTCGACCGGGACCTCAGGTACGGTACCACTTGTGGTGTCACTCGTTGTCGGTGTCCTATACCGGTATTTGTTTGTCGGGACTGGAGTCAAACAGACGGTCGTCTCTTCTCTGTGGTTTGTGTGTTTTGTGTATGAAAATTTAATACCGTGTACATTCCCTCCTTTTCTTCGCTACGAAAGTCTTCTGTTAACGTCCCCCTGGATAACGTCTGGAGGGACTGCTACCAGGGAAACGGAGTCAAAAGAGTAGATATATTACTCCGTCACCCCGGTCTACTAGGGACCCTTGAAAGATTGATCGTGTAGGGTCCTTAGGTCGAAAGGAAGGAAACCCGGAACCAAAAGGGTAGATATGTCACCCAACCTCACTCTCGTCTCAGTCACCACTGGGGAAGTTTGAGTCCCGGGGACCCGAAGGGTTTCGGTTCAGTCGGACTCCAAGGACCCCGGTACAGAAGTCCACACGTTGACGGTGGACAACGGTACCACTGGGATGTCGAATCCTACCCCTACACCACTAAGGTCCTGAACCTTCACCACGGGACTGAGGAAGGGAAGGTCCTTCTACCCGGAGCACATGTCGTCTGAGTAACACGGTCCCCTACGCCACCTGCGAACGGAAACGACCGAGTAGGTCTCGGGACGATAGGGATCTGCCACTCCTACTCCACCTCCCAGGGTAGGGGGATTTTTTCGTGGACGGTAGGTCCCAGGGTCCGTGTCTACTCTCAGTCAAAGGATGGGAGTCCGGGAGTCGGAGGCGGACCACCGGTGACTCGAGATAGGTACCACGACTTTGGGGTTGTCACAAGGATTCTGTCCCAAGGGGAACCGTTTGTGAAGGTCCTCGGCCGAGACGACCCCGAACCCTTAAGTTCTCCTTTCTAATCGTGAATCCCTGTTCGTCCCTCGGTACCGGTCAGTCCGAGGTGTGAAAGGTCGTCACACTAGAGACCTACCGGAAATGGAGAGACACGGAGTCAAAGACGTTGCATTTTACCCCCGTTATTCGTATAAGTGGAGCTTTCAGACGTCACTTCTCACTTACGTCTACTTAATGCACCACGTACCTCCCCGGGTTGCTTACAATCGATAGTAACAACCTACCGCATACACAATAATGAAACACTCCGACTAAAATTAACGCACGGACGAGACACGGACCAGAACGTTCTTAAAATGGACGAAGATGAGTGTCTTCAGGACGTTTCATTCATGATTTTACTCCTATGCTTACGTCTGTAAAAATTCAAGTCTCTTCACTTCAATCAACACCTTCTATGTGTCTTTCACTTCACCCCTCGTCTCTAAGTCTGGACACCCGGAAGTTTCAGTGACTTAGGTAGGGTGAGGTGAAGGTGGCAGGTCTACCCTTTTGACACCTAGTCCTGGTCTCTCCCTGGACTGAATGGACCCTGGGTCCTTTGGGTCCCAGGGTAGTGGGTCCAAGTTCGGTCTTGCGGGGACCGTTCCCCTTGTCCTGTGGGGGTTCGGGTGTCGTCGGTCTTGTTGTCCGTCCGTCGAGGGAGGTACCACTATGGAGACAAGACGACCTCCCAGGAGACAGTTTTCGTCTCTACACTTCGCCTGTCTCTGTTACGCACCGTCGACGTCGGTACCCGGTCGCCGGTGAGTGACAGGTGGTCACGGGAACGGCCGTCCGTAGATTCACGGTCCCTCTCCCGCCCCGGTCCCGTTGCGACGATCCGGAGGGGGCGGGGGCGACGGGGGGTCGAGACCGGACCAAAGGGTCGTTTCTTCTCTGGGTCTGTATGTAGGTTCGACGAGGACAGGGTTTAAAGGACGACCTACCTCGTACCCGTGTGTGTGTGTGTACGTCTATTTCAAGTTTAGGTGGGTTGTCCTCCGAGGGTCATCGGAGTTTTGGGGTTAAAGATGGGACCTCCTCCACGTCGGAACTAGAGACCAACCCCCATTCCCCGTTCCCCTCCACACTTTCTCACCACCCCGGACCTTTGGACCGAAGGATAGGGTCGAGACGAGGAAGGTTCGACTCACTGGAACTCGTTCAGTAGTTCGACAGACTACGTCATGGTGGAGATGATTTGCCCCAAGGACCCTGAAGGGACCCCCAGGTCGCTGACTCTGAGGTACGAGGGTTACGTTCCCCAGGTCCAAGCTAGGGACCAGTCCCCTGATCTAAGGTCTATGACGCAGATTCTCAAGTGTACGGCATTGATTTCCAGGATGGACGACGTTGACTAGTAGGGGACTCGGCGTTGACTCCGAACTGTGTCGATTTATTTATTTATTTGATAAGACTTTTTGCCAAGGACACGGGATCTTTCCCCGTAGTACCCCTAGTACCTAACCTTACCAAGACTCTGTAATCTTAACCAGCGACGGGGGTCCCACCTCTCTCCAAATTTCATCTTAGTATCTCTGTTTAGAGTCGAGACCCCAACCCAGTAGGAGCCAGTGGAAACGGGGTCCCAACTGCCGTCGGTGGGGGTCCGAGGGGTGAAAGGGGACACGGAGAGGTCCAGTGAAAAGTACTTACCCGTCCCTCCGAGAAACCTTTTACCTTTCGTCTCGACAAGTGTATGGAGGTCTCGGACGGGTCCCCCGAATCCTACTCCAGGTTTGTGGACCGACCCCGAACCTTCTGGGGAGTCCCAGATTAGTCCGGGGTGAGAAACGTCGTCGTAGTGATTGGGACGGGGAGGGGAAGTCGGGGACCTTAGTGGGACGGGAGGAGCGAGAAGGGACTTTTTACGTGGTCGGAGACAGGGTGGAAGTTCGAGATCGGAGACGCCCACCGAGGTGAGTCGAGTGAGAGAAGGATGGAAGTGCCGACCGAGGGAGAGTAGGGCGTCCTGAATCGGGCTTACGGTGGGCGAAACTCACCGCAAAGAACCGGTCAGACTTCAGATGTCCTGGAGGGTCGTGGTTTGTGGTCGAGACCGAGAACCAAGACGACGATCAATTTCCTTCTTCTGAGACGACCGTTTGCCGTCCCCGTGTTTGGCACACGTGGTCCTTCGGGCCCCGTGCGCTCGCCGTCTCACTGTTCAGGACTGCGACCTTAGGGAGACGACTCACCGGGCCCCGTACAGTGGACGGGAGACGCCCGGAGGCAAAGGGTCGGTCCTGGTAACCTGAGTCAGAGCCGTAGGGAAGATCCACCGGCACCATCGGAGGTAGGTCCGGGATGGGACGAACCGGGTAAAAAGAGTCCGAAGAGACTCGAGTCTGTCAACGAGGGGCTCCCGAGGTTAGGGTATTTAGTGTCGATTAAGGTGGCTACACCCCCCGCCGATGACCGTGGGTCCGTGGAACGCCGGTAATCAGTTGTAGCCAGTCTGGCTCCGACAACGACCGAAACCACCCTCGACCCGGACCGGAAGTCCCGAAGGACTCCCCGCGATCATCATTTCTTGGGTCGTCGGTCATGTCCTCTGTATTCTCTGTACTCAAGCTAGGGAGCCAACCCTTCAAGGGAACCTCCTCCCGTACTGTTGGGTGAGGTCATAAGAACGGACCTCTTAGGGTACCTGTCTCCTCGGACTACATGATGTCAGGTGCCCCAGTGTTTCTCAACCTGTGTTAACTTCGTTGAATCTCGTGTGTCCGGACCGGAAGTTCCAATCCCTTGAACGGTCCGGTTTTGGGGTCTGGGATTGTCCGAGGAGAACAGGACTGTCCAAGGGTGGGTCGTTGTCGGGAGACGGATAGGACGGAGAGGAAAGGGGTACGTCAATTGTGTGTGAGGGTAATGAGGAAGACCTCCGTGGGGAATCGACGGGTCCAGGAGTGTCACAGGAGGTAATGGTTTTTCCTCAGACTCCGTGTCTCTCCTCCTCACTGAACGGGTTCCAGTGTGTCGTCACACACCTCCAGGGACCGGAATTGTGAAGACAAAACGGGGAAAGTGGTCCCTCTCGGGTCAGGTCGCTCTTCCGTACCCCCCAGGTGCACGGGTCGAGGTAAACTGAGACAATACGGGGGTCGACTGACAGCACGGACACAAACGTCGGGGAAGAGAGGTTGGAGCCCCCGAACGAGGTCGACGGTCCCGGAGGACCCTTTAATTTGGAGAACAGGGTCGTATGGTCAGATTGTCCGGCAGAGACAAGGGTGAGAAGTTAGACGAGTTTCTTTACTCCTCTTTTGGCTTACTCCACAGGGACCTCTCGGACCTGACGGTCGTCGGTCCTTCGTCCTTCGACAGTCCCACGCGGGACGGCCCCGACTCCAACGATAGGGTCGTCGTCGGCTTTTGTGACCCCTCCGTCTTCGACCCCACTACCCACCCGAGAAGGGAGTTTCAGACCCGACGGGACCCTTTTCGGATTAAAGGATAGGTAAGTGGTTCGGTTACAGATGGTTCGTTCGAGGGTGACACACGTGACCTCGTCTCCTTCACTCCCTCTTCTCTCGGGTCACCGAACATACCTTCACGCCCGAGACCCACCTGAAGGGTTCTGGTCCAGGTCGGAGGAAAGACGTACTCGTAGGAGTAAGGATTTTACCCTCACTACCTTTGACACGGAGAGAGTTTCCCAATGCTCCCTAGTTCCGGAGACCTCCCCAGACGCAACACGGACCGTACCTGTCGTACGAATCAGTTAGTCAGTACAGATTGAGAAGCACTGGGACACCTGCCATCGGACGGTCCGAGGAGACAGGCACCCTAAAGAGTCCGTTCTTATGCCCTCATCTAACGGTAAAGGAAGAGATCCCCTAGAAGGACTGGGTACCTAGTTTGGACCCGGAGAACGTAACGGCCGTCTAAGAAATGACAGATTCGGTGATTCCTTCGGACGGACCGTACCTCATTTACGACCAATAAAGATGATAGTAACAAGATACGGTCCAATCTCAAGACTTACTCTACCTACACCTGAACCCCGAGTGTCTCGAATGCAGAACCGTTTTTACTCTCTATTTCGACCATTTTCGATAATATTTAGTGCCATTCACAAGGTTTCCGTCCCCTGTCTCCTTTGGCCTCCCGGTTTTGTCCCAATGTCTTCCGGGGAAACTTTCCTGTCATTCGACTCTTAGAACTACATATATATGGTTCCTGCCCCCTTCCCAAGGTCTGTGTCCTCTCACGATTCGTTCTCGGACCCCAGTCCTTCGTAGACCCACATCACAAGACCTGTACTTTTCTCTCGACACATCCGTCTCTCCTGACTCATTCGTGCGTACACACACGGGAAAGACTCGGAGTCAAAGGGAGAGATACGTTTCTCCCACTACCTTTACGGAGTCCGAGAGGAACGTCGGTACTTTAATTTTCTACGAACGAGGAACCTTCTTTTCGATACTGCTTGGATTCGTCACATAATTTTTCGTCTCTGTAGTGAAACGGCTGTTTCCAGGCAGATCAGATTCGATGCCAAAAAGATCATCAGTACATACCTACACTCTCAACCTAGTATTCCTTTCGACGACGACGACGACGATTCAGTGAAGTCAGCACAGGCTGAGACACTCTGTGGTATCTGCCGTCGGGTGGTCCGAGGGGGCAGGGACCCTATAACCTCACCCAACGGTAAAGGAAGAGGTTACGTACTTTCACTTTTCACTTTCACTTCAGCGAGTCAGCCCAGACTGGGAGTCGCTGGGGTACCTGGCGTCGAAAGGTCCGAGGAGGCAGGTACCCTAAAAGACTCGTCGTTTCTTAACCACAAAAACTTAGCACCACAACCTATTCTGAGAACTCTCAGGGAACCTCTCGTTCCTCTAGTTTGTGTAGTTAGGATTTCCTTTAGTTGGAACTTATAAGTAACCTTCCTGACTACGACTTCGACTTCGAGGTTATGAAACCGGTAGACTACGTCTCGACTGAGTAACCTTTTCTGGGACTACGACCTTTTCTAACTTCCGTTTTCCTTATGCCGTCGTCTGTTACTCTACCAACCTACCATAGTAGTTGAGCTACCTGTACTCAAACTCGTTTGAGGTCCTCTACCACTTTCTGCCCCTTCGGACCATACGATGTTAGGTACCCGAGCGTCTCAGCCTATACTGACTCGCTGACTTGTCGAGGATCCTCGATGGAACCTCGTCCGACTTGCGAGGTCCTCGTTGGACCCTCTCGTCACCCTCCGAGACCCCCTCCGGACCGGATTTGACGACCGTTCGCTGGAACTGGCACAGGAGAAGGGGAAGTGGGGGACCCCGACTGAGTTTCGACGTTCGCCACGGACTGAGTGATGAAGCCACTGTCAATTAATGTGGTGGGGGAGGTGGGTGACCTAACGTCGTGGACGTAGTTTCACAAAACCGAGGACTGGGGGGAGTGGGTTGGTCGGAGGACTGTCGGGGGACTCCCTGGTCCGGATCGGCCCTTCTGGGAGGACCCAGAGGACCCTCCGACCCCCCCCCGGGTAAACCTTCGTTGAAGAGGGAGTATAAAGAGAACGAGAGGCCACTGAGTCTTGGTCCCCCACCCTATCCGCCCCCGTGTTGGTTACGGAGAGTAGACCACACCGGTGGTCCCTGAGTTCACGGAGTTCTGGTCACCTCCGAGGACCGGATTTGACCCCTGTGACTCGTACCCTGACCATTGCCCCCGGGACCGAAGGAAGGACTTGAAGGGTGGGAGGTACACGGGGACCCGTCCCACTCAGTGGGTTCACTTCGGTCGGTACACGTCCACTTACTATTCTGCTTCGGGCCGGGAGTCCCACACACACCCACAGGGTCCCTGTGGGGAGAAGACATGGTAGGGGTGAAAACCTTGTCGGCCTTAAAGGGCTCTCTGTCGCCCATACGTCCCTGACCGCCCGTCGGTCCTCTTCCGTCCTCGACTGTGACCCCTACAGCCCCTGGGGGTGAGGATGAACCCCGAGGTAAAGGTCTTCTTCTCCCACGACCCTAGAATCCGGTGGAGGAGTTGGGAGACCCTCCACTAATCGCATAAGTGCTCCCACCCGCACTAGTACTTGTGCGATTAGTCCGTGACGACCACTGAGGTCCAAGGAGACAGAAGGGACGAGGTCGGTGTCCGAGGGAGAGAGTCGGAGTAGGAAGAGTGAGGGTGAGGGGACCGACTGTCACCCGGTCGGAGCGTCCGAAAGGGGTGCAAGATTGAACCGGACGAAGAAGGACGGAGTCATGGCCACGACATACCAAGGAGGACGGGACGGGAGGTAGAGATGGACTCTCCGACAGTAAATAGTCTCGGGTCAAGTTCACTGTGGAGGGGTCTCTACTGAAGGGTTGGGGACTGATCCAATCCTGAGAGGTGAACTAACGAGTCAACGTGAAAGAA
Organism: Capra ibex; assembly: GCA_006410555.1. NCBI lineage: Eukaryota > Metazoa > Chordata > Mammalia > Artiodactyla > Bovidae > Capra > Capra ibex. Next base: position 2,813,715 of record SJYO01000233.1, on the reverse strand, counting down.
CAAAAACACTATTACACAACTGACAGAGGGGATGACCTGGTCAAGGGACTCCCGTCTTCAGTTAGACGTGTCCCGGGACGTATGTCCACCACGGGCTATGTACAACTAATGTAACCGCTAAAAATGATGACAAGTCGTCTGAGGTCTACCCGGAGGGACGGAGGGGGAGCGTGAGCACCGACTGAGAGGCGGTCGTGAGTCGAGACTCGTCTGTTGCGAAGGGTACAGTGTGCGTCGGCTTCTTCGGAGGCGGAGGGAGGAGACTGGGAAAGTGAAGGACCTCTCGGCTCCAGGAGCTCCAAGTCTCGGAAACGACCGGACGTGCTACGTCTGACACCTCCGGTCCCGTCCTTGAGTCCGGACGGCTTGTGGGTCGGGAGGGAGAGCCCCGGAGCCGAAGGGGTGGGACCTTGTCCGGTTAGGGGTAGAGGAGCACCGGATCACTACTCCTACTTCCCTCTGACCCACCCACTCCCGGAGACCTACGACCTGTCCCAGGGGTCGAGGGGAGTGTGAGATTTGGTCCACCTTTCGTTGTGGTGGACCCGGAAGAAGGGGACCCTCTCCAGCTTTCTCCGCGTCTCCCATCTCCTCACCCGGATGGACACCCGGGAGTGGTCTGTGTCGCCCCTTCCCTGAGATTTCAGTTGTAAGATTTTACAATCAGTGAGTCAACACAAACTGAGTACCTAACTTCCGGGGATCCGAGGAGACAGGTATCCTAAAGGGTTCGTTCTTATGACCTTACCCAACGGTAAAGGAAGAGGTCCCCTAGAAAGGTTGGGTCCCTAGCTTGGTCGTAGAGGACGTAACCTCCGTCTAAGAAATGGTGACTCGGTGGTGACCTGTGTAACCCCTTCCCTTCCGACCGGAATTTTGTACGAAGTGTCTTCGATTAGGAAGTGACCCCTCCCCACTAGTGATGTTGAGGATGGAGACGACGTCGGTGGTTGGGAGTCCTGGGGTCTCGGTCCTTTGTGGTGTCCTCGGGGTTAGGGTGGTAGGTCAAGGGACACCGGGACTTCGTCTTCCCCGACGACTGGTGGAAGGGGAGTCCACAGAGGTAAGTTACGACTTTCCGAGGTCGGACTGGGAATGGACCCGAAAGGGAAGGAGGAAGGAGTAACCGGTCCCCTGTGGACGAGTATGAAGTTCGGGGTTTAGGTAGGAAAGAACCTCCGGTGGGGGTCGTCTGGATCGACAGAGGTAGTGGGGATGTTGACGGGAGGGTAGGGCGACGGGGGGTCGTACCACGACCTGTGATCGTACAACAAACTCACCTAAGAACCCACTGACCCTTCATTGGGGATTGTGTGATGAACCCAAGATCGAAATGGGAGTTCGGACCTCGCACAGACTGGGAGGTACCCGTATACTTATTGCATCCCCCAACTTAGACTCGAGAAGGTAACCCGTTCATTGAATTGGAAAGACCCGGAGTCAAAGACTAAACATTTTATCCAGTTAGGTTAGGTCTTACCCCCTTTACGATTCGATGACGAAGACGACGATTCAGTGAAGTCAGCACAGGTTGAGACACACTGGGGTATCTGTCGTCGGGTGGTCCGAGGGGGCAGAGACCCTAAGAGGTCCGTTCTTGTGACCTCACCCAACGGTAAAGGAAGAGGTTATGTACTTTCACTTTTCACTTTTCACTTTCCCTTCAACGAGTCAGTATAGACTGAGAATCGCTGGGGTACCTGACGTCGGATGGTCCGAGGAAGCAAGTATCCTAAAAGGTCCGTTCTCATAACCTCACCCCACGGTAACGGAAGAGGCGATTCGATGACTCGGGGTGGATATAAGAGAGGGAGTAAAAAGGTCGAGGGGTCCGACATAGAAGGAAGAAAAAAATAGGAGTTCAGGTCTTCGAAGGTTACCTATCGACAATCCCCCTCCGTCTCTACACCGACGTCGTCCCTCTCCCGTCTCTGTCTCTGGTATCCACGACCATCCTCAGGTCCACCCCAGACGGTCCTGGCAGCACACCTTCCTTCCAGGTCGGTGATCCTTGTTTCAACCTGACTACGGGTGAGACTGACCTGAGTCCCGGTGTCGGGACGAACCTTTCGCGTTTCCTTTGGTCTCGTCCCCCTTCTCCGACTACCGACCCGGAGGGGACCCCGTCTCGGTCCGGAAGGTCAAGGGGACGGGGACCCTAACGACTTGGGGTCACGGACGGTGGGGGAGTCAGGGTGGGTGTGTCTCTCAGACGTTTGGTTTCCTTAGTGAGTTGGTGTTTGGATATCCATGACATACAGTCGGTGGTAAGACCCCTAACGTCTATTCTCCACTCGTTTTACTTACACCGATGACTGGAACTTCAGGTCGTCTTTTCTACCTTTAATGTGTCTGTTGACACACTATAAAGTCCCACACTGGAGACAGTGCTCCGTTTTATTTCGTCCTAATTTCCACCTTATCTCCCGAGAAACTCCTCCACTGTAGACTTGAGTCCGGACTTGCTTCACTCCCCCCTTCGAGACATTCATACGTCCCCGTCTTTCAAAGTCCGTCTTCCTTGTCGTTCACGTTTCTGGGACCCCGTCTTTACACTATACCTACGTCGACGGTTGTGACGACTTCTCTCACTCGTGGTCTACCTCGTAGTCGTCAGCAGTCGACCCACGGGAACCACCACTTTTGGAAGTCGAGACATCGAAAACAGAGGAATAGTCAGCCTACCCGTGTCTTTCTACGGTATCCACCAGTGGTCCTGCTTTTACCTCCTTCAGTCACATCCATTTTGGAATATCGAGTCCTCATGTATCATCTACAAGTTATTTTCTCCCGACTTCACCGTTTCCATTGACCCCTCCGTCCTTTACCGGTGTCCTACCCTCGTCCAGAATCTTTGTCCTTAGAGTCGTTTCCCGACACCAGGAAGGGAGGTGTCGTAAGGAGAACTGGACTGGACGACCCAGGACGTCCGTAGTCAAACGTTGAGAACTCTTATTCAGACACTAGTTTCCGTCTTCTGGTCCAAGGATTCTCCTCTACGAATTCGTCGAGACTCTTGGGTCTCAGGCCTCCTTCCCTTCCGAAGGGTACGTTTCCATTTCCCGTCCAAGGTAGAGGACGTACTAGGTCCTGTTCACCTCCTTCTTCCCTTCCTCTTTTCTCGTCGTCGTAGTCGCTCTTCCCGTCGAACATAAGTTTCTCGTGGACTACACGTTAGGCGTGTCAGAACTGTTAGTGTTGGTGTGTTGAGGGTAAGCATCTTACGAGCCATGCCCGGTTTACGAACCGGTAAGAGACACAAGAAGAATTGTTGGGATGGATACTCCGTTCTTGAGTCGTAAGGGTAAAATGTCTCCTCGTTTGACTTCGACACCCGGTAATTCGTTAACCGGGTACCAGGACACCGTTAATTCAGTGTTTCCGGTCTGAGTTTGGGTCTACACAAGGTGTTCGAGAGGTGGTGTCCGGGGGTCGGAGGACGTCCTCTCCCGTGATCCCTCGGTGTCTTCCAAGAGTTGTCCTTTGTCTTCAGTACCCCCGGTAAGACCCTGTTAAAAGACCAACGTAGTGTCCTCCGGGCTAGGGGGAGTCACCGACCAGAGTTCCAGAGTCACCGTCCCCGGGGACGGAATCGGAAGGACGCCTTTCCTGGGGTCGTGTCTTGGGGGTCGAGGCATTCCGTCCCTTACTCGTGAATCGTTCCGGAGGAGGGTGGGCGGGGTTCCCGAGTCCGTGGTCGAGGTTGGATGTCGAAATTAATTTTCCGAAAAATTTGGTAATCGTCGTTATTATTATTTTGGGGTTTATCCTTGTTATTTTGTCATGCTGACAGCCTCTTAATTTTACCCGTGGACCGCAAGACGTCGGGGGTCCCCCGTTAAACCCCTGGTCCGTCCACTGTGTTAAAAGTGGAGGTTATCTGGGTAGTCAAGGTCTACGTCCGATGCTTCCCTACCGGAGTCTCTTTCCCTGGTAGGTCGAGGGGGGTCCGGTGAAACCCCTCGGGGTGTTCCTCCTGAAACCGACGCACAGGGTTGGGGGTAGATCAATCAGTCACAGGGGGTGCGGAGGGAGGTGAGTCGGATCGTGTTTCGGTTGTCCGGACCGGTGGTTTTAGATTAACCGGGGAGGGGAGGTGTAGGGGTCGGGCAGGACTACGTCAGGTGAAAGTAGAGAGGACTTCGACGTGGTCGGAACATGGGCCCCAGAGGTACAAGTAGACCGGGGGTCGTTGACTCGGGTTTGGTTTACGTCTAAAATGATGGAGGAGACCGTAGAGGAGGGAGGACCTCTCGTGCGGGTTGAACAGGACCCACTCGGGTCTGAAAGAGGTGGCGTCCCGGGAACGTGTCAGACGGACCCTCTAGGACGTCGGGTATCGAGGGACTAACCGACGGAATGGCCCATCTCGAGTCGGAGTTGTGGTGGAGACCTTTCGGATCTGTGAACGGTAGGGCGGGGGTGAGGTGGGGCGGGGCGGGTAGTAAGAAAGTCGTGACATCGTAAGGATAGTTAAAAGACAGACCGGTAGGAGACGGAGAGTGTCCTCTCGGGACACTCCCGTGTCCAACCCAGACGAACAGCGACACGGGATCACAGATGGTGAGACGGACCGTGAATTTTTTACAAACGACCTACTAGGTCGTTGTCCTTGGGGGACGACAAGTGACTCGGGACAGGAGAGGGACGTCAGGTTCCTTGGTGGCGAGGGGTTTACAGACCAGGAGGGACACCCATCCACCCCCGTCACTGAAAGATCGGAGGGTTCCAAAGATCTAGGACTCCGGAGATGTCCACCAAGTACTCTGGACGTTCGGAAACGGAAGTGAGGTATGACCGTCACTTTTTCACTCACAGTCAGCGAATCAACACAGACTGAGAAACACTGAGATATTTGGTATCGGACGTCCGAGGAGACAGGTACTCTAAGAAGTCCCTTCTTATGACCTCATCCAACGGTAAGGGAAGAGGTCCCCTAGAAAGGTTGGGTCCTTAGTTTGGACCCAGAGGACGTAACGTCCGCCTAAGAAATGGCAGACTCGGTGCTCCCTTCGGAGATATTACAGTCCCTCGTCCTATTTACCAGAGGTTCTAAGACCTAGATCCAAAAGCGGGTAAACTGTCTACAGAAGGACCACGGTCGGGACCCGGCTCATGTGTCTTAGGTCTCGGGTCCTGGGTAGGATTCCCCCGAAGGTCCGGTCATCCCCTCTGGTTCGGTCTTTCTGGACACGATGTTTCACGGGACCACAATATGTATACGTCCCGTCTCACCCCTCCCCACACCGCCGACCCGGTGTGTCGGTGTGTGAGTAAACCTAGGATTGGGGTGGTGAGGTAATGACACACTGAAACCCGTTCGCTGGAGTGAAGAGACTCGGAGTCCAAAGGAGTGCTTCCGTGCCCTTGGTGACGGACTCTGTAGTCTCGGTATCAGACCTTTTTCTTGTCTCGGCTTTCGTGACAAGTACATGACCACTCCCGACGACTACTCGCTTTTACTTGGTCCCCGAGACTCTCTCCGTCCACACCGACGGACTTCCTTAGGCCCTACCGAAGTCTCTCCTCCACCGTACCCTTTATTCGAAACTTTTTACTTATCCTCAAACACTCCGGTCTCCCCTTTCGTGTAAGTTTCTCACTTCTCGACACATTTCTTCGTCTGGGAGTGACGTCGGGGTCGTGATCTCTTCGGACTGACGTTTCCGTACCCGACGGGACGGGTCTTCCTCACCGGGAGGGGGGCTTCCTGTGGTCAGACGTCTCATCCAAAAGAAAAAACGAAAATCATAAAAAATTTTTTATTGAGGAAATAATTGAAGAAGAATAATTTTGAAAGTTTGTATGTGTTGTCGTCCCTTTTCTCGACGTAAATGTCCCACGTAAAATTCGTCCCACTCCTCCATTGGGACCGTACGGCTCCGGGGGAGACGTGAGACGGGGGTCAAGAGACACTGAGGTTTCACTCTGGTCTACCGGACCTTCCCTCCTGCCTCCTGTGATGAACCGGTCGTCGAGACCCCGGGAGGGTGGAAGATCTTGGTTGGTCCGTCTCAGACTTGGTTGGGACAAGTCTTCAGTCTCGACCTCCGTCGGCAAAAGAAAATGGTTGCCCACTTTTTCCTTTTTCTTTAGTTCAGAAAAGGGTCCGTCTGCTGTAAAGGACGTAGACTCTCCCACTCTGAGACGAGAACCTTCCTTTCTTTCTCAGAGGACAGAGCTCGAAGGAGAAACTTCGAGGTACTTATATGTACCGCCGTCCGTCTCCCAAGAAACTCTACGATTGTCCGACGGAATGGAACCTTTTAACTCCAGTAGCCGAAACTCCCCTAGAACTGAGGTCGCCGACCCCAACCCCCTCCCAACTCTCTCGTCCGCGATGTCTCTGACCTCTGGGTCACCGGTCGAGACTGGAACCCGTTGAGTGAGAACAGGGAAGACTCGGAGATACAAGAGTGGACACTTTACCCCTTTGAATGAGGTAGGACCCCGACCGCTCCTGTCTTCTACTACGATTCACTGTGTGGGCTATACCGTGAACCATGTGTGACCCACGGGTTATGAACACCACGAATATAGTGTCTTGGGTCTCGAACCTCCCCGGTGACCTTGTTAATTGTTGCTTCTTCCCACCCAAACCGTTCAGTAGGTTGGACTCGAGTTTAGGAACGAGACGAACGGTGATCGAAACACGGGACCCCGTTCTACGTAGTGGAGAAACGTGGAGTCAAAGGACTAGACATTTTACCCTTCTAGAGACAAATGGGTGGGACCTCTACTTTCCTCGATTCTATATGCATTTGGAGACCAGTTGTTGATTGTGTCTTTCTGTTAAAATCAGGAACTCCAAGTACGAGTACATCCGAAACCGAGGAACGACGTCGACTCCGATCCCCACCCTCCCACCCCACCTTACTCCGTACCTGGTCCGTACCCTTTCCGACTGTCCTCTCTACGGAACCTCTAGTCGGGTGAAGAACCACTTTTCCTACTCATTCTGAGTTTCGGATTCTTCCTGAGTGACCTTCCTGTACTTGGGAAACGGGACGGGTCGAGGTACTAGACAGGAAGTGGGAGTTCTGTAGGCGTGAGGAGTCGGGAGTTACGGAGGGTCTAGTCACCGGTGTGGTGACCCCGTTGACCGGGTCGTCCCGAGGAGGGTCACGGGGAGGAGGTCTTCTTTTCAGAGTACTTTGTGTTTAGACTAGTGGAGTGGAGGACCCGGGTTCGAGAGGTTTCTGAGACCGAACTTAGTCCCTTTTCCGGTTCAGGGAGGATGTTCGGGACAAGCTGGCGATTCAGTACAGGTTGAGAAACACTGGGATACTTGACGACTTGTAGTCCGAAGGGACACGAAATGGTAGAGGGCCCCAAACGAGTCTGAGTACAGACAACTCAGCCACAACGGTAGGTTGTCGGTATACGGGGAAACAAAGGTACTGGTGTAGAGGACGATGACTAGGGGAGTGAGAAGGGTCGGTGTGAATTTGTACCGTTCGTACCGACGCACCACGATCACCATTTCTTGGGCGGACGGTTACGTCCTCTGCATTCTCAGTGTTCAAGTCAGGGATCCAACCCTTCAAGACCTCCTCCCATGTCGTTGGGTGAGGTCATAAGAGCGGACCTCTTAGGGTACCTGTTTCGGACCTCCCGAGGTCAGGTATCCCAGTGTTTTTCAACCTGTGCTGACTTCGCTGAATCGTGCGTGTCAGAGGAACCGTACATCATCCACGAGATCTTTGTAGGAGACTTACTGACTCAGTCATTCACTTGTAGACGAAGGCAGAAGCCACTACATTCTTTGGGACGACGGATTCTTTGGGGGAAGAGACCGGGGAGAGGGGCCCCTGTCTCGTCATGGGTCGTCTCCAACCCGTCCGTCCACCGGTCGTCAGACCCACTGGGGACAGGCCGAGACCGACGACGAGTCTGACGTACGTCCCGATTGACGATGTTGAGGTCTCGTTTCACTCAATTACTCCGTCTAATTACAGGGGTACAACGAGGACAAGGGTGGTGCCGGTAGTCCCTCGGTCTCCTCCCTGTCGACCCCGAAGTCCCGGGGCCGGTGACCCACGAACCCCACGGACTGGGGTGGGTCGGACCGGTGCACCGGTGAGGATGAGAAGAGGGACTACGTCCACAGTAGGTATTTCCCGTCCCTTGTTTAGAATCCACAGAAACCACACACCCGTGACCTTTACCCACGGGCAAATGGGTAGTGTGCATCTTTGTTCGCAGGGGTAACCTCTCTCCCCCTTGGTTTCCGGTCTCTCTACCCCACCGGACAGGATCCTGGAGGTCGGCTCACCTCGACAGTGGAGAGTGTAGGACGAAGTAGAACACTCCCTCTACCTCGGGGAGAAACCTAATGGTCAGGGGAGGGGAGTGGTGCACGGGACCTCCGTTACCACTTACTGATATTATTCTTCTCTTTATTGTTGTCACTGTTATTAACTGTGTGACAGGTGACCCGTGATACGGTTTTGATTTGTCAGTCCTGAAGGGGCCACCAGGTCACCGATTCTGAGGTGTGAGGGAGACGTCCCCCGGGTCCAAGTTAGGGACCAGTCCCTCGATCTAAGGTGGACCACGTTGATTCTCAAACGTGCGGTGTTGATTTCTAGGGCGCACGACATTGATTCTGGGTCACGTCGGTCTGTTTATTTATTTATTTATATTTTGTCTATCTGGAGATTTTTTGTTTTGTTCTTTGATTTGTCGGTGACTGCGGAGTTGTTGAGATGCTCTGTCTTAGAGAATATACGGGTTAAATGTCTACTCCTTTAACTCCGTCTCTCGCCGTTTTCACGAACTGACTCCGTATGACACTCCTTCGCCTGGACGTTACGATATACTAGGTGGTGGAGGGAGGCACCGGAGGAAAGCCTAAGATTGGATCCGAGACCGGAACCTCCACCTCTAGACCAGTGGACCGGGAAGAGGTCGGGACAGTGGGGGTGGAGACCGGACCGAGTTTCCCAAAGAGTGAGGAAAGTTTTCTTCAAACCCTTCTTTCTGCGTATAACACAAATTTGACGGTAGTAAAAAGGGAGTAATGTCTCCGGTATATACAAGTGATATCTTTTGACCTTCTTTTGTCTCTTCGTAAATCTTTTATTTTACTAAGGAGAGGGTCTCTACTGGTAAAAACTATAAAACCCGTACAGTAAGAACAGAAAATAAAAGGTATATATTAGGTTAGTAGTTCTGTAGTGGGTCGTCGTATGCTAAACGAGAGACGAACCGGGACATGGTTCATAGAACATATGTAATAGAGTAAATTGGGAGTGTACGAGAATAAAGTAGGAGTAATGTTGGTACTATGGTAGTAATTTTAGGGACAGAATGTCTATTCGTTTACCTCCAAGTCTCTCCATTGCATTATACAGGTCCTAGTGTTTCGACCAGTGACAGGTCAGAAGTTTAAGTGTAGAAAACCGAGACTTGACAAAGGAATATTGAAGGTCCTCGACCTTAACGGTCCAGTTCGTATATATTTTAAGATTCGAAAAATTTAGAATTAAAATTTTTTAAGATATGGTTGAACAGGGTTTTTTATCCCCCTCCCCGCCAGAGTTAAAGAGTCAAACGCGGAAACGGTTATCCCAGATCCTTCCGGATAAAAGGGTATGAGAACAGGTACGGTCTGAATACAAAATTTTTGGACGGTCTAATTAGACGTTTGTTCTACATGGTAGAGACAAAGACTATAAAGAAATGAAAGTGACACATAACAATCGGAGACACACCTAGACCCCGGACTGACCGGTCCCGGACTGCAGGAAGGTCGATCTTCGAGGTACAGAGTTGTGTCTTCCTTGTTCTTCTCTTCGACTCGGTAGTTCAATTCCCAGCATAGGTCAATGGAGTGTGGAATCAGTGGGACAGTACCACATGAAACTGGAATCTTCGTTCAGAACGTACCTTTTGTCTTACGGAACTTACACGTCCTAGGGAGTCGGGTGAACTGTCCGTTTGACTCAGTCTTCATCGAAAGGGGGTCGAAAACCCGGACTATGAAGAAGAGATAAGGACTCAGAGTGGGATAGTACACTTTTTAATACTTGGAAGTCTAAGTTATTTAAGTTTCTTAAGTTCTAGTTCTTCATACTTCTCTTGATGTGGTTCCAGTTAGAAGTAGTTTAACAAGTTTTGGGTTCTATTTCTCCTTTAGGACTTTCTTTAGTCCCATTTCTCTTCTCTTGCTTCTACTCCTACTGTCGTCTAAAGACCGGTTTTCGTTAGTTTACTCTTGTATCCTTGTCGTAGAAATTTCACAGCTTTCCTGTTTTAGACAGTTGAATCTTAAGGTACAGGTCGTTTGTATTGAAAGTTTTTACTTCCTATTTTTATTTCTGAAAAAAGACCGTCTCTTCGTCTTTTTTTAAGTAGTGGTCGTCTGGGTGTGATTTCTTTTCAGTTTCAGGAAGTTCGCCTTCCTTTTACTATACTTTCTCTTTGGACCTAGATGTTTTTCCTTAATTCTCATGACCTTTTACATTGATGTACTTATTTGTATTCTAATAAAAAGAGTAATAAATCTAGAGAAATTTTCTATCGAATGACAAATCTGTTATTATTATACTAAAACATAAATTATGTACATCTTCATTTTACGTATTGTTATCTTATTCTTACGCTATCAGAAGATGTCCTTCACTATATTATACTAAACTTTCATCTGTCACCAATTCAATTTCCACACATGATATTTGGTGTGTCCTTAGTGACTTCATTGCTTTATTTCACGATTCAGTGCAATTAGTACAGACTGAGAAACGTTGGGGTGCCTGATATCGGGCGGTCCGAGGAGACAGGTACCTTAAGAGGTCCGTTCTTATGGCCTTACCCAACGGTACGGGAGGAGGTCCCCTAGAAGGGTTGGCTCTCTAGTTTGGACGAAGAGAATCGTCCGTCCGAGAAATGGTGATCGTGGTGGACCGTTCGGGTTGTTTGGTTTCTGATTGTCGATTTTGTGTGTCGTTCTCCTTTCTAGTTTTGGATTGGTATAATTGTTAGTGTAGTTTACATTTACCAGATTTGTGAGGTTGATTTTCAGTCTCTGAAAGTCTGACCTATTTCTTTATCTGGGTTGATATACGACGAATATTCTTTACGTGAAGTTAATATCTTGTTTTTGTCACCCAATTTTCATTTCTATATCTTTTGGCATCTTTTTACAAATTGTGGTCAGTTTTCTTTTGACCTCCCGATAATCTTTTTTATAATCTTTTTTTTACAAAATCTTCTTTTTCAGTAAGATATTTCTAATTCTCCGGTTAGGTAGTTCTCCTTGTTATTAGGATTTATAAATGTGTAAATTATTGTTTTGAAGTTTTATGTATTTCGTTTTTTGTTATCTTTACGTTCTTTTTTGTCTATTAAGGGTTAATATATCAGTCCCTAAAGTTATAGTGAGAGAGTTAATGACTACCTTGTACATTTGTCTTTTATTTATTCCTATATCTTCTAAACTTATTGTGATAGTTGGTTGAACTGAACTGTAAATACCTTGTGAAGTGGTTAATTGTTGTCTTATATATAAGAAAAGTACCTTGTAAATGGTTTTACTGGTATAAGACCCGGTAATTTGGTCAAAGTTATGTAAAGTTTTCTAAGTTCAGTATGTTTTATGTAAGATACTACTGTCACCTCAATTATATTTTTGGCTATTGTCTTTTGTAGGGACCTTTTAGGGTTTATAAACCTTTGTTTTATTATATGAAGATTTCTTCGTCACCCAGTTTCCCTTTAGTTATCCCTTTAACCTTTTAAAACTTGACTTACTTCCGTTTTCGTAGTGTATAGTTTTAAAGACCCTACGACGATTTCGTCATGCATCCCCTTTGATATCGTAATTTACAGACATAATCACTTCTTCTTTCCGAAGTTTGGTTACTGGAGACGGAAATGGAATTCTTTGCTTTTCTTGTTTAATTTGATTTGATTCAGCCTTGTTCCTTTGTTATGTCTAAGTTACCCTTTAGTTATTTTTTCTCTTGTCTTTTCGTTATTTCTTTGTAGTCTGTGTGTCTGTCGTCCAAGAAACCTTTCTAGTCATCTTGACTTTTTTAGAGATCGGTCTACCTAGTTTCTTTCTTTTATATCTTTCTTCCCTCTCTTCTGTGTTTAATGGTTATAGTCCTTACTTTGTCCGCTATAGTGATGTCTAATGTGTCTATAATTTTCTTGTCATTCAAAGTTTTAAGTAATGTTTCGATGTCATTAGTTCAGTCCCACCATGACAGTATTCCTATCTAGTCCCCTTGTATTAACCCTCAGGTCTTTTTTTTTATCGGGGGTATAAATACCAATCGACTAAAGGTTGTTCCCACGGTTCTGGTAAGCTACCCCCTTTCTTGTCGGAAAAGTTGTATACCACTACCGTGTTGACTTATAGGTGTAATTTTTTTTTTTTTACTTCAACCTGATGGAGTGTGGTACATGTTTTTTTAATTGAGTTTTACCTAGTTTCTGGATTTGTATTCTCGATTTTGATATTCCGCGAATCTTCTTTTGTGTCCACATTTAGAAATGTTGGACTTGATCCGTTACACAAAAGTATATGCTAGGGTTTTCGTGTACGTGGATTTTTCTTTTTTATCCATTCAGTCTGAAGTAGTTTTACCTTTTCCTGTGAGGGTTCTTACACGTTTCTGTTGAGTGTCTGACCCTATTTATACACTTCTAGTATATAGACTACCGTCTGAATATAAGGTTTTATATATTTCTTGGGAGGATCGAATTATTGTATCTCCGTTTGTCGGGTTAACATTGTACCCGTTTCCTACACTCTCCTGTAAAGAGTTTTCTTCTGTGTCTACCAGTTATTTATGTACCAGTTGTAGTCTTCGGTACTTTTATTACGTTTAGTTTTGTGTAGGTGATCCTACCGATATTAATCTTTCTATATGTCAATCCCTGAAAAGACCCCTAGGTCATCAACTCTGAGGTACGAAGGTTACGTCCCCCACGCCCAAGTTAGAGACCAACCCCTGGATTCTAGGATGTACGACACACCGTACGGGAGGGGCGAGGGCGTTTTTTTTTTTAATTTTAATTTTTCAATTTTTATAACCACTCCTGGACCTTTTTAACCTTGGGAGTATGTGACGACACCTTTATGTTTTACCATGTCGGAGAAATTTTTTGTCGGACCTTCAACGAGTTTTCGAATTTATGTCTTGTATCCTTGGTCACTAAGGTGAAGACCTATGTACCACTACCACACCAGTCATCAAATCAGTGATTTAGTATAGACTGAGAACACTGGGGTACCTGATATCGGGTAGTTCGAGGAGACAGGAAATAGGTACCCTAAAGGGTCCGTTCTTATGACCTCACCCAATGGTAAAGGAAGAGGTCCCTTAGGAGGATTGGGTCCCTAACTTGGACCCAAGACGTAACCTCCGCCTATAAAATGACTGACTCGGTGATTTTACTTTTGTACAGGTGCACTTTTGGATATATGTTACAAGTTTTGTCGTAGTAAACATTACCTACTTTTCATCTATGTTGTGTTTGTGGGTGTTTGACTTCTTACCTATCTATTTTACATCGTATAGGTATGTTGCCTTACACACATACACGTACACACACACACACAATCAGCGAGTCAACACAGGTTTAGATACCCTGGGGTACCTGATGTCGGACGGTCCGAGGAGATAGGTACCCTAAGGGGTCCGTTCTTATGACCTCATCCAACGGTAAAGGAAGAGGTCCTGTGTTACCTTGTGATAAGTAGTTATTTTTACTTTCTCCATAACAATGTATGATGTTGAACATACTTGGAACTTTTGAAGTACCATTCACTTTTTTCTGTCAGTGTCCCTGGTATAGTATACTAAGGTATAATATACTTGACAGAGTTTGTTCGTCGAGATATCTATGTCTTTCATCTGATCATCAACGGGTCCTGATTCCCATTCCCTCAGCCATATGATTGTTCATATCTCAAAGAAAACCCCCACTACTTTACAAGATTTGAACTACACTACTGACCACATGTTGACACATGTTACCATGATTTTGGTAACTAAAAATAAAACATACGTTTAACATAATATATATTAATGTTGAGTTATTTCGACAATGAAAAATTTCACTATTGTTTCCTTATACTACTTGTTTAAATACGGTTATTTAAACTGTTGAATCTACTTTACTTGTTTAAAGGTACTTGTATACTTAATGGTTTCGGGTGAATTCTTCGACATCCATTGGACTCATCGGGATATAATTACTTTCTTTAACTTAAAAATCTATTTTGAAAGGGTGTTTCTTTTGAGTACTGAGTCTACCGAAGTAGCCACTAAAATCTGTTTGTACATATACAATTAAGATGGATTTGAGAACATTTTCTGACTTCCCTCCCTTTATAAAACGAAAGATGACGTGAAATATCCCGGGATTATAGTTTTGGTCTGTTTGAGTTATGTTATTTGTTTTTGATATCTGGTTATCGGGAATACTTATACCTACGGTTTTAGTATATGTTGTAAAATCGTTTGGATTAAGTTATTATATAATTTTCCGGTTCACCCTGAGTGGAACTTACACCTCAACCGAGTTGTAAACTTTTGATTAGTTACATGAAGTATTGTCTGATTTTCTCTTTTCGGTACGCTAGCAGAGTTTTGTTTCTTTTTCGCAAAGTGTTTTAGGTTGTAAGTAAGGATTAAAAATTTTAAGAGTCGTTTGACTTTTATCTTCTTTTTAAGGAGGTTGACTATTTTCGTAGGTGTTTTTGGGGTGTCGATTATGGTATAGATTACCACTCTCTGACTTCAGAAGGAAGATTCTGGTCCTTATTCTGTTCCTACAGGTAAGAGTAGTGAAGATAAGTCGTAACGTGTCCTCAAAGATCGGCCCCGTTAATTGGTTCTTTTACTTTGTTTTCCGTAGGTGTGATCTTTCTTTCTGTCTTTTGATAGAAATAAACGTCCATTGTACGAGTAGATATATCTTTTAGGTTATCTTCGGTACGTGTCGTTTCGATAATGTTGACTATTCATTCGAATGATTCCACATCCTATTTTCTAGTTAGATATTTTTAGTTAAAAAAGATATGTGATCGATGTTTGGTCGTCTTTGATTTTTAGAATTTGTGGTACATATTGTCGTAGTTTTTTATACTTTATTAATCCTTATGTGTACTGTTTTTGCACTTTCTGATCTATACCCTTTGATTCAATAACGACTCCATACAAAAATCTTTTTGTGGATTTATTTTAACTCTATAGAACGAGTGTCTAATCCTCTAAGTTATAACAATTCTACAAGTAAGATAAGTTTGACTGGATGTATAAGTTTGGTTAGAGTTGGTTTTATCGTTGTCCGTGAAAACATCTTTAACTATTCGATTAATGTTTTAATTACACCTTTACGTTTCCTATATGTTATCGGTTTTGTTGAAACTTCTTTTTCCCATTTCGACCTCCCGGACGAAAGTTTTGTCATAGTGTGACGAAACTTCATAGTCTTCTGTCTGTTTGTCTATTTACCTTGTCCTCTCAGGTCTTTATCTGGGTGTGTGTATATACTTATATATACTGAGAACTGTTTCCTCGTCTCTATTAGTCGTCTCGGTTTCCAAAAGAAAAAGTTGTTTACCACGACCTTATTAGTTTATAAATACTCGTTTTTCACTTTAAATTAGATGTAGAGTGTGATTGTTTTTAATTGTGTTTTATGCAGTATCAATATTTGTATTTTGGATGTTGATATTTTGAAGTTCTTCTTTTGTGTCTGATTTGGGAATACTAGAACCTGTACCATTTCTAAAGAATCTATGCTGTTGTTATCTGTATTAGGTATTCTCTTGTTTGACTATTTAATCTGAAGTAAGTTTAAAATTTTACGGTCACGAAACTTTTCTGTTCGGTATCCGACCTCCTTTTATAAAGGTTTTGTATATAGGAAACATCCTGAACATAGGTCTTATGTTTTTCTTGGGTGTTTTGAGTACTTATTCTTTTGTTGGTTGGGTTAAATTTTTACCCGTTTTCTCTGTTTCTCTATAAAGTGGTTCCTTTTATATGTCTCCCGTTGATTCCTGTACTCTTCCACAAGTTGTAGTCACCAGTAGTTCCTTAACGTTTACTTGTGGTGTCACTTTATGAGGTCGATAGTCTTACGAATTTTAACCTTCCTAACTGAGACGTTTCGTAACCATTCCTGCACCTTCTTGAAGGTGTGTGACGATCACCCTTAAAATTTGCCACGTGGGTGAAACCTTTTGTGGAGCTATCCAAAGGATTTTTTTAATTTGTGTGTGGATAGTTTAGTAGGGCAGTAAGGAGACCTACACAAATGTGTTCTGTCACGTTTGTATACAAGTATGTTTCTGAACATGTGATTTTACGTATCTTCGAAAAATTATCGGGGTTTGACCTTTATTCGGGTTTAGAGGTAGTTGCTCATTTACTTATTTATTTGATATCGTATAAGTGTGTTACCTTATGATGAGTTGTGTTATTCTTTCTTGATAAGTATGTACGATGTTGTGTCCACTTTGGGGTTTATTAATACTATTCACTTTCTTTCGTTTGTATTTCTCCTACATACTAAGGTAAATATATCTTAAGATCCCTTGCGTTTGTTTACGAACAGACACCTGCCCCTCCCTGTTATCGTCTCACACCCCCTCCCTTCTCCCTTGTCCTCTGTCTCCCGTCAAATGGATTCCGGTGTTCCTGTGAAAGCTCTCACTACTTATACAAGTAATAGAACTAATACCACTACCAAAGTGCCCCTGTATGTAAACGATCTTGAATAGTCAAACTTGTGAAATTGATACACACTAAATAACATACAGTCAATATGCAGTAATTTTCGACAAAAAGTTTTTTTCCTTTTATTTAGTTTCAATACGCTTTTTCTCCGTCTTTTTCCTAGTTTGATCTTATGAAACCAAAAAAGTTGAATCTCCAAGATTACAAAAATCTCAGAACTTTACAATTCAGAGTAGATAAGTTTCTCAGTATTAGTAAATAAAGGTCTTATATTTGTATGGAGTAAGACAGTGAACTTCTATTGACACGACTCTGAGACTCTACGTGACCATGGTCCATACTCCGACAGTAAGATTTGGTAAATAGGATTTTACATTATGGGTAGTGGACTCTAGGGGCCTAAGGTAACGAAAGATACACGACACGAATCAGTGGAGTCAACACAACTGAGAATCGCTGGGGTGCCTGACGTCGGGCGGTCCGAGGAGACAGGTACCCCTTAGAGGTCCGTTCTCATGACCTCACCCAACGGTACGGGAGGAGGTCCCCTAGAAGGGTTGGGTCCCTATCTTGGGTTCAGAGGGCGTAACGTCCGTCTAAAAAAAAATGGTAGATTCGGGGGGCCCTTCGGGTTCTAATGACCTGACCCATCGGATAAGGAAGAGGTCCCCTAGAAGGGTTGGGTCCTTGATCTGACCCCAGAGGACGGGATGTCCACGGAAGAAGTGGTCGACTCAATGATCCCTTCGGGAGGTAATAGGGGAGAGGTAGGAAAAGAGGTTTGTACCTTCCTGCTTGTCTTACCGAGGATCAGACAGTGACCTTAAGATTTAGTAGAGGATGAAATCCCTCGGTGCTTTGTACTGTAAATCTTTCAAAATTCATTATCCCCCTACAAGAAGGTGGTATTCTTACTCGTCCTTCTCTCCCTCGTCTTCGCTTTGTGCCTCCCCAAGACCTCAGTAGAGGGTCCCTCTTCCTTTTGCAGGGGTCTGGTTTGTTGGTTGCCTTGGATAGAGGTTGTGATGTCGTCTTTGGACATCACTTAAAACAAAAGTAGAAAAAGGAAATTTTTTTTTAAATGTAAAATTAAATGAAAAATTAAAAATTTACTTATCCGAAACAAAAAATCAAATTCCAAATATCTTTTTGACTCGTCTTTAATGTCTCAAGGGTATCTAGGAAATGGGAACGGGGGAACGTCAAGGGGATTTTGGAACGGAGTCACACCATGTAAACAATGTCACCTACTTGGTTATAACTATGTAATAATAATTGATTTCAGGTTCCAATTTCAAGTGAGAAACTTACCTTTTCAAGATACCCAAAACTGTTTATATATTACAGTGCATGGGTATCCGAATCACAGTATCTCAAAATGACGGGATATTATAAGACACAAGGTGGAGGATGAGTGGGGAGGGAAGGAGGGGAGTTTAGGAACCGTTGGTGACTAGAAAAATGACAGAGGTACCAAAATGGAAGAGGTCTTACAGTATGTCAACCTTAGTCTGTCATACATTGGAAATGTCTGATCGAAGAAAGTGAATCATTAATACAAATTTCGAGGAAACACAGAAAAACACCGAACTGTCGAGTAAAGAAAAATGACAACTTATTATAAGGTGATTTACCTACATGGTGTCAAACAAATCGGTAAGTAGGTAGCTTCCTGTGGAACCAACGAAGGTCATAAAAGGTCATATACATGTATATATGTGTTTAGTTCAGTATGACACATATATATATGTAATTCCAAGCACATGAGGTGTTGTGTAACCAGTGTGGAGTTATGTGTTGAAATTTATATTATTATAAGACACCAGTAACTGAGTCTGTCTACCGGTTATAGTTCCCCTTTCCATCGATATCTGTTTCTCCTGAATATACTACGATAAATACGTTTTAGTAGATGTGTATACGTGAAGTAGCCGTCTACTGAAGTTTTGATACTCACTGTTAAATATTCTCATGAACACATGTGGCTCGTAGTAGGATTCGTGAAAAATTATAGTAAAGTAGAAGTGTTGAATACTCCATCCCTTGAAATGACCGAGGTGAAATGTCTGCTCTTCCGACTCCGTGTCTCTCTAATCCATTGAACGAAGTTAGTTTGTCGATTCACCATCTCACCCTAGACTTGAACCTGGAATGCCATGGTCGTTGGTACGAGAACACAGGTACCCCAACGTCTCAACCTGTGCTGACTCGCTGACTTGCTTTGGGACTGGTGTCGGGGACTTCGACGTGTGTCAGACCAGAGACAGTGGGGGAGTACGGAGTGGAGAGGGAGGAGGAGTGGGGTAGTGAACACCGAAGGGGAGAAGGAGAGAAGGGACTTTTACTACAACGGGAGTGTGGTGTCCCAAACGGGTAGTCGGCAAGAGAGGTGGACCTTACTAAGGAGGGGCGAGGAGAAACATTCCCGTTATAGGAGAGTAAGGGGTCCAGAGTTGGGTTCGCAGTGGAGGAGGTACGTCGGACGGTCTGGGGGTCGGACCCGATCCTAGAGAGTAGATTCAGGTATCGAAGGTACTGGGTGGGGACACCTGGAGTAGAGACAAGATAGACGAAAAAGACAGGGGATTGTCACTTTTCCCGGCTCATGGTTTGGTGACTACGAAAACTTGACACCACGACCTCTTCTGAGAACTCTCAGGGAACCCATGGTTTCTCTAGTTTGGTCAGGTAGGATTTCCTTTAGTTGGGACTTATAAGTAACTTTCCTGACTACGACTTCGACCTCGAGGTTATGAAACCGGTGGACTACGCTTCTCGGCTGAGTAACGTTTTCTGTGACTACGACCCTTTCAACCTCCCGTCCCGCCCCCCCACCGCTGTCTTCTTCTCTACCAACCTACCGTAGTAGTTGAGTCACCTGTGGTCAGACTCGTTTGAAGTCCTCTACCATTTTCTACCCCTTCGGACCACACGACATCAGGTACCTCAGTGTTTCTCAGTCTATCCTGATTCACCTGTTGTTGTTCTTTTCACTTCTTCACACAAAGTGAGTCTCGGTTCAGGGGAGACGGGTGGTGTCACGGGTGTCTTGACCCGTGAGTCGTTTATGAACTACTTCCTTGCTTTTTACTTACCTACTTAGGTGGACGGTCCCTTCCAGATGAACCTCCCCGGAGGTCTTCCAACTGTAGCTTTCCACTTGCTACGAGTGGTGTCCCTCCACCTAAAGTCCGGTAAAAAAAGTGAGAGTGAAAACATGAAACCCAAATAGACTGACCTCTCATAAGGTCCCCTGTCTATGGTAGAAGGTTAGGGAGTCGTCAAGGACAGACCCCCTGGGAGTAGACGGTGGGAGGGACGGGGGATGTTGTGAGAGACTCGAGACGGACGTCGAGGTCTCCCTCTACATAATTATTTGACTCCCTCTTCCAGTGGGTCGAACGTTTGTGACTCGTCTCGACAGGAACTGAGGTCATGCCTACTTTACACGACCCCCCGCCCCCCGCGAAGTGGCTCGTTCGCGACTCGTGCACACTCGATAAAGACTAAGGGTGGACCGCCCCGGGTCGCGTAGACGGTCTCTTGGTCCCGGTCGAGCCACCCATCTTGGCGACCGGTCGGTGGGGCATTGCGAGTGTGGTCTGGACCGGTAACTGGACGAGTTTTGGAAGGGAGTCGAGGGGTGGTGAGTCCCACGCTCCCTTTCCCTCCGGTCTTGGAGGGGGTCCGTAAGTTCCGAGTCGTTCCAGAGTAGGGTCGAGTCGTAGGACGAGAGGTGAGAGGGGTCACGTCGGTCCAGGAGCGAGTTGAGGACCGGAACCGTGTGCGACGTGGGAGACAGTCCTTACGGACGAGTCGGGGTCATCAACGAGCGAGGGTGCATTGGACGTCCAGAGTCGAACCTGTTGACGAGGTTCTTTAGAAGGGACTAGTAGGGGGGTGTGGAACAGGACCCCGACGCGCGATACCGCTGTGTCTACGACTACTGAATCACCGGACACTAGGGAGAGGATCAGACACTGTTGTACCGGTGGACCGCCCGGGAGTACCAGTAGAGGTACAGGGTCCCGGGGCGTTTCCGCACCGAGTCCCGTCTTTACTTAGGTACAAACGGCTGACTGATGTGCTACCTCTTTCACAAGGACACGACTCTCCCTGTCTCCTTCACCCCCCGTTCTCTCGTCCTCCCCTCGTTCACTAACGCAAACCGACTCCGAACCTCCGGTTCCCATCTCTCTACACCAGGATCGTCCGTCCCTCCACAGGTGTCAGTCGACGTGGAGGAGGTGGGTCGGCCCGGGTCTCGAGATCCCTGGTCCACACCGACGGACGTCCGGGACGGAGGGGTAGGGACTACCCGTGTCACCTACATCTTAGACATGTCTTGTCTCGTAAGACAGATTTATATAGACGAGGGTTGTGTCCTGTGTGTCCCTCCCTCACCCCCCGTGCCATCCGGACTCACGACCCCCTCCGAAAGACCTCGTGAACGGGCCGGGTGCCGGGGGACGGGACCACCCCCGCTCAGGTTAGACCCCGGGTTTGAGTCCCGACCCGGACCCACCCAGAAGGGTTCGTCCCAAGGGTTTCGGACTGGAGGATGGGTTTTCGTCGACGGAACTTACACCCGGTGCATGTTTGGTCCGGTCGTCTCCTCCCTCCCGTGTGTTCACCTCGGACCCCCTCCTCCGGAGCCAGGGGCCGTCAGGTCTCAGGTCCGAGAGGGACGGTGGGACCTTGGTTCCGTGTCTCTCCCTCCGTCGAAGTGTCCCAGTGTGTCCCCCGACCCCCGTCGCTCCCCACCTCTGGGGTTCCCAGGACCGAGGGTCTTTGGGACTTCCCAAGATCTTAAGAGAAGTCGAAGAACTCCAAGAGAGTTCCTAGAGAGTCTACGCTGTCGTCTTTCTCGTGATCCAAGTCTCAGTTCTGAGGCACCAAGCCCTGAAGGGGCCACCAGGTCGCCAATCCTGCGACGCAGAGGTGATGTCCCTCGTACCCAAACTAGGGACCGACCCCTTGATTCTAGGGTGAACGGTGTACCGTGTCAGTTTTTATTTTCAAAAATTTTCCTGTGACACGAAGTCAGAGTAGAGGTGGTGACTCCGGGAGTCCGTCCGGGAAGGCCCGGAGATAGAGGGGTGGATATCTAACCTCGACTCGTGTGCAAGGCCGCACACGTCCGTGAGACGTGTGACCTCACAGGTGAAGAACCGGAAGGGAAGGTCCGACCCTCGGGTCCGTTTGTAAAACACACGTCTAGACCTGACCCCACACCCCTCCCCTGTGATCTTCGGAGGTCTCACACACACAGGTCGACCCCCTTTCCCAGTATTCTCTTGTGTTGTAGTCGATGAAAAAGAACTCGTGGATGACATACGGTCCGGGGCAGGATCTATTAAATTGTGTTTCTGCAGTAGCGTGGGAGTGTGGTTCGGAGGTTCCGTCCGTTACTACGACAATCGGGTACCCCTTGTCTACCCCTTTGACTCCGAGTTTCTCCAAGGACACTGGACGATTTCCAGTGTGTCGACCACTTGTCTCGGTCTGAGTTTGACCCCGGTTGGGTGTCTCAGGTGAGTGAAGGAGGACACCCACCTGATCGAGCGACCCCCGGTGGGTCCCTCCAGTCGGACACTGAGATCTTTCGGAGGGACCCAGGAACCCCGACTCCGTCAGCGATGAAAAGGTGAGTCAAAACAAGAAAGTTAATTTTTGTTTTGGTCTAATTTTTATGGACATATAATCTTGTCAACCTGTATTTACGAGCGACCATATTTACGAAGTCAAAATTCGTCCGTAATTCCGACGTGTGCTAGGGGACCTCTTCCCTTTCCGGTGGGCGAGGTCATAAGAACGGACCTCTTAGGGTGTCTGTCTCCTCGGACCGCCCGATGTTGGATGCCCCAGCGTTTCTCGACCTGTGTTTACTCGCTACTGACTCGCTGATTCGTGTGTGGTCCGGGGTTTGTCGGCTTGGAGGGAGGACGGGGAGTAGGTGAGAGTGGGACCCGTCGTGTCACGTCTCGGACCCGATCAGACCCAAGTTTAGGGTCGAGCTGGTCGACGGTCGACACACTGGAAACGTCACAGTAAGAGGGAGAGGTCCGAAGCAAAAGAGTGGGAGGTAGGTCTCAGTGGCCCATAACCTCTCTGTCACTCCAGTTCAAGACCGGGTCCAAAGTGTCGTTTGTCGATCGTAGTGAGACCAAATTGAATAGTGAATAGTAGTACTAACAAGTCAGTGAGTTAGTACAGGTTGAGGAACACTGGGGTACCTGCCGTCGTACGGCCCGAAGGGACAGGAAGTGATGGAGGACCTCAAACGAGCTTGAGTGCAGGTAACTCAGTGACTACGGTAGGTCGGTAGAGTAGGAGACAACGGGGGAAGAAGAGGACGGGAGTTAGAAAGGGTAGTAGTGCCAGAAAAGGTTCCTCAGTCGAGAAACGTAGTCCATGGGTTTCATAATCTCGAAGTCGAAGTTGTACTCAGGAAGGTTACTTATAAGTGTCAACTGAAGGAAATCCTAACTGACCAAACTAGAACATCAGGTTCCCTGAGAGCTCTAAGGTATTTTTCAAGGGATCTAAAGGACTCACCGAGGACCTCTAACACACACACACACACACACACACACACACACACACACATACTTTCTCTCTCTAGTATTTACAAATAATAGAAAAATTCGATGATTCAAAACCCCACTAAACAATGTGTGGTGGTCTATTGATAATTATTGTGTCTCCCAGTCGGAACGCTGTCCCATCTCCTCTCCCGTCTCTCGTTGACCCCGACCAAAGTCTTCTACGCTAAACGTACGAGGGTCCGACCCGCACGTCCCCCCGGAAGAAGGGCACAGAGGGGTGGGGGGAGTTGGGGTCGGAAGGGACATACTAACGAAGAATGTTGGTAAATGTCTGTGTTCTTGTCTGGACTTTCTTGAGGAGATTTGGTCTCTCGTATGGTACACGGTCGAGTTTCGATTTCCGAAAGTGTATAGTCAAAAGTGACTTAAGAAGGTTTTCGGGAAACCCCCTCTTATCGTAATACAGGTCACGGTTCTTATTCCGGACCGTGTGTCATCCATAACAGTGAGACATACCTGACCGTCGGGGTTTATAGTCCCCGAATTTCTTATTCTTGACATAGGGAAGTTTGTCAACCCGAAGAGCAACCCAACCAGTTTTTTGTCGGGACCACCCAGGTGTCGATTTTGTGTCTCTGGTTGGTCGACTGAAGGGTGACCGAGTCAGGGCCCGTGTGGTACCACGGGGACTCCCCGAGTGCGTCGGTAGCGAAGGAGAGGGTCAACCCTTCCTTCCTCGTTCCGGGTGTCACCCCCAGACCCGACCTGAGACCAGACTCCGTAGACGGTGGACCGGACCCCTTGCCGGGCCTGTAGGGACCCCCTTCCTCAGACTCCTCCGTGTCCGGTAAGGGAGTAGTGACCCGGAATGTAGGACAGTACCCAAGTTGTCACGAGTCGACTGTGGGTACTCGACACGTGGGTGACACACGGTCCGGAGTCCGACCCGTACTGACCCCCTTGGTTCTCCACGGTCGGACCGGTGGACCTCCCCGGAGGTAGACCACCCCCTCCTTCCTGGGTACACCCTGTTCTCCAGACCAGGTACTTTCCTGTTCCGGACTCGGTTCACCATTTTTGGTCCTCAAGGACTCCTTTCTGAAACCCCTTCCCTAAAGACCCGTCTCCCTTGTCATTCACGTCTCCCACCCCCGGTCCCCTGTACCGTACGAGTCTCTCAGGGTTCAGTGAGTCGACTCGGCATCCGCTCCCGTGTCGTCCCCGTTCTCCTTACGTCCCCCCGTCCACTGTCTCCACACCTGACAAGCCCCGAGACCCGGTACTGTCCCACAGTCCCCGACCGACACCAAGATCTATTTAGAGAGAAGGAAACACTCCTCCCATATGCCCGTCCTCTGGACCCTTCCCGACCCTGTCAGTGGTACCGGTAACCGGTACTTCCCGACCTCAGTTTTCTACGAACTCTTCCCCTGCACCCCGTCTCCTCCTCGGGTTGAAGACGAAGCACCGGTTTGGGCGTCAGGGTGGGGTTCCCGAGGCTCGGATTCCGACGGAGGGAAGGAGGTCGGAGATCCTTGTCTGAACAGTAACTAATTTGGGTCGGACCACTTACCAAGGATCTTCGGGGTCCCGACGACCGACACCCCGCGGGGACGGGTGACAGCCGAGGGTTGTCGGCCGACCGGCGGAAACGGGGACGGGCCAGGTTACAGCCGTCTCCCACCACTGTGCGGTCCAGTCGCCTCAGTCAGTCGAAACCGGAGTCGGAGTCGTCCGTCCGTCCACCGGTTGTGAGACACGGTCACGGCCCTTCCGGACCCCACACCGGCCGGTCCCCTCGTGACACCCAGACGGGAAGAGACCTTGGAAGACACTGAGGAGTCAGAGAGAGCCGTCCTTCGTGGGAACGTCCCCCTCCGACTCTCCCGACCATTCTCGCCGGGTCGAGGTGAGACTGGAGACCGTGCAGCGAGCTTGTTGGACTCGAGGGGGGTCCTTGGGGAGTCGTTAAGTTCGGGGTAGACCGGTTCACCGGTCGGGGGGACCTGTCCGACGAAGTGGAAAGACTCGGAGTCAAAGGGGTACAAAGTCGGCACGGACTAAGACGAAGCGTGGCTCGAGGAGGTTCAAGGAGGCCCGAACTCTGGGTATGTGAAGGGTTCGACGGGCGTGGAGTCCCGGAAAAGTGGTCAATTGAGGAGTGAGCGTCCAGAGTCGAGGTCGTAGTGGAGGGACCCGGTCGGGAGGGGCTCGGGGCTCGGGGGTGGGGGGTGGGGCAGACCCAGTCAAGAGGAACACGAAGACCTCGTCGGTACGGACAGAGACTACACTCAAATGTAAGTAGAGCCTCCAATCCAGTACTGACGACGGGAGGGTACTCCTAACACCCGGGGTGTCCTACCGGTCCCCGAGCCGAGTGACTACATGGGGGTCGTGGGTGAGACCCGTATACTCGAAGGGACACCGAATCTGCCATTTCTTGGACGGACGTTACACCCTCTGGGTCCAAACTAGGGACCCAGCCCTTCTAGGGGACCTCTTCCCTTACCGTTGGGTGAGGTCATAAGAACGGACCTCTTAGGGTTACCTATCTCCTCGGACCGCCCGATGTCAGGAACCCCAACGTCTCAGCCTTTGTTGACCCGCTGACTGTGAGAGTGAAAGTGACACCCGTGTCTCGTCCGTAAATGGTATACAGACAACTTACGTGTGAATCTTCTTCTTTCCCTCCTTCCCTTCTCTGCGGGGCTCCTCACTGTTATAAATGGAGCGTCACGATTTTCCTAGATTGTTATATGTTTTCCGGACAGGAATCGTCTCCGTTTATAGTGTTGAGGGGTGTATGTGGTTTGTGTGTGTGGTGTGTGTGCATAGGGTGGGTCCCTACCCTTCCCCTGACTCGCGTCGGGAAGGAGGGACCGGTGCGGGTGTGAGAGGGGTTCAGGGGACTACTTGGTCTCTCTACTCTCCGTCTGCGTGTCTGGACGTCTCCACCTGGACCGGAGTACTGAGCGTTTCTGGTAGTCCGAGGGGTCTCGGTCGGTCGGGTGTGACAGGGACCTTCCGAGACGTGAGAAGGGCAGGAGGTCCTTAAAGAGTGTGGGGTTTTCACCGTCCAGCGGGGGGTGGTGGTGGTGACCTCCTCACCACACTCGACGACTGTGCAGAAGGGACAATAGTGTGGAGTCGAAGCTCCTGGCTCCTGGTCTTTAGCCACTCGTCGGAGCCTTTTAAG
This sequence comes from Capra ibex, assembly GCA_006410555.1. Classification (NCBI taxonomy): domain Eukaryota; kingdom Metazoa; phylum Chordata; class Mammalia; order Artiodactyla; family Bovidae; genus Capra; species Capra ibex. The sequence continues at coordinate 2,787,268 of SJYO01000233.1, read as the reverse complement.
GATGGTGCCGGACGCCCCTCGGGTCACACCTGGTTCCCGTCGGAGGTGGGGAGGCTGGGGTAGGGCGAGAATGACGTCTCTACCTCTTCGACTCTGGGTCCGGTCGGAGGACGAACCTACGGGCTCAGTGTGTCTGGACCGAAGTTTAGGAGCGAGATTACGGGTGGTCGAGATGTCGGAGTCATCCATTTTACGCCTACTCGTACCATGGCGCGGGCGAGGTACCGCCCCACGTGTGTACTTGTGTCCGCCGTCTCCCGGGACAGTGGGGGTTATCGTCTGTGACAGGTCCGTCCTGTTGGGGCGAGTCTTGGTAGGGTCGTTTCGACGGACGAATCGGAGTGAGTCTTGGGGTTTCGGACCGGGTCTTTTCCGTCCGTTGGTTCGGTCCCAGTGTGTCGTTCTGGAGTCGGACGACTCTGCACTTGAACCCGAGACAAACCGACTTTGAGGTCGGGACTCGGAGGGTGGGACTTCACCTAGACCGTCTCGGTTCGTCCACGGTCCCGAACCGCCGTCGGCCCCCTCCCTCCGTCCGTCCGTCCGTCCGTCGACCCCCACCACCCTTCTTGGAAAAAAGGGGTACAGAAATCGTTTGGGCCTAGGGGCAAAGGTTCGACGCGAGGTCTCGGGAACCGCCGACGACGCAGTGACGCGCGTCAGTCGGGTGTCACCCGCCTTCCCTTCCAAGGGAGGGAGACCGTCCCCGACCCCCGTCCCCCTTCCGTCCACACCCCCCCGTCCTCACTCGTGTCACTCCCGAGGGACTGTGGAGGGCCGACCCAAATGGGGACCTCAGTGGCTCCCGACTCAACCCTCTTGGAGTCTCTGAATTGGGGGTCGTGGGGTGTTTGTCTACCTCTGCACTCCGAGTCTCTCCACGACGTTCAGTCAGCCGTTGTGTCTCGTCGTTCCGTCGAGTGGTAAGGATAGGGGCCGGGGGCCGGGGATCGTCGACGCTTCGTTTTCGGAGGACCTCAGTGGAGATAGTGGTGTCCGAGTCGACAGTGACTTCTTTCTTTGTGTAGCCTTGGTCTCCGGGTCAAGAGTGGGGGGGTCTAGGTCGTGGACCCCGACGTCTCTGGGGCGAACGTGCTAGTGTTTGTGGAGAAACCCCACCCTAGGACTCGGGTGCAGTACCTAGTGTCGTGTCACGATCCATGTGTCGTCCACGAGTTAGTCCCCAGAACACAAGGCACATATTCGGCCCTACGACCGGAGTAAAGATGTGACAGTTTCTGTCTTGGGCGGGTGTAGCACACAAAAGATTGCTACTGGGAGAGCACATGGTTTACAGCGAACTCGGTAAAAACTTCGTTTGAGGCCCTCTACCTAATGGACGTGGCTGGAATGCGATTTCTCTCCTTATGTTTGTGACCCAAACGAAACGATGGAAGAGCCCTCGCAGACGTGGGGACACTGCCCCTCGACCCCCGACACCCCCACACACACTCTCGGGGACAGCGTGTAGGGGTAGGGGGGAGGGCCTTCGGTATTCACATACGATCACCGCTGGTGTCCTCGACCCTCTCCGGTCGAGAGTGATTGTCGTCCGAAGGAGGCCCCGGCGCCCGTCCCGGACCCTCCGCTCCGCGACGACTCACTGGTCACTGTAGGTGCCCGTGAGACTGCAGCGAGAGTCCGGTCCGACTCGAGGCGGAGGTCACACACAGGTCCACGGGAGTGTGGTCCTAGACCCAGACGGTGTACGCTAAGGAGACGGATTGGGGGTGGAAGGCACGGATGGGTAGTGAAGACAACTAGTTTACCATTGAAATCTTAGAGGTCTTGTGCCCCGATTCTGATCTGAGACTTGCGATTGACTGGACCTAAGTCTGGGACCACGGTGGTACAGTGGTGGACGACCCGGGACCTCGTGGATGATGTCGAGAGTCACGGAGTCAAAGAAGGAGACATTTTACCCCTCTCATTAGTCTCCCCCCCTACCCTACTCTCCTCTTCGTCCTAAATGTCACGAGTCTCGGCGACGAGTCAGTCGTCTCCCGGGTCGGGACACGAGACGAGGACCCTACGGCAGTGTCCCCGAGACGTCTTACTTACCCACAAGTAGGTACTAGGGAACAATAATAATAATAGTAGTAGCTGTAGTCGTCCCTAGGGGTTCGGACCAAAACGTCGGTCGGGACCACTTCCCACATCGTTTTAAGAGGTTTGTTTTAAACGAAGGTAAGTAAAACCCAAAAACTTTTCCGGTGCAGTCTCTCGAGTCGCCCCTCCTCCGCCGCAACGCTTTGGCCGTGTCTCCTTAGACCCGGGGTGAGGAGCCGAACCCTTTACTCCACGTTAGCCACTCGTTCCCCCCGGGACCCTCGGGTCACCGTCCCCTGAAGACACAACACCCAAATAGAGGTGGGAGACTCACTGGAAGTCGTCGGTTGGTTGACGAGACTCGGAGTCAAAGGAGTAGACAGTTTACCTCTGTCATAGGGAAACATAAGTATAAGGAGGGACCCCCACTAACCTTCTACCTCCCCCCCTAATTTTCACAAGACGTTTGACACCTCATGACGTGTGTGGGATCTCCGGACTCAGGACCGGACCCCGTTGGTGGTCCTCTGAGACCTCCCCCGCACTCTCGCCTTGTCCGAGGGGTAGGGGTGGTTTCCAGTGTTGATGTCCTTCAGGTCAGTAACCTCAGAATTTCCCGAGGGGAGTGTTCTCAGACTACTTCACCCCTCACCCGAACAGAAACGCGGTGTGTCCTTCGGGGAGGAGCACGATCAGAAAGAGTTTCTCCGACGTCACTCTCAATCTTACCGTTCCGAGGGGCCGATTCGATTCGGTCGGTGGTGTGAGGCCATTGGTAGTCCCAGGAGGAAGTCTTCCTTGGTGTCTCGGAGTGTGTGTCGGGGAGTTTCGGTGGTTGGGGTGGGTCTCTTCTCCGTCCCGGGGCCTCCTGAGGGAAGGGTCCGACAGTTCTAGTGTCTGAGATCTGACACCCATCTCTGCGTTCCGGGGAGACTCAAGTGGTCCGGAGTGGAAAGTGAAATGGTTCTCTCGCGTCTCTCCCCAGTACGGACCAGGTTCTTGTGTGTCGTTCCGTCGCGACCGTGACCGACCTGTGGGTGGGACTGTCGCGTCACGGGTGGAGGTCCCGATGGAGGTACCGGTCGGGCGAGTCCTCCGCTGGAGAAAGTCCTCCGGCGGGGGTGGATGGGGTTCGGGCGGGTCGCGACCGACGGAACGACGGAGATTGGTACGTCAAGAGAGTCGGTTATCACGGGAAGGAACGGTAGGACGTAGCTGGGTTTAGGGAGATTAGGAGGTTTTAGGTGGGGTCTAGGTCACCTGTAGGAGGTCCTTCGTGAGGGTGTCCAGGTGCGATCCCCGGGGAAGGGTCACGACCCCGGTGGGGTCGGAGGTAGTGCCTTCCCGCGGACCACCCTACTGCTCTCAAATGTCTCGTCCCGGGATACCCGACTTGAGACTCAGGGGCGTGGACCGTGTCCCGACCCGTGAGTCGTCCGGAGCCCTTCGGGACTCCCGGGTTTCTGTCTTACCTCCTAATCTTTGACCTCTCCACTTCCTCGACCGCCGGATCACTTTCCTTCTACCCTACTTGGTCATTTACTCATTGTTATACTCGTCTACTTGACTAAGTCCTTCTCTACTTGACTAAGTCCTTATTTAAAGACCGTTCTGTCCGTGTGTCTGTATGGGGGTTTCTACATCCCAGAACGGGTTCACACCGGGGAGTGGGAGAATATCTCGGAGGTCCCCTGGGGATCTACATGACCCTAAAATAAAAAATTTCTTGATTGGTAAGATAAAAAAACCAGTACGACTCGCCGTAGGTCCTAGAAGGGACTGGTCCCTATCTTGGGTACGGCGGACGTCACCTTCGTCTGAGAATTGGTGACCTGGTGGCCCCTTTAGGGACAGAACCCTAAAATCTCGGATGTCCGGACAGTGAGGGTGTCTCGGGTCGGTTTACTGAGATTCGAACGTCTGGGTGAACCTCCGGGTCCTTGGGTGTCCCTACCAGGCCCACCACTGACCCTCACCGGTTCCCAGGGTTGTGAGAGATGGTGGGTCGGGAACTGACTCTTACTGGATCTAGACAGGAGTCGGTGTCCCCTTACCGTACTTCTCCGTCCGTATTGGGACCGGGAGAGGTATGGTTGATGTGTCTCACTGTAGATTACTATTCCTTGCCACTGAACGTGTCACTTCCGTCTCCGGGTGTCCCACATTTCCACCACTGTCTCTATGTTGGACCGGACCCCTGGTTCCTTCTACTCATCATCAATTCATCCGTTTACCCCTTGTCCCCAGGTCTCCAAGTCTCCTTGGTCGTACACGATTCCGGGACTCCGACCTCCTTTGGACCGGATAAGGTCCTTGACTTTCGTCCGGTTCCCCTGACCTCGGTTTCTCCCTCCGCCCCTCCGCCACGTTCTGCACCGATCTCATCGTTCAACCCCTTCTTCAGACCCGAAGTAGGACCCTCGACACTCGTTAATAACTCATGGATGACACATGAAAATTTTATAGACGTAAGTTCTAAAATACTTCAGTGTAAGGTCTTACAAACTCACTTGTACAAACACACGTGCACACGAGTTATCTTAGGGTGAGAAAAGTTGGGGTACCCGATATGGGCGGACCGAGGAGACAGGTACCTTAAGAGGTTCGTCCTTATGACCTCACCCAACGGTCAGGGGAAGAGGTCCCCTAGAAGGGCTGGGTTCCTAACTTGGACACAGAAGACACAGAGGACGTAACCGTCCGTCTAAGAAATGGTGACTCGATAGACCCTTCGGGTTCACCTTCACAAATTTACGTGACATTAGTCTATTACGATAAAAAATTACGAAAAAACTTACTTACTTAGCTAGTCAGTTAGTACCTACCCCCGACTCCATCTCTAGTGGACGGGACACAGTGTGTCTCACGGGGTATATTAAGGAGTCTCGGAGGGGTAGTACCTCTTTGTGACCGTAAATACTTCGGTCTTGGATTGCTCTACGGATACCCACGGGCCCCATGCAGGTTATGTAGTGACTCAGAAGGCTTTCGAGGTTTCATGTGCCAGACAGCAATCAAAGGTTCCCGACGTGTCGGAAGAGAAGTTTTTATGGTCGATTCGACGGTTCGTCGGAGGGCGAATCCCGTGTCGGGAGTTTGGACGTCGAGGTAGCGTTCCGACCGTGTTCGACCCACGACGGGACCCAGGGTGTCTTGTCGGTAGGGAGCCGGGTGGGGTGGGGTACGAAGGAGAGGTCAGACCTGGAGCAGGAGGCCAGGGTCCCGAGTCGTGTCTGATGGACGGGGACTGTTTAGTCCCCGAGGACCTCCCACCCCTGGTGTAGTCCGGTAGGGTTCAGAGGTCGTGGAGAGTGTCCGGGTCGGACCGGAGGTCACTTACTTGCTCCCCGCCCCCGGAACCTGTGGTGTGTATTCGTGAGAGCGGGTTCAGGTCGACGACAGAGGGTCGAGGTCCTCCTGGGTCCTCGGGACCCCGTGGGGACGGTGTCGCGTCCGTCCTCGTGTGTGCGGGCGGGGTGCACACGTCGGTGACAGAGGTCCTCGACGAGCCTTATGTTGGTCGTAGACGGCGACTGACCGGTGGTCGTCGCCCGAGGCCCCGGACCGCCACCGAGGGCCGTGAGGTCGTTGGTCGCCCGGTGGTCGAGGCGCCGGGGTGGGTCAGGACGACGGGAGTCCTCAGACCGAGTCCGGGACGTCCGGTGGGCCGTCGGGTGTCAGGGGAGCCAACCTGTCTTTGACCCGAGGAGGTTGTCGATGAGAGACTCTGTCAGGACATGTTAGAGAGAAGTGGTGGAGGGCGGACCGTCTTTTATGTCCGGGGGAGAGTGGGCGCCTCCGTGTCGCCACCTCTCTCGGTCCTGGAGTCCCTTGACCCGACCGTCCCCTCCACGTTGGGTGATTTCCGTCCGGCCGACCAGAGGAAACTTCCACCCCTGGCGTCGGGGGAGGGGGAGACAGTAAAGGTGAAGGTCCGTCCACCCCCACGTCCTTGGAAGGGGGGTAATCGGGCCGGGAGGTTCGAACTCCGAACGGTAGGACCCCCGTGGAGGAGGTGGAGGGGGGAGTGGGGAGTTGGGGGTGTTGACCGGAAGGGGTTGGGTATTGGGGAAGGGGACAAAGTAAAAAGGGGTGGTGTAGTTGTCAGTCACAGACCGTCGTGGAGACGTTGTGTCCGTCGCGCCTCCCTCTTCCCTCTCCCCACTTCCCTGTCTCCTTGACTTCCTACCTCCCCCTAGGCTCTGTTCTGCCGAGCCAGGTTTCTCCGGTCCCCGGTAGTGTACAGGTCCTTGCGTCCAGGGGTTGGGTCGTCGGGACCGTGTAGACCTGGGTCGACCGGAGTGACCGGTGGACCAGGTGGACGGTGGGAGAGACTTGCGCTTGGGGAAAGTGGCGCCCCGTGGCGTGCACCCCCGGAGGGCATCGGTACACTCGCGGTGGGGGTGGGATCAGGTCCACGGGCCCAGTCGAACCTGGGAAGGGCCCAAGCGTTTGTCCCTCCCCCACGATACATCGAGACCCCACCCTCCACACACACAACGGGAACGGGGAAGGGGTCTACGGTCCAGGCCCTTTTCTCGACCCCTTCCTCCCCACGGGCCGGTCCGTCCGGGGGCCCCGATGGCTCCGCCCTAGCCTCTCTCGGCCCGACTTACCTCCTTACGGGCCCGGCCGGCTGACCCGTCTCGGGAGGAAGAGCCGAGGTTCCAACCACCCGTCCCTTCCCCAGATGGACTGGGGGACCGGCGGGACGCCTATCTCCCAGCCAAGCCTCCTCCCTGAAGAGTCGAAACCATTGGGCAACTGTTCCCCCTCAGGCGCCCTTTGTCTCGACCTTACCCCCGGGCCGGGACCTATCCCCCAAGGCCCGGGGTCGCGGGGGCGGAGGGGGCGGGAGCGCCGAGCTCCCAGCCCGCCCCCCTCTGGATCTAACCCCTAGGGTGGGTCTCTTCGCCCCGAAGGGTCGGCGTCTTGGCGGGGGAGCCTAGGCCCCGAGTCTTCTGCCTTGATCGTCCCCCTCCCCCGAAAAGACGCGGTCGCGGTGGGGAGCCAAGCGCCTCCAGACAGGCTTTCCTCTGAGCCGAAACCCCCAGAACGGCTCCCTGCCCCGCGCAGCGGGGCCTTTCCCCCAGGAGGCGTGATGGCGCGTGGTGGGGGCGCGGGAGTGGACGCGGGCCGCGGGGCCGGCGGAGACCGGGCGAGCCGGCGACGCGACGCGGCGGCGGCGGCGAGCCCAGGCGAGCGTCCAAGCGGGCGGATCCGGGGCCGGGGCCGGGGCCGGGCGCCCGTGGGGTACGGAGAGGAGGCCGGCCGCGCCGCGGGGTCTACGCCGACGCCCTCCTCCTCGGCGCGCCGGGGCCGAGGGGCTCTCGCCTCCCCTCCCCCGCCCCCCGCCCCTCTACGCGCGCCCCCTCCCCCGGCGCGCCGACGCGGGTTTTGGTCCGGGCCTAGGCCGGCGGCCGCGCCCCGACCCCCAGGCCCCGCGGCAAGGGTTGCAGGCGGGGGTGGGTGCGGGGCGTTGGGGTGCCCCTCCCCCTCCCAGAGGCGCCGGCCGCTGCGAGCCAGCGCTCGGCCTTCCCGCGAATCTCTAGGGGCCACCCGGCGGGTCTCTCACGTCCGATGACCGTGTTCCAGTGTGTCGCGCCCGACGCCATCGCGCCCTTGGACCTTTAGGTCCGAGGTCTCACCCAGTCGCTGTAGGATCCAACGGCTCGCGGCCGGGGCACCTCTGCTCTTTGCCTCCGGGTGTGCCCTGCTCTAACCGGGCCAAGCATGGCACGATCAGACCTCCGGGAACCCTAAGCTTGAATTCCGAGGACGACGACTCTTGTAACGGGGGAAGACCACTGGGCAAAGGACGTCTTTGGAGGGGGACCACAGAAGAACGGATACCGTCGTACCCCCAATTTTTGGTAGGGGCTTCAGACCACATGGCCCGTCTCTCATACGCAGGATGGAGAGGACTCCGAGACGAGACACTAGTTTTCCCTCACTGACGGAACAGACTCGGGGTCAAAGAGGTGGACACTTTACCCCTGTTATGGTCATATCATAGGGGTCGTCCCTAGCTCCTTCGTTTCTCTATTACCTACATTCGAGGAACGATCACGGACCGTAAGTCATTCACAGTTTACTTACACGAACGAGAGAGACCGAGGTTGTAGAGGGGTCTTACGGTCAACTTACGTTTGTCTCAGTTTTATCACAATTTCCTACCGTAAGTTCCGAGGAGTGTCGAAAAGGGTCGAAGTAAGTAGTGGGTGGGTGTGACGGGTGTAGGAGTAGAGTCTTTCCAGACAAGGTCATGAAGAGACGGAAAGGGACTCGGACGTTCCGGAAGGGCGGTAGAGAGGGACTGTTTGAGGATAAGTAGGTAGTTTCGGGATTCGGTAATCAACATATAGGGACAAAGTACGTCGGGGAGAGTCGGGTAGACACACGGAGGGAAATAGGGAGGGTGACAGACGAGATCCAATCAGCCATAGAAGTACCTGAGACTGTCACACTACTCTCCTACAGTGAGTCTCCTCTACTGTGGTATTCCAGTACAAGGGGTCTCCTCCGTTGAAGTCGTCCGGGACCTTCTTCACTCAAACCTCAAGTCCACCACCCACTCCTCCTTTCACACATCGCCCGTTTCTCCACCAATGCAAAATCGTCTCACAGTTATCCTGGTGTCTCTTACCTGACGGACCTCGTCAACCCTTCTGGAAGAATAGACTCGACCTTCGATCGTTCTCGGTTCGCGACCTGTCACTGGACCGTTGTATACCAGTTCAGTTTCTACTCGTCCTAAACGGGACCTCTTGTGGAGTGTGTCCCCAGGGGTCTTCTAAGAATGTTCCTACAAGTATCGTCGTAGTTACTCATTCTCACCTTTCGACCTGTGTCGGATCGATAGGTAGTTCGTCTCTGTCCTATTTGTCACTACTTAAGTCCGTTACCTTTTAAGAGGTACGGTACTAGAAGTTTTGTCCGCTTAGGTTTGGTGTACGGAGACACTTCTACTTAGAGTTTTTTTGTTTGTTCCTTTGTGACAAAATAAAGATAAACTATAGATCAACCAGAAAAATATACTCCCTCTACCTAGAAAACGGAGACTATCCTCAAAGTTTACAAAAAAGGTACAGTTAATAAACAGAAAACTGGGACGAATATAAAAAATTACATCATTTTATATCGTTCTGAAAGAAATTTTTTTTTTCGATGTGACAACTAAGTCAAGTACTTCTAAGTCTCAACATGTCAATACTAAACACATGGGAAACATACTCAAAATATGAAGTCATGGTCCTTTTTTGATTTTTTATATATAGTAATCTACTTTTTTCGTTTAACGTCTACCCTCCGTCAAACTGCACCTATATATTTCAAACTTTTGGACGTTGTGCTATGATATATAACAAATCCCTGTGTACGTATGCATTATGTTTACACAATTGTATTTTTGTACGGAACGTCACTATTTATCTTTTAAGTTTTCTCGTTACTGGGTCTCCCTCTTTCCCTTCCCTTACATTATTCCCGAAGTTTATATGAACTTTACCAAATAAAGAATTCGACCTACCGTCCATGTACCCACAAATTACACGACAAGAGTTCTGAAAAAACACTTACACTTTATGAGTATTACATTATTACGAAGGGGGGAGGGGGGTGGCTCTTTCAGTCCTCTACGGACCTTTCCATTACCCCTCGGTACCGACCAAGAATCAACCCCAACACTGAACCAGTTACCTGACCTCTCCCGTTCTGATCATTTCTTCCACCCCCTCCGACCACAGTGTCAAGTCCCCTGTCCCTGTCTCAATGACCCTCCTCCCTTTCCTACCCTCTCTAAATCCCCTTACTTGTTGCCTACACGAAATCCGTTGTAGTGTTTGTTTACGGGTACCTCGGGTGGGTGTGTCCAGTAATTTGTCCGACACTCACGCCTCCACCCCCCTGGCACTGTGTGCCAGACCATCCCGTCGGGGACGAGTCCCGGTTGACTAGCAATGAGACCTCCACCCCACTGGGTCACCCCACTGTAGAGTAAAAAGCTCCTCTTTAGTCGTTAAGTCTAAAAACTTTTATGTTTTAAAAGACTTAAAATTTAATGCCTTGATTTAACTTTTTTATTTAGTTTTGGGACATCGCCGGTTCTGTATTCCAAACGTTAGAGAAACCACTCCTTCTCGGAAATCCTCTCACTGTGGTTCAAAAGGACGGTCACCCCGACTTCTCCGAGAGTTGGGCTCGTCGTCAGTCCCTCCCGAAGGACCCTTCTTGACTGTGACCCATCACTTCGCCCCTCCCCAAAGTCCGACTCTCTTGTCGTTCACGTTTCCATCCCCATCTCGACTCACTCGGGTCAAGTCAAGTCACCAAGTCAGCACAGACTAAGAAACGTTGGGGTGTCTGACGTCGTACGGTCCGAAGGGACAGGTCCTTCACTCGGGCTTCTCGTTTTTAGTGGTTGTCCCGTAAAGTGTCTTCCTTTAGTACCGACCATTTATATTCCTTCCACGGACTAGAGTAATCAGTACTCCCTGTCTATTCAGCTCTGGCACGACTCGACGGTGAAGTGTAGATAATCTGATCCTTTTTACTCTTTCAGACTGTGGTGGTTCACACCCACTCTTACGTATAGTCACGTCGGGAGACATGACGTTGTGGTTACACTGGGTCGTTTAGACGAGGACCTATGTACGCGAGCTCTCTTGGGACGTGTGTTTCGGACCCGGTCACGAAGAGTTTGGAATTACACATATCCTTACGGAGTCGCTAGAACGAGTTTCCGTCTAAGACTAAGTTGACTCGCGGCTTCTTAATTACGAAAACTTGACACCACAACCTCTTCTGAGAACTCTCAGGGGACCTGACGTTCTTCTAGTTTGGTCAGTTAGGATTTCCTTTGGTCAGGACTTATAAGTAATCTTCCTGACTACGACTTCGACTTCGAGGTCATGAAACCGGTGGACAACATTTCTTGACTGAGTAACCTTTTCGGGGACTACGACCCTTTCTAACTTCCGTCCTCCTCTTCCCCTGTTGTCTCCTACTTTGCCAGCCTACCGTAGTGGTTGAGTTACCTGTACTTAAACTCGTTCGAGGTTCTCAACCACTACCTGCCCCTCCGGACCGCACGACGTCCGGGACCACAGGTACCCCAACGTTTCTAATTCTGTACTGACTCGCTGATTTGACTGACTCCCGTTTCGATCTCTCAGGTGTAAAGACTGTTCAAAGGTCCACTACGGTTGTGTAAAACTCCTCGTAATGCTCTTTACGTGTGTTTATAGGTGTCGTCGTCCGAAGGGTCCACCGAGTCACCATTTCTTAGACGGACGGTCACTTCCTCTACTCCCAAGTTAAGGACCCAGTCCTTCTAGGGGACCTCCTCTTTTGCCGTTGGGTGAGGGAATAAGAACGGACCCTTTAGGGTACCCGTCTCCTCGGACCGTCCGATGTCAAGTACCCCAACGTTTCTCAGTCTGAGTTGAATCGCTGATTTATCGTTGAGTAAGTATCGTCGTGACAAGTTTTCTCACCTTTTGGACTTTTGTTAGGTTAATAGTTAACTACTCTCTTCCTTGTTTATTTATTCGACACCCTATCAGTGTGTGTCGGGAGTTTTACTTACTTAGTGTTGATGTGTGTTGTGTCTACTTAAGAGTAAGTTACACCGTGACTCAAAAAAAATTTCTCTCGTAATACATGTCATACGGAAAATTTTATCATTTGTTCTTTTTTTTATTAACAAATCCGTGAGTATGTACATTATTTTGGTTTCTTTAATCTCTTCCTATTTGAGTTTTAAGTCTTATAATTACTAGACCCTACCCCACCCTGTGTCTTCACCTACAGTCCAAAACGAAGACAAGATCAAGATCCCCGTACCTGTCGCCAAGTGTTCGTGTATATAATGTAATACAAGACAAAATATCACATAACAAAATATATGTATCTCGACACGTACCTGGTAATGACTCTGACACAGTACTCGGTTCCTACGACAATTCCTATGAGTTAGTACACGTAGACTCCGAGTATGAATTTTTCTCTCTTTGATAAGCATCTCTGAGTTTCTCTCTACTTTTCTGACTCTCTCTGCCCCTCCCCCTCTCAACCTCTATCCATACTAGGTAAACCCTTTCCCACAATATTGGGTTTGTCGTGTCTTGTCAGTCCGAGACTTCCTTCAACACCCTGACCTCCTACAAACGGAAAGACCGGGTGGGGTCTCCGGTCTGTCCTAAGCCACCCCCTTTCCGACGTTATCGGACCCACAGTCTAAGAGAAGGTTGGAGACGGTAGTCGGGTGGTCGAGTCTGGTGTGTCTCCGTATCCGAAGTCCTTTCTGGGACCCTCTCCTGTCTTCCTGAGTTTCGTTCACTTCTCTCAGGTGTACCGTCGTCCATTGGAGGTCGGAACCCATTACTAGTCGAGACGATTACTGATCTAGGTACGTCATTGGTGTAGATGGATACTCTGCACCGAACACTGGTTTGGTCTATTACAGGTTTAGGAAGTTCTAGTCTAGAAGCTCATTCACTGGAGTCATACCAAGAGTCCAGTTGGTCCGTAGACCAGTCCGACCTAGTCCGGGACCCTCCTCACGTCTCCTCCCTTTGAGGTTCCTGGGGACGTCCCTCCCTCCCCACCGGAGACAGAGGAGTGGGAGACCGTGTGTAGTTGAAAGAGAGAGGATATTTCTGACACCCAGATCGGGGAGGCGGGGTAGCGAGACCGGGATGGGACCGAGACGGAGACGTAGGGGCTGACCTGGTGGGGTCGGAGGAGAGTCCTTAGGACAGGTCAGAGAAGGAAAGGTTAGGTAGGAGGTATGGTCGGTGTCTCTCTCTAGGAAGATATCTTGTCTAGATACGGAGAGAGAACGAGTCTTCGGACGAGACCGACCGAGGGATCCTGGATCTTGGATATTTGCACAAAAAAAAATTAAAAATTAATCTCCTATTAACGAAATGTTACAACACAATCAAAGATGATATGTTGTTGTACTTAGTCGACGGTCAAGTGAAGTTAGTGAGTCAACACAGGCTGAGAAACGCTGGGGTACCTGACGTCGTGTGCTCCGAAGGGACAAGAAGTGGTTGAGGGCCTGGAACGAGTTTGCGTACAGGTAGCTCAACCACTACTCTACCAGGTTGGTAGAGTAGGAGACAGTAGGGGAAGAGGAGGACGGAACTCAGAAAGGGCCGTAGTCCCAGAAAAGGTTACTCAGTCGAGAAGGGTAATCCATCGGTTTTATAACCCCAAAGTCGAAGTCGTAGTCAGGAAGGTTACTTATAAGTCCCAACTAAAGGAAATCCTAACTGACCAACCTAGAGGAACGTCAGGTTTCCTGAGAGTTCTCAGAAGGGGTTGTGGTGTCAAATTTTCGTAGTCAAGAAGCCGTGAGTCAGAAAAAATACCAGGTTGAGAGCGTAGGCATGTATTGATGACCTTTTTGGTACGGAAACTGATAGACCTAGAAACAACCGTTTCATTACAGAGACGAAAAATTATATGACAGGGATCGTGGGTCTTGGACACTTTCAAAAAAATTTAAAAATTAACCTACTATTATCGAAATGTTACAACACAATCACAGACGACATGTTGTTCACTAAGTCGATATTCGTACGTATATAGGAAAGGAAGAACTCGGAGGGAGGGTGTGGTGGGGTGGAGGGTGAAGATCCAGTAGTGTCTCGTGACTCTACTCGAGGGACACAATATGTCGTCTCTTCAACACTTTCAAACTTGACCATAAGTCTCAATTAGAACATAAGTTTTTAGAAGTGGTAAACTGAAAACGTAGGAGAAGATTAAGTCACGTCAAGTCAAGTCAGCGAGTCAGTACAGGCTGAGAAACACTGGGGTACACGACGTCGTGCGGTCCGGAGGGACAGGTAGTGGTTGAGGGCCTCAAGTGAGTTTGAGTACAGGTAGCTCAACCACTACGGTAGGTCGGTAGAGTAGGAGACAGTAGGGGAAGAGGAGGACGGGGGTTGGGGAGGGTCGTAGTCCCAGAAAAGGTCACTCAGTTGAGAAACGTACTCCACCGGTTTCATGACCTCAAAGTCGAAATCGTAGTAAGGAAGGTTTCTTGTGGATCCTGACTAGAGCAAATCTTACCTGACAAACCTAGAGGAACCTCAGGTTTCCTGAGAGGTCTCAGACGATTAAGTTAAGGCCAGTTTAGGGTACTGAGTCAATGTCCGAGACGTCCAAGAGGGTTTCGATTCGACGAAGTGTGGAGTCGGACACGTTCGGGGAAAAGGACCTTACGGAGAGGGGGTTGACCTATGAGTAGAAACTTTAAACTGAGTCTACAGTGGACGAGACCCCTTCGAACGGGACTGAAGATCAACGGTGAGGGGTAAGGGTCAAACAGTGGGGGTTTAAGAACTGAAAAAGAAAAACCATAATGGTTCGTACAGAAAAAAAAAAAAAAAAAGTAGAAATTCACGATTCAGCGAAGTGAACACAGACTGAGACACGTTAAGATACCTGACATCGGGTGGTCCGAGGAGACGGGTACCCTAAGAGGTCCGGTCTTATGACTTCACTCAACGGTCCGGGAGGAGGTCCCCTAGTAGGACTGGGTCCCTAGTTTGGGTGTAGAGAATACAGAGGACGTAACCGTCCGTCTAAGAAATGGTGATGACGATGGACCCTTCGGGAAAAAAAGTTGAAATGACTCCATAGTCAAGTCAAGTCGGGGAGTCAGCACAGGTTGAGAAACGTTGGGGTACCTGACGTCGTACGGTCCGAAGGGACAGGAAGTGGTCGAGGGTCTCGAACGAGTTTGAGTACAGGTAACTCAACCACTACGGTAGGTTGGTAGAGTAGGAGACAGTAAGGGAAGAGGAGGACGGTAGTTAGAAAGGGTTGTATTCCCAGAAAAGTTTACTCAGTCGAGAAGTGTAGTCCACTGGTTTCATAACCTCAAAGTCGAAATCGTAGTCAGTAAGGTTACTTTAAGTCACGACTAAAGGAAATCCTAATTAACCAAACTAGAGGAACCCTCTAGAGGTTCCCTGAGAGTTCTCAGAAGAGGTTGGAGTGTAAAGTTTTCGTAGTTAAGAAGACGTGAGTCGAAAGAAATATCAGGTTGAGAGTGTAGATATGCACTGATAAGATTTTTGGTATCGAAACTGATCTGTCTGGAAACAACCGTTTCATTACAGAGACGAAAATTTATACGATAGATCCAACCAGTATCGAAAAGAGGGTTCCTCGTTTGCAGGAAATTAAAGTAACGACGTCAGTGGTAGACGTCACTAAAACCTCGGGGGGGTTTTATTTCAGAAAGTGATAAAGGGGTAGACAAACGGTACTTCACTACCCTGGTGTACGTTACTAGAATCAAAAGACTTACGACTCAAAATTTGGTTGAAAAAGTGAAAGGAGAAAGTGAAAGTAGTTTTCCGAGAAGTCAAGAAGAAGTGAAAGACGGTTTTCCCACCACAGTAGACGTATTGACTCCAATAACAATAAAGAGTGCCGTTAGAACTAAGGTCGAACACAAAGTAGGTCGGACCGTAAAAAGTACTAAATAAGACGTATATTCAATTTATTCGTCCCACTGTTATATGTCGGAACTACATGAGGAAAAGACCAAACCTTTCAGACAACAAGGTACAGGTCAAGATTGACAACGAAGAACTGGACGTATGTCTAAAGAGTCCTCCGTCCAGTCCACCAGACCATCAGGGTAGACAACTTCTTAAAAGGTGTCAAACAATACTAGGTGTGTCAGTTTCCGAAACCGTATCAGTTTTTCGTTCTCATCTATAAAAAGATCTTGAGAGAACGAAAAAACTACTAGATCGTCTACAACCGTTAAACTAGAGACCAAGGAGACGGAAAAGGTTTAGGTCGAACTTGTAGACCTTCAAGTGCCAAGTACATGACGATTTCGGACCGAACATCTGAAAACTCGTAATGAAACGATCGCGCACTCTACTCACGTTAACACGAGAAACCCTAACCTTACTTTTAATCGGAAAAGGTCAGGATATCGGTGACGACTCAAAGGGTTTAAACGACCGTATAACTCACGTCGTGAAAGTGTCGTAGTGGAAAATCCTAAACTTTATCGAGTTGACTTTAAGGTAGTGGAGGTGATCGAAATAAGCATCACTACGAAGGATTCCGGGTAAACTGAAGTGTAAGGTCCTACAGACCGAGATCCACTCACTAGTGTGGTAGTACTAATAGAACCAGTACTTCTACAAAAAACATACCAAGAAGACACATAAGAACGGTGGAGAAGAATTATAGAAGACGAAGACAATCCAGGTATGGTAAAGACAGGAAATAACACGGGTAGAAACGTACTTTACAAGGGAACCATTGAGATTAAAAGAACTTCTTTGACGGGGTCTGAGCGGACACTCACAGGTCCTCAGAGGTCGTCTCCACACCCAACCACCACGGGACGACGTCCCAACCCCCGTGACTCACTCCGGTAAACACGTACCCGGGACAACTTCCTCCAGCGGCAAAAGAATAACTCCATATCAACTGTGTATTTTTAACATTTATAAATTTCACATGTCAAACTACAAAACTATATATACTATATATATATGTATATAACGTCTTACTAGTGTTAACTCAAATAATTGTATAGATAGTGGAGTGCATAATTATTATTGGAAAAAAAAGAACACCACTCTTGTGAATCCCTGAAGGGGATTAGGGAAAAACCCCGAAGGGATCGGTAGGTCACCAATTCTGAGGTACGAAGGTGACGTCCCCACACTCCTAGCTAGAGACCAGTCCCTTGAATTCTAGACCGTATGACGAACCACGCCGGTTTTCTTTTTCTCCACCCAAATTGGAGAATGGTTTAAAGTTCAACAGGTTATGCTATAACAATAGACATCTGAAGAGTTTGCGAAATACTACCGTCTCTGTGTGGTATAGAGTTTGTGCAATATCGTCGACGAAAACCACGGATGGAACCTCGGGTCGTCATCGGTTCCAGTTGTCGAGGATTTGTGACCAGGTGACCTCCGTGGATCCACAGAGGTGAGAAGACGGACTACTGAATTTTTTTTTATAAACTTCATATCAACTAAATGTTATAACACACAAAATCTACATACCGTTTCACTCAATTACTATAGATATACTTTCACTTTCACAATCAGTGAGTCAACACAGGCTGAGAAACAATGGGGTACCTGACATCGAACAGTCCGAAGAGACGGGTACCTTAAGAGGTCTCTTCTTATGGCGTCATCCATCTGTAAGGGAAGAGATCTCCTAGAAGGTCTGGGTCCCTAGTTAGGGTCTAGAGGACGTAGTGTCCGTCTTAGAAATATTAGACTTGGTGGTCCCCTCGGGATATATATAAGAAAAAGTCTAAGAAAGGTAACATCTAATAACAGTATATAACTTATATCAAGGGACACGATATGTCATTTAAAACAACAAATAGATAAATTATATGTCATCACACATAAACGACCCGAAGGGTCCACCACGAGCACCATTTCCTGGACGGACGGTCTGAATTCTCTACGCCCAAGGTAGAGGTCCAACCCTTCTAGGGGACCTCCTCTTTTATAGACCCAAGTCTAGAATCGAGACAGTGCGTGACTGACACTGATCCGTTCAGTGAGTTGGAGTGATCCGGAGTCAAAGGTGTAGACCTTTTACCTGTGTTTGTGCTTGTGGATGAAATGTCCTACCAACCTCTTCCTTTACCGTTGAGTGAGGTGACAAGAACGGACCTCTTAGGACCACCCGATGGCAGATACCTCAGCGTGTCTCAGCCTGTACTGACTTCACTGAATCGTATCGTACGTACGTACACTAAAACTACTACCCTCAAGTAACATTTGGTGTTTCATTTAACATTCGGACTCAACAACAGGGGCCCCGACCGTACCTCCTTCACGAACCCTTTACAGACCTCCTTTTTTCCTCACTTTGTTCGTTACCTTAGGATCCCACAGGGAAAAGAGTGAGTAAATAATTAAAGGACGAGTGTCTACGACGACCTGTGGTCCCTACGGGCTACGTCCTCCCTACAGAGACCGGAGTCCTCAGAACGGTCGAGGTCCCCTCTGGGTTCTTTTGGGTGGTAAGGTCTCCCCGGGACTGGTTGACAATCGTCTCACATCCTTCCGTAGGTTTTTCTTCACGGAGGGCTCGACACGAGCAGTGGATCAGACTACTCGTTTCACTTCTGTCTCACCTGTAAGGTTGTTCTCCCCTGTCGCATGTGGTTTCGGACCCCGGGTCCAGCCCGGGACCCTTCACAGTTGGTGTCTAACCGTGAACGGTACCCGCGAACGGTAGATACATATGTTCCTAATTTAGTACACGGTGTCACCGACGACTGGAGGTTGTGGGGGACTTCCTCAAGTCCCACCTCTCGTCTTTACTCCGTGAGACACGAGGGTCTTTTGACCGTCCTGTCCAGAAGTCTATCAATCTATTAGAGTCTTCGACTAAAATACTCGGGTCAAGAATATAGAGGAGTGTAGATCTTTTCGTAATTTTAGGAAGTACCACTGCTGACAAAGAGCACTGATCGTCTTCGAAGTGCTCTGGTCGTCTTTGAAAGATGGTTTTTATTCACGAACTAACGTACGTGAGGAAGAAATGGTTTTAGTGGATACATGACAGAAAACGGGGATAGAGACCTCGTCAGAGAGTCTCGATAGACTCCACGACTGAGGGTCCGATGTCAGGAGGGTACCCGGGGTATATTTTGAATTACACTTCGAGAGTACAACACGGAAAAAAAAAAAGACTTTCAGTTGTGTTCGGTGACACCCGTCGAGTGACCCTGACTTCAGAGTCTCAAGTTTCTACTTCGGTCTCAGATCGGTTAAGGCGTAGTACTGGGGCTCCGTAGTCCTAAAGGTCGACTTCCACCTCCAACGACAGCCAGTCAGTGAGTTAGCACAGACTGAGAGACGTTGGGGTACCTGACGTCGTGCGGTCCGAAGGGATAGGAAGTGACAGAGGACCTCAAACGAGTTTGAGTACAGGTAACTCAGCTGCGGTAGGTTGATAGAGTAGGAGACAGTGGGGGAAGAGAAGGACGAGAGTTAGAAAGGGTCGTAGTCCCAGAAAAGGTTACTGATACTTGTACCTTCTGTAGACACCTTTTATTCCTGTTTTGACCCCCTCTTCGAAACTGAAAGAAAACTTGGTCCCGTTGAAGAAAAACGGAGAGTCTCGGAGTCAAAGGAGTATCCATGTCACCCCCGTTTTTATAATGTAGTCCCTATTAGACTTCTTCAGAACTTTATTTCACACGAGGACCGGACCGACTCCTTCCGTGAGTCCTATGTTTACCTTACTTACCTGTTCACTCGTTTACTTACTCTAAGACGACTCACATCCTCACGGAACCATGGAAGAGAGTGTGCTAAGAGTCGGGTCTTGAGTCGGGGGACTGGGGTTAGGATGAAAGAGGGACGGAGTAGGGAACCTCATCCCGGAGGATAAACGAGTGTCCGGTTATCTGACCTCCCGACCCTGAAAAGATCCCAGTAGTTCACTCAGTTTTTGAGTCGGTCCGGGTCACGAGGTAGGACGAGACACTACGGCCTTTACGGAAAGAGACGGTAACCTGTCTAAGTGGACGTCCGACTCGGGATCATGAAAGACCCTACCCCTCCATGAACCTAAGGCAACAGAGGAACTTCCCGGTCTCGGAGGACGGAGACGGAGGGTCTACGGGCTCGGTGGTAGACGAGGGTGGTCCCGGGAGCCGAGAAAAGAATTTTATTAAGGAGGGCAAAGGAACCTCTGTAGAGAGTGTGCCTTCTTTCCTTCCCTTCCTCCCTCTCTCCCTCCTCCTCCGCCTGTCCAACCCAGGGTAGAGGACTCATGGATGACACACAACCCAGACTGAGAACAGTGTGACGAAGGTGGACCCCTAGGGGAGTGAGGAAAAGTCTACTCCTTGACTCCAAACCTCTGGTCACTGATGTACCGGGTCTAAAGTCTCGCTCACTCTCGTGGCAGTCATAAGTCTGGACCCAGGTATCCCAAGTTTTGGATTTCGACCATACTGTAGTCCCCTTCCACGTAACCCCGACGGGACTGGGGTACAGACTTACGAGACCCGTCCCGTGACGGGGGTTCAACGGGAGGGAATACACTAGTCAAGTCCTTGTGCGTACCTGTGGACAACATAGAATGTGGGACTCGGTGAGTACTTTATCGTCCTCACGGAGTCTATGCTTACCTTGTTTCAGAGACGGGAACTTTATCCCACATTCCTCTCGTCCTCCCCGTCTTCCTGTAACATAAAGGACACGTATGTGGTTTTCGAAGCCTTCCTAACAAAACCGACTAGGAGACTTATGGCGTCAACCATCCTAAATTCTCAGCGTAAAAAAAGTCTTTCCTTTGACTCCGGGATTCTTCAATTAAGTGAATAGGTTCCTATTCACCCTTTCTTCACCACCTTGTTCGTATTTCACATTTTGAAATACGATTTTGACGACCTTAACGACGGGTGAGGGTGGGGTCTCTGGACGTGTTTCACGGAGACACTCCAACCCTCCCTCACCATCGACTGTCGAGTTCCTGGGATCTCATCCCCCACCCCTCTCTACTTTCCTACGTCCGTCTACCCAGAGTCGGGGAAAGAGAGTCGGGGTCGTCAGGAGAACTAGACCGAGGTTCCAACTGTAGTGGTGTCATGGACTATGGTGGTCATGATCTTTCTCCATTGGTCTAGGGTAAACAGAATCATAGATCACTTAGTGTGCGTTTCGTGACGTGTCTGTATGGAGTGGGTTACCTATAGACCAGTTGGGATTTGGAAACACAGGAGACCAACTGGAAAGGGTTCGTCACGTAGACTAACTAACGCAATCAGGTTTAGAACCCAAATTCTCCGTTGAGAGTGTAGACTACTGATTCGGATCCCCTCCTCTCCGGTAAAGGTTTCTAAAGACCGTTTTCGCCCTAACAATAGTATAGTTTTGCGGACATACGACGCACATATGGAACGTCAAAGGGAGAGACGTCACGCCCAGAATAATGTTCCTCACACAGTGGGGACGTCGTCCGTGCCCTTCTTCACCCCTTAAGCCCCCCTCTTTGGCCGTATTTGTTTTCCGTCCTCCGTGCCCCCTAAGTTCCTTTTCGTTTGTCTACTCTCCCACGTACACCTCCCGTCTCGACTCCGGTCTCGTCCCCGGACCAGTCCTTTCTGGACCTCGTGGTCCCCTTGTCGAGTGGAAGTAGACCCTCCGTTTGTCCACAATCATGTCCCAAATCTCCTACCCCTACTACACTAGGTACAGCAAGTTACCACCGGGCACATCTCCTGCCGAGAGTTCTCTCGTACTCTATCCTCCGTCCCTCCGGTCCCTCCTCCGGTGACGTTGGTAGACCTCCTCTCTACTACCCGGCTCTGATCCGACCTCGACACCTTTCCCTTTCCTTCCCCCGTCAACCCTCTTTGTAGTTTCTCCGTCTTAGTTGTCGACAACGATCTGAAACGACACCAGGTCACCAACCCTCAGACGGACGGTTACGTCCCCTGTCCCAAACTAGGTCCTTAGAACAGGTCCTTCTAACTCCCGTTCTCCTCTTCCCCCACTGTCTCCTACTCTACCAACCTACCGTGGTGACTGAGTTACCTGTACTCAAACCCGTTAGAGACCCTCTATCACTTCCTGTCCCTTCAGACTGCACCGACGTCTAGTACCCCAGCGTTTCTCGACCTGTACTGAATCGCTGGCTTGTTGTTGTCGGTGGCGTTGATGACTCGGGTGCACGGGATCTCGGACACGGGGTGTTCTCTTCAGTAACGCCGCTCTTCGGGAACGTGACATTGATCTCGCAGCGGGGACGAGGCACGTTGGTCTCCTTCGGGCTCCCGTCGTTGTTCCTGGGTCGTGCCGGTTTTTCTTTACGTTAAATTTATTTCAATGATTACAAATAAATTTCTCTTTTTCTTCTCAATAACGACTACCTCAGACGACACACCAGTGTCCTCCCCTCCTGCGTTTTAACTCGGAGTCCAAAGACCACACTCACCGACTATCTTGACGGAACTCTACCCTCCTGACCCGTTTTCCACTTCCCCTCCTTCCGGGTGGACCCTCGGTCCACTTCATATATACCCGTGTACTACAGCGAGGAGGACACCCGAGGTATAAAATGTTTCTCAACAGTTAAGTCTGAGGGCCCTTTGACGGGGGTGTTGGACACTCACGTCAAGTCAGCGAGTCAGTAGAGGCTGAGAAACACTGGGGTACTTGGTGTCGTGTGGTCCGGAGGGACAGGTAGTGGTGGAGGGCCTAAAGTGGGTTTGAGTACAGGTAACTCAGGCACTACGGTAGGTTGGTAGAGTAGAAGACAGTAGGGGAAGAGGAGGACGGGAATTAGAAAGGGTCGTAGTCCCAGAAAAGTTTACTCAGTCAAGAAGCGTAGTCCACCGGTTTCATAACCTCAAAGTCGAAGTTGTAGTCAGGAACGTTACTTGTGGGTTCTGACTAGAGGAAATCCTACTTGACCAACCTAAAGGAACGTCAGGTTCCCTGAGAGTTCTCAGAAGAGGTTGTGGTGTCAAGTTTTCGCAGTTAAGAAACCACGAGTCGAAAGAAATATCAGGTTGAGTGTAGGTATGTACTGGTGACCTTTTTGGTATCGGAACTGATCTACCTGGAAACAACTGTTTCATTACAGAGACGAAAAATTATGTGANTTCCCTGAGAGTTTTCAGAAGAGGTTGTGGTGTCAAGTTTTCGTAGTTAAAAAACCACGAGTCGAAAGAAATATCAGGTTGAGTGTAGGTACGTACTGGTGACCTTTTTGGTATCGGAACTGATCTACCTGGAAACAACTGTTTCATTACAGAGACGAAAAATTATGTGACAGACCCAACCAGTATTGAAAGGAAGATTCCTCATTCGCAGAAAATTAAAGTACCGACGTTAGTGGTAGACGTCACTAAAACCTCTGGGGTTTTTATTTCAGTCGGTCACAAAGGTGACAAAGGGGTAGATAAACGGTACTTCACTACCCTGACCTACGACACTAGAATCAAAAGACTTACAGTTCGAAATTCGGTTGAAAAAGTGAGAGGAGAAAGTGAAAGTAGTTCTCCGAGAAATCGAGGAGAAGTGAAAGACGGTATTCCCACCACAGTAGACGTATAGACTCCAATAACTATAAAATGGGTCGTTAGAACTAAGGTCGAACACGAAGGAGGTCGGGTCGCAAAGAGTACTACATGAGACGTATCTTCAATTTATTCGTCCCACTGGTATATGTCGGAACTGCATGAGGTAAAGGATAAACCTTGGTCAGACAACAGGGTACAGGGTAAGATTGACAACGAAGGACCGGACGTATGGACACTCCGGTTGTGGTAAAAAGAGTCTCTCTTTTAAGTTTCGAGTCTCTCTCCGTTGTTAACTAGGTTCACCCACTACCTTGATCCATAAGACGGAAGTTATAGTTCCGAAAAGAAACCGTGGGTTTCCCGGAGGGTCAGAGGGACTCCAAACATTCCTCTACAGGTCCTTTTACCCTTTGGTCCCCTATCAAACCTCGACCTCTGTCTCTCTAACTTCCGTACCTCGTCCGTTTCAGTAAGTATCTCTTCCGCAGAGTTCTCTACTCTTTTAAAGGACCCGTCTTGGGAATCTTAGTTGTCAGAAGTTCTCGACTCGGTTCCCTTCTGACGGTGGTACAGGACGGAACGGTAGGTGAGTGACGTGTACTGCCCCACGACGAGGTCCTGGAACGAAGTCCGCATTCGAGGGAGTAAGTAATTTGGTAACTATAGAGACAACGACTGACGTCCGAGAAAGCAGTCAGAACTTCGACCCGTTCGTGTCCGGAAGATCCGGACGCCACATGTCGGGTTGTCCACCTTTATTTCTCGGGTAGAAAGTCTCGGGTATATCCTCCCTACTCTTGGGGTTTCGGGTACGAGGGGTTGTTCTCTTAGGTGACGTTAGTCTTCGGACACGTGGTGATGATCTCTCGTCTAGGGTGAGGGGCGTTGGTCTCTTTTCGGACACTTCGTTGCTTCTGGGTCGTCTCGGTTCTTCTCTTTCGGTCAGTGAAAGGATACGTGGTCACGTCACCTTAGACTTTAATTCTTTGCGTCACATAAAATGCAATCGTAGAGGGTTTTAGTTAATGAATCCATATTTAGATTTTTATATGTATATTCTAGAAGTGTTCTTTTTCATATTTTGATTACTTTTCTTTGACTTCTCGATTTATTTACCTCACTGAAGGTATAAATACCTATCCTTCGGAGTTATAACAGTTCTATAGTCAACAAGGGTTGGACTAGATGTCCAAATTGTATTATGGTTAGTTTTAGGGTCGTTCAATAAAACACTTATAATTGTTTGATTGAGACTTTACATATACGTCCCCGTTTTCTGGGTCTCATTTGTTGAGGATGGTTACCTCTTCTTGTTTCTCTTGAATATGATGGGTTAAAGTTCTGAATGATATTTCGACGTTATTAGTTCGTAATCGCTTTCATACCTATTTGTCTAGGTGTCCTACCTTAACTCTCGGGTCTTTATCTTGGTGTATGTATATTAGTTCACTAGAACCTCACTTCCGTTATGTTACTTCGTTTCTATTAGAAGTTTTTCACCACGACCTGGTCAGTCTTACAGACGCTAGGTTTTTAGACGTTCGTTATTTACGACCTCTCCCACACCTCTTTTCCCTTGGGAGGATGTGACAACCACCCTTACGTTTGATCATGTCGGTGATACCTCTTGTCACACCTCTAAGGAATTTTTTAACGTTTATCTTGACGGAATACTGGGTCGTTAGGGTGACGACCCGTATGTGTGGCTCCTTTGGTCTTAACTTTCTCTGTGTACATGGGGTTACAAGTAGCGTCGTGACAAATATTATCGGTCCTGTACCTTTGTTGGATCTACAGGTAGTCGTCTACTTACCTATTCTTTCGACACCATGTATATGTGTTACCTCATAATGAGTCGGCAATTTTTCTTACGTAAACTTAGTCAAGACTACTCTACCTACTTTGACCTCGGCTAATATGTCGCACTTCATTCGGTCTTTCTTTTTGTGGTTATGTCATATGATTGTGTATATATACCTTAAATCTTTCTACCGTTACTACTGGGACATACGTTCTGTCGTTTTTTCTGTGTCTACACATATCGCCTGAAAACCTGAGGCTCCCTCTCCCTCTCCCACCCTACTAAACCCTCTTACCGTAACTTTGCACATATGATAGTACGTTCTTAGCTTAGCGGTCAGATACAGGTTACGTCCTATGTCGTACGAACCCCGACCACGTGCCACTACTGGGTCTCTCTACAATACCCCTCCTTCCACCCTCCCCCCAAGTACAAACCCTTGCGTACATGTGGGCACCACCTAAGTACAGTTACATACCGTTTTGGTTATGTCATAACATTTCATTTTATCTCATTTTTATTTTTAGTTTTTATGGTTTTTTTTTTTTCACCACGACCTTGTTGACGTGCAGGTGTTCGCTTTTTTCTTCTCTCTTACGTCCGGGGCTGGGACGTGGAACGTGTTTTTAATTGAGTTTTACCTAGTGTCCATCTGGGTTTACATTATACATTTTTATATTTTAAGGATGTACTGTAATCTCCTGAATCTACTAGAACCTATACCACTACTAAAAAATTTATGTAGTTTCCGTACTGGACACTTTCTTTATTATTCGACCTGAAGTGATTTTGATTTCTGGAAACGAGACACTTTCTTTTCCCACTCTTCTGTTCGGTGTCTAACTCTTTTGTATATACTTTTTCTGTTTAGACTATTCCCTGTCAATAAGTTTTATATGTTTTTTCAGAATTTTGAGTTGTTATCCTTTTACCTTTGGAGTCAAATATTTGTCGGTTCTCTGGACTTGGCTGTGGAATGGTTTCTTCTATATATCTACCGTTCATTCGTGTACTTTCCTACAAGTTGTAGTTTCAATAATCACTTTCACTTTCAATGAGTCAGTACAGGTTGAGAAACACTGGGGTACCTGACATCGGACGAGGTTAATTTTTCTTTACTTTATTCAGAAGACACGAGTGACGAATAAAAATTTACCTATTGCTTTTACAGAATGACATATCGCGTCCCTTGAGACGAGTTACAATACACCGTCGAACCTACCCTCGTGTCACAGCCCTCTTACCGATGTACACATACATAGGAGGAAACAAGTACTTTAATAGGTCCGTTCTTGTGACCTCATCCATCGGAAAGAGAACAGGTCCCCTATCAACGAGTCAGTCACAAACTGACAAACGTTGGGGTACCCGACATCGGGTGGTCCCCCGATTTCCCCCACATTAGGAGACAGGTACCCTAAAAGGTTGGTTCTCATGACCTCACCCAACGGTAAGGGAAGAGGTCCCATAGAAGGCCTGGATCCGTAACTTGGGTCCAGAGGACGTAACATCCGTCTAAGAAAATGACAGACTCGGTGGTCCCTTCAGGTATATACAGTAACCCCTTAACGATTAGTTTTGTTGTTCCATGATGATGTGTGGATAATACTTATCTTACCGGTTTAAGGTCCTGTGACTTTTGTGGTTTATGACTATACCTGCACCTCGTTGCTTTTGTGAGTAAAGTAACGATCACCCTTACGTTTTACCATCTCGGTAAAACCTTCTGTCAAAGAATGATTTTGATTTGTATAGGAATGGTGTACTAGGTGGTTAACATATGAGAGACCGTAAATGGGTTTATTGAACTTTTGAATCCAGGTGTGTGTTTCTTTGATGTGTGTTTATGAATATCGTGGAAACGCACACACATATTAACGGTTTTGAACCTTCGTTAGTTCTACAGGAAGTTATCCACTTACCTATTTATTTGGCACTATGTAGGTGTGTTACTTCTTTTTTTCTCTACTTGATAGTTCAGAACTTTTCTATATCTCCTGTAAATTTACTTTTAACGATTCACTTTATTCGGTTATACGTTTCCGAAGTACGCCATACTAAGGTTGATACACTGAAAACCTTCTTCACGTTGATATCTCTGTCACTTTCCTAGTGACCAACGGTCTCCAACCTCCACCCTCCCTACTTGTCCGTCTCGTGTCTCCTAAAAAAAAATTAAAAATTAAAATATAGTCTCTCATCCACTAATTGTTATACTATCAAAGTCACCTGTCGTTTCCCTGAGTCGGAATGTATATGTGCATACGTAAGAGGGGGTGTGAGGCGAGGGTAGGTTCGACGGTGTATTGTAACTCGTCTCAAGGGACACGACATGTCAGTCTGCAAAACCAATAGGTAAAATTTATATCGGCACTCGTGTCTTCTGAATGAAGTAAAGAAAAATTAACCTCGTATTAACAAAATGTTACAACACAACCAAAGACGGTATGTCGTTGCACTTTGTCGGTGCCGTCCATGTGTACACAGGGGGTACCCCAACAGTGTCTCGTGGTCCAACACGGCATCTCGTTTAAGGGTGGCCGATAGATAAAATGTAAACCATTACATGTACAAAGTTACGATGGGTGAGTCAAACGGGGTGGGAAAGGAAGGGTGTGACACAGGCAGACAAGAGGTACAGACACAGAGATAGCGACAGGACGTTATCCAAGTAGTCATGGTAAAAAAGATCAAAGGTATATATCCGTAATTATATGCTATAAACAAAAAGAGAAAGACTGAATGAAGTGAACTCGTGTCTTCTAAAACTACCGTCACTTTGATGAGATATACTATGGCATAACCAGTACGTAAACAGGTTTCGGTATCGTGAGTCTCATTTAGGATCACATTTAATACCTGAAATCCACCATTACTACACAGTTACATCAGGTATCTAATATTGTTTATATGGGGAGACCACCCTCTAAAACTATCGCCCTCTCCGACACGTCTACACCCTCGGCCTCAATGTACTCTTAAGAGACATTAAAGGTGATTTAAAACGACACTTATATTTTAACGATATTTTTTATGTCAGTTATATAGATTTTTTTTGATTTATACGATAGTGGTAAGTTAGGTCTTTAACGTGAGAACACCCGTAAATAGGTTCTCTTTGTCTTTGTCCAAGTGTATTTTTAGACATAACCTTACAAGTGTCGTTAAAATAATTATTAACAAAGGGGTTTGACCTTTGTTAAGTATAGGAATTGACCTACTTACTAATTTGTTTACCGATGTAGGTGTGGGACGTTGTGATAAGTCATTATTTTTCCTTGTTCGATAACCATGACATTGTTGAATCCACTTAAATATGTCTCTTTTTCTTTGGTCCGGATTTTCTAATGTATGATATATTAAGGTAAATATGTAGTAAAAACTTTACTGTTTTATTATCTTTACCCTTTATCTAAGCACTAACGGTCCCAATTCCTCCCAATGACACTACCCCTCTCCCACACTCTCCCTCCACCCACACCGATTTTTACCCTTTGTTCCCTAAGAAGACTTCTACTTGGAACAAATAGAATTGATACCACCATCTGTTTACTTGGATGTACACATCAAGACAAATCTTGACTTGTATGTGTGTGTCACCCCTTAAGACTCATTCTGACCATCTAACATAGTTATAGTCGTAGGACCAACACTGTGGCATAATGTGAAAACATTCTACAATGGTGACCCTTTTTGACCCATTTCTCGTGTGTCCTAGAGAGATAATAAAGAATGTTGACATACACTTGAAAGTTAATATAAATGTTGTATATAATTATACCTTAACAATAAAACATGTGGACTTTGGTTACGTTACGATATACAGTTAATATAGAGTTACTTTTAATTTAATTTTCAAGATTAATTTTTTCCTTTAAGAGGTCACCGGGTCATCAATTCTGACACAAGGGTGACGGTTCCCTGACCCAAGTTACGGACCGACCCCTTGGGTCTAAGGTGTTCGACATACCAAGTTGTTGTTTTTTATTCATTTATTTCTTAATTATTTTCTCTTCGATGTCATTAATTCCGGTACACGGTTCCCGTGGGGTGAGGTCATGAGAACGGACCTTTTAGGGTACCTGCCTCTTCGGACCATCCGACGTCAGGTACCCCAACGCTTCTCAGTCTGTGCTGACTCGCTGAAGTGAAACTGAAAAGTGAAAGTACGTAACCTCTTCCTTTACCGTTGGATGAGGTCACAAGAACGGATCTCTTAGGGTCCCTACCCCCTTGGACCCCCCGACGACAGATACCCCAGCGTGTCTCAGTCTGTACTGACTTCGCTGAATCGTCGTCATCGTCGGTAGTCACGTACCTATCTACTCATTTAGTCCGTATGTCTTGTCTCTCAGGTTTTTTGTCTCCAGGTGTCTATACTAGTAGACCGATTACTCGACAGGGACGTCAAGTCACCCCCTTCCTATACGTAAAAAGTTAATTTTTTATAAATGGTTTTTCATATAAATAAAACATAAAAGTTATTTATCACGACAGTTTTGACCTATAGGTGTACTCTTTCTTTTCTTTTCCAAAAACTCGGAATGGAGTGTGTTTCTTTAGTTAAGTTGTAACTCCTACTATGTCGACATGCACTTGTTACTTTGTTATTTTCAAGATCTTCTTTCACACCTATCTACAGAAGTAGAGGGTTTCTAAATACTTTTCCGTATTCTCTTTCTTTCCTATTTAATCCGAAATATTTTAAACTTGAGAAGTAAATCCTCTTCAATTTCTCTTCGGAGTCTGATTCTCTTTCGTCCAAAAAGTCATACACATAGGTTCCTTCCCGAGTATAGGACTTGTATTTTTCTCGAGGATACTTAGACTTCTGTTTCTGTCTGTTGAGTTAATATATGTATATATATATTATATCGATTAATTAAACCGACGTGGTCGAGAATCAATGTCGTACGTTTGAGAATCAAACACCGTACACTCGGGATCAAGGACTGGTCCCTAACATGGACCCGAGGGCAGTAACCCTCGTACCTCAGAACCGGTGACCTGGTGGTCCCTCCAGGGCTGTTGGGTTAAATTTTTTATTGGGTAGTCTTGTCAAATGGTTACATCCGGACTGTTCTCCCCGGTGACCGGACGAGTGTGGAGTTTCCGAGTCGGTCGTAGGGGACCGGGGGTCCGTCCTCCCGAGGGGAACCTGACCTGTCGTGCCCTGTACCCAGATAATGTCGTAGGTGACGGGGAGTCTCTCTCCTCTACCTAGATTTCGTACCGGAAGGCTGTCCGAGATCTCCTTCTCTTTCTGAATTCTTTAGTCCAGACTCTGTCGAGTACTACCCCCGTCCCGCGGACCCTACCCTACAAAGAGTCTATTCGTGTCCTAAAAGACTCCCTCCCCTCACCGGAACCCGGACTCGCAGTGACTGGGTCGTCGACGGGATTGGTCGGTGACACCCGTGTCTAGTCGTTCCACGTTTCTACCTCTTTGTGGGGTTCGTGGTTTGCGTCCGTTGTATCCAGGAGCCCGACGGCAATGTTTCATAGGCGGGACGTGAGTGGTTCCGACTGATCAGGTTCTATGAGTTGCGTTGGACCTTCAGGGGTTTCCCGTCGAGGCTCTACCAGGGTTCCTTAAGACAAAAAAAACATTGGAGCTAAAAGTACTAGTCTACTCCTGTGACTCCGTGTCTCCCCAAATTACACTTTCATTTATCATCTGTTGAAGGGACCCCCAGGTCACTAATTCTTAAGTGGACGGTCAAGTCCTCTGTGTAACGTCCAAAGCTAGGGAGTAGACCCTTCTAGGATGTACGGCGTCTCGTTAATTCGGGTGCACGGGTTCCACGACTCGAACGCACACGTTGATGACTTCGGGCATTGACGTTAGACACGAGACGTACTCGTGTCTCTTCGGTGACGTTGCTCTTCGGTCTCGTGCCGTTACTTCCCATCGGGGGTAAGGGGCGTTGGTCTCTTTCGGGGGTCGGTCGTTACCTCTGCGCCGTGTCGGTTTTTACTTAGTCAATCTGTCCATTTACCATCTCGGCTCTAAGATTCGATCCGTCGGACTGAGGTGTCGGAAGACACCCGTTTCGATACACTGGAGACCTGAGAGATCAAGGTCTTCAGTGCAAAACCTTCTGAGATAAGATGTCGAGGTTATGAAACCAGTGGACTACGTTTCTCGACTGAGTAATCTTTTCTGGGACTACGACCCTTTCTTACTTCCGTCTTCCTCTTCCCCCGTTGTCTCCTACTCTACTGAGGTACCTGCACTCAAACTCGATAGAGACCCTCTATCACTTCCTGTCCCTTCGGACCGCACGACGTCAGGTACCCCAGTGTTGCTCAACCTGTGATAACTTACTGACTTGTTGTTGTTGTTATTAAGATGTCGTTGCGATTTTGTATTTATTTCGTTTCCCCTGTTCAGTACCTTATAAAGAACATACAAGTCGACATCTGAAGGGTCTGATCTCCTCTGACGTCTCTACTCGATCGAGTTTTAGCGACAAACAACGACCCGTGTGTTCGGGTTCTCCTAAAGGACTGTACCGGGTTGTCGTGGTCGTTTGGAAGTTTGTCACCCAATCTTCGTCAACATCTGGGTGGTGGAAAGTACACGACGTACTTTTGGGTTTCTCGAGACATTTAACTTTCAAGAGAATGTCAATTAACCACCAACTGAGTAAACATCCGTTTTTTTTACTGGAGTTGACTACACTCAGACAAAATATGATTAATCACACTTATAAATGTATAAAACGACGTCTTTATAGTTAATCAAAGTATTCTCCACAATGGGGTCTGCATCGTCACAGGGTCTCGACTAGGTCTGACCGAGTACCCTCGACGAACAATTTATAAGTCCTTAAAACACTCGATAAGTCAGTCATCGAACTTTAGCTGACACCGACCTCATAAATATGGTGTCTTTAGTCTTTTACTATACTTAGTCCGATAAAAATGAAGGTTCTCGGTTATAGTCACGTGATAACGGTACATGAGACGACCTTCACATTATATTACACCGTAAGCGTTATAAAAATGTAAAGGTCACTTAAGGTTAATTCAGATTCAAGTTTTTTTCCTTCCGTTGTCTAAACCTGTAGGTGGTTTATCCCATAGGTTTATCGGTCATTTGTATTTCCCACAAGATGTCATAATTAGTAGTCCTTTTATGATTAATTTCGGTGTCACTTTATGGTGATGTAGGGGTAGTCTTACCGTTTTTAATTTTGGTGTGTTTCGGTTCACGACCATTCCTACCACTTGTGGACCTTTAGAGTGTACACCGAGTACCCTCTCATTTGACCGTGTTGACAAAACCTTTTGACAAACCGTCATAGATGATTTTGGTTTGTAGGAATATGAGGTAGTGAGTCAAAATGAGGACCCATAAATAGGTTATTCTTATGCACGAACACAAATGGTTTTCACTATATGTTCCTACAAGTGTCGTCGAAGTAAATATTATCGTGGTTTGAAGGTAATAGTCCTGTTACCTGTTTACTTGATACCAGAAAAGTATGTGACCTTATGATGTAACAGTGATGTATATTGTCGTCCCTACTTAGTCAGTTAGGACGTAGTTGTAATCCTTAGGACGTACTAAGGTAAGCATAATTCAAAGTGTTGACTAGTCAGTACCATCTTGAATTTTTTTATTACCAAGGGAGATTTCAGAACACTTGAAATGAAAAACATCCTTTACCAAGGTACAAACTTTCATATTTTTTATGTTTTATTTAAGACACCACTATGGTCCTCGAGTTGTCTTCGTTTTGATTTAGGAGGGACCTTCTTTTGTGGGAGTTAGATCAGAAGTCACTTAGGGGTGTCTATATAATTATCCAGGTTGACATAGGTTCCCGGGACTTTAGTATCACACACTAAAGAAGACAGAACGAGTCCCGTCGTACAAAGAACTTACGAAACTTGGAAAACTTAACAGTTAACCTTTTTTTTTTTTTAACTCCGAGGGAACTCCTAGGACTCAGGGGACGTAACGTTCCGTCTAAGAATTGGTGATCTGATGGACCCTTCAGGGTTGTAGGGCACAAGGACTCATAGAGGCTTCTGGTACGACAAGGGAGACGAACAGTCCGGGAAGAAAGAGAACTCATAGAATTTTTAAATTCGAACAGTAAATTCTAAAACAAATTTGTAGGATATAGGACGTGAGCGTATCCTGAGGAGAGTACAAGAAGGATAGGGTGGTGGTCGCCAGAAAACGGTAACTGTACATAAACTCTTCGTAAAAATTCAGAAGGTTGTGTGAGGAGTTCTTCTGACTAGTTTATTTGTTTGGTAGATATGTTACAGACTCGTGAGTTTTTATAGAAAAGAAGGATAACAGTAAAAGAATCGACGAACATTCGAGTGATCGAAGTTGTCGGTATTACTCCACGAAAAACTTGGTTTAAATGGTCAAATAAGTAAGATTATCGTTCGTCCTATAAGTTGTATTAATTTTTGCGTGTCTTTGAAGTCAACCAAAAAGATCTGAACAAGTTTAATGATTTCTAATTAGGTTTTATGAAAACCATGATTCACCGATTTACGACTGTTTCATAAAATCAAGAAGTTATGGACTAATAATTTACTGGTTTGACGTCACATATATTCCCTTCCATCGACCACCGAGTCTGTCAATTCTTAGACGTTACGTCTAGACCTACGTTAGGGGCACAGTACTTCTACAGGACCTCTTCCTTTACCGTTGGGTGAGGTCATAAGAACGGACCCTTTAGGGTACCTATCCTCTCAGACCACCCGATATCAGGTACCCAACATTTCTCAGTCCGTGTTAAGTCAAGTCAGAGAGTCAGTACATGTTGAGAAACGTTAGGGTACCTGACGTCGTGTGGTCCGAAGGGACAGGTAGTGGTTGAGGGCCTCGAACGAGTTTGAGTACGGGTAACTTAGACACTACGGTAGGTTGGTAGAGTAGGAGACTTCAGGGGAAGAGGAGGACGGAAGTTAGAAAGGGTCGTAGTCCCAGAAAAGGTTACTCAGTCAAGAAACGTAGTCCTCCGGTTTCATAACCTCAAAGTCGAGGTCGTAGTCAGAAAGGTTACTTACAATTCCCGACGAAAGGAAATCCGAACTGATCAAACTAGAGGAACATCAGGTTTCCTGAGAGTTCTCAGAAGAGGTTGTGGTGTCAAGTTTTCGTAGTTAAGAAGTCACAAGTCGAAAGAAACACCAGATCGACAGTGTAGGTATGTACTGATAACCTTTTTGGTGTCGAAACTGATCTACCTGGAAACAACCGTTTCATTACAGAGACGAAAAATTATACGACAGATCCAACCAGTATCGAAAAGAAGATTCCTCGTTCGCAGAAAATAACAGTACCGACGTCAGTGGCAGGTGTTACTAAAACCTCGGGTTCTTTTATTTCAGTCTGTGTTGACTCACGGATTGTGAAAGTAAAGGTGACATATATATTCCTGAAGGGTCCACCACGCTCACCATTTCTTGGGCGGACGAATTATATCCTCTGTCTTCTCTACACCCAAGCTAGGGACCCAACCCTTCTAGGGGACCTCCTCCCGTACCATTGGGTGAGGTCATAAGGACGGACCCTCTAGGGTACCTATCCCCTCGGACCACCCGATGTCAGGTACCCCAACGTTTCTCTTAGGGTACCTGTCTCCTCGGGTCGCCGGATGTCGGGTATGTCAACGTTTCTCAGTCTGTGTTGACTTCGTTGAATCGTACGTACGTGCCATGGATTTAAGTTTAAAAGAATGAACGAGTCACACCCTTTGTAGATTTAGTGTCTTAACTCCTTTTAGTTGAAACAAAATACATTTGATATTTTCCGGTTGGTTTCAGTTTAGTACAAATTGTTTTACTTGTTAAATTTTAAACTTTATATATCATAAACAGAGGGTCTCTTGTATATATATATATATATATATGTGTGTGTATATATTTTATACAAAATCAAGGAAAATCAATGAAACAGAGAATAATTGTTGTAGACCCGTATGATTAAAATAGAAAAATTACGATAAAAATTTCGTCGTTACTTCCATTCTTTTATGGGAAATGAAAACTTTTATAACAATCGTAGCAGAACAAATCAACAATTTAGCGTGGGTTGGGAAACATCGGGGTACTTGACATCGGGCGGTCCGAGGACAAAGGTACCCTAAAGGATCCGTTCTTGCGACCTCACCCAACGGTAAAGGAAGAGGTGTAAACACCAAAACGAAAGTGGTGGGAGAAACCAATGTGCGAGGAAACGCTACTAGACGTCTCAGAGTACCGAGTCGAGTTTGAGGGAGTTCCCGTTTGTGGGTGACTCACCTTACTGTCCATCTCAGTTAACACGAAAATTTTAATCAAAAGGGAGGAGAGACAAAAGGATTCCTATATCAACTTAAATATATTCGAGTTGCGCGTATACTAGGTTTACATGTCAACTTGTTTCCTTTCGTGTCCATCTATCTTCTCCTCTATCCATTTACCTAGTTTTTTATTACCTACCCAATCTTAAGGGAGCACCAGGTCACCAATCCTGAGTGCGAAGGTCCCGTCCCCGGTACCCAAGTTAGGGACCATACCTTTTATTCTAAAGTGTTCGGTACGTCGTGTCGGTTTTTACTTTTTTTTTTTTTTTTTTTCCTACCTACCCACCAGCTCTCACCGACATGACTGCCTTCTTACGACGACGATTCAGCGAAGTCAGCACAGGCTGAGACGCTCTGGGGTATCTGCCGTCGGGCGATCCGAGGAGACAGGGACCCTAAGAGGTCCTTTCTTGTGACCTCACCCAACGGTAAAGGAAGAGGTCTGCCTTCCTACTGTCTATTTGTTTATTTTATTAGAGACAAGGAGACGTGGTCTAGTTCGGGACGGAACAATGGTGGTCGGAACAACGGATCTGGAGTCTTTAGTTTGGAGTTAGTTCGATGAATAAGAACCTGGGTGAGTCTGATGAGGAGGGGGGTGGAGGTCGGGTAAGATCGAAAGTGTTTCGACGAAGGTAGAGGTGTGTCTCGTCGGTGAGTGAGTTTGGCCAGAGCATCAAAACTGTCGGTTGTGGGTGGAGGACGGATGTCGTCGTTTCATACAAATATCGGTTAATCCACTGTCACTGCCGGTGTTGTTACAGAGGTCAAGGTGTACGACAGGGTAACTCTCCATTCCAGATACAAGGAAAGGGAACTTTGACCCACCCGAACACTAGGTAACGTCTTCACTATGTTCCGATACTCTAACGGTTCTAATCCAGTAGTTTCCACGATGTTGGAGGTGAACCGGGAAAGCCTTACGAACGAGAATCTTGGGTCGACGGTACTGCACTCCTTCGGGTCAAATCAGACTCTTTCCCACCATACCTTCCCAGGGGTATTGACAAGACTGACTGTCGGGGTGACTCCAGGGTCGGGTGTCGGTCGTAGTTGGTAGTCTGCACACTCACTTCCATAAGGTCTACTAAGGTCGGAAGTCGACAGCGTAGTGGGGGTCGACGACTCGGAGGGGTCTCCTCCGGGGTTTGTACCTCCTCGTATGGGGAGAGGGGTGGTACGGGAAAAGTATAAGAAAAGAATTTTTTTAAACTGGTACGGTGTACCGTAAACCCTAGAGTCAAGGGACCGACCTTTAGCTTGGACGTGGGAGACGTAACTTTCGCACCTCAGAATTGGCGACCTGGTAGTCCCTTCAGAAGAACAAGTACAAGACCGGATGTCTCAGACACTTGTATTAATCTACCTATCTAACACGGAGATGCAAAAACCCACTAAACAAGACGTCATTATCACCGACCTTGTAGGTCCGGGACGGAACTGAAGGGAACCCCTCCACTCCCTCCACTCAGACTCGGGACTCGACGAGACTTAGGGTGTTGTCAGCATAGACTCCAGGTCACCCAAACCCCTCGCCCGGAGATGGTTCGAGAGGGAGGGACTGAAAACCCCCATCTTACTCCAGTCGAAGGCCCACAGGACCTAAGGGATGTCTGTCCCCAGTTCTGGTCCGACCCCGGGGACAACTACTCTGTCCCGAAGACTCGCCCTCGAGCTGAGGTCGTTTTCGCACAAGACCGAGGTAGACTCTGACCGGACCAAACGAAGGTCCAAAACAAGAAAAATTTTGACCAAGTGAGTCATCCATAAATTCTGTTTTTGGTGTCAGACTAAACTCCCTTTTTTTATCATAACCCCAGATCCTTGGGCTGTCTAGATCCGACTTAGGGTCGAGCCGGTGAACGAGCGGCACACCAGAATATTCACTGTAGTGGAGAGACCCGGAGAAGACACATCACCCCTCTTCTTATCGATGGAGTAGGGCCCAAACAACACTCTTCTTTATTCGTGAAACTTTCCGTGGGACGAGATACGGACCGTGTGTCATCCTCGAGTTATTCACAGTCAATGGAAAGGAATGAGGACTCATCTCATACCGATATTGGGTAGAGAGAAGGTAAGTGTTTCGGATCATGTCACGGAACATATGGGATTCGTGAGCTATTTTCATAGAGTTTATTTACCTACTTAAAGAGTCAGAAGAGGCGAGGAGAGATTAGAGTCAGATGTACAACTGTACAGAGAAGGGGTCAATTGTGACTATAGGGATCCCCGTTCCTACGAGTGAGAAAACTAAACAAAAGTAGGAAAACATAGGAGTCGTACGTCAGCCACGAATTGACCACTAATGATTTCGTTTCGTTCTCTGAAGGTCCAAGTCGTGTCTCAGGACACCAGTCCTAAACGTAGTCCCAGGGCTGCTCCTAAATGTCGTTTGACGGGGTTATGTCAAACACTAAGTACGTCGGGCCATAAAGCGTCATACAGAAGACGTATATTCAATTTATTCCTCCCACTGTTATATGTCGGAACTGCATGAGGAAAAGACTATGTCTCGAGAGACGATGGGTCGAAAGGTGAAAAGAAATGATCTTAGTAGACGGCTGGTCGTGCAGGGTGAGATCATGATCTCCGGGGGCGTCAGATCAGTAGTATCGAGTGTACTACCTACGTGAGGGTTCCCATAGGTGTCCGGGACCTATGAAGAGTTTTAAAAAAGATCCAGTCCTTTCGTGTGTCCTAAAACGTCACAGAAGTCAAGTCAAGTCAAGTCAAGTCAGCGAGTGAGCACAGACTGAGAAACGCTGGGGTACCTAACGTCGTGAGGTCCGAAGAGACTTTCGGTTGAGAGTTTCAGTACAGGTAACCTCTCACAGAATCCAGTCCAAAAGAGGGTCACGTCTAGGACCTACTCCTGACCCGACGCTATCAACACAACGCTACTCCCCTTACTCGGTCCTTTCCCTCCCTGCGGTTCTTGTCCCGATTAGGAACTCAATGGCGACACCGACAGACAGGGTGACTCCCCACTCCTTCCAAAAGAGGTGGTGGGGACAGGGGTACCCATTTTCACCGAGGACCCCCGTACTTCCGGGATCCTGAAGACCACTCACAGTGAGGTACCGTCTCTTGTGGAAGTCCGTTCCTCCGGTCGTTGGCCGTGGAGGTCCCCTCCACCCGTCCCGTGTGGTGGGACGGTGTCGCGGTATAAGTGTGCTCGGGAGAACAGTACCCCCTTACTGACAGTTGTCTGAAGTCAACGAGTGCCGAACCCCATGTCCACTGTCCGAGGAAATAGAAAGTGAGTTCCTACGTTCACTCACCCCCGAGTGACAAGATACTGAGACTTAGGGGAGTTTAACTAGTAATTTCACTAAGTAAAACTCTTAGATCCTGAAATTGTCAACAGACATATTGTTTGGAGTCTAGGGTTGCCTCTCCAGCATTTGGTTGCGGGGTGCCCTGTTTCTATTATTAAAGGGTCACTAGAGACTTAGGGGTTTCAGACAAAGGGAACCTAGGTCGGACGAAGTGCACCCGACGTCCGAGGTCGGGGAGTCTAGAGAGACGTGTAGGTCTACTGACCCCCTTCCCCGAGAAGGTCCAACGGGAGAGGGTCCGACACTCATCGAGTCTCCAAAATATCCGTCTAGAAACGTCCTTTGGTGGGAGGTGTCCGTCGGGGAAAAGAACAAAATCGTTTCAATGTAACATTGATTGAAAATTTGGTCCGTGGGGGTACGAGATGAGTAGAGGGGCGGTTCGTGTGGAAAGTCTAGAAAACTAGTGTGTTATGGAACGGATTAGACAACCAAGAAAGGTATCTAGTTTCTTCATCTTTACTTCTGTCTAGAGAGAGGGTCGAAGGAGAAGTCAGCAGAGCGGTTGTTTGACACACTGGTGTAACACACTTGTTCTATTAGATCCCCTCCTAGTGTTCTTCGGGTGCTCGGACGTGTGTCACCCCCTACCGTTGCTGAAACTGGGAGACAGAGTTACTAATTGTCTCTAATGAAGGGAAGAGAGAAATTTTGAAGGTATCGACTCCTCTTAGAAGATCCCACCAAAAACCTGGTGCAACTAATTTCCGTAGAACGGAAAGATAGTTGTAGACACTCATAACTAAATCATTCGCCACTCGTCACCCTGGGGACTAAACTATTGTCTAAGACATCGACAGGGGTCTACTGAGGAGGTCTTCGGTCCAGAGAACGTTCGTCGGTAAACACCTAACTCCGAAGAACATAAAAGATCCGAAAAGGTCTTAGACAAAGTCCTTCCCGGTCGA
Source organism: Capra ibex (assembly GCA_006410555.1). Lineage (NCBI taxonomy): Eukaryota > Metazoa > Chordata > Mammalia > Artiodactyla > Bovidae > Capra > Capra ibex. The sequence goes on along the minus strand of SJYO01000233.1, from coordinate 2,747,774 downwards.
GACTTATCGTCTTAACCCCGTATTGTCACTATTATTGTTTCTATTGTTCTCATTGTTATGAACAGAGGGACTTAGTAAAAATCTCACTCCGTTTTATATCTCCTTTCTGATAGAGTGTAAATAAACCGTAAAACATCGGAAGGTTTACTGCCGAGTGTATACTTATTAAAGGTTTTGTGCAACAATAATACACTTCAGGGATTCAGCACAGGTTGAGAAACGTTGGGGACCGTGTGGTCCGAGGAGACAGGAAGGTGATAGAGGGCCTCAAAGGAGTTTGAGTACAGGTAACTTAACCACTACGATGTATCGGTAGAGTAGGAGACGACACGGGACGTGATGGTTCACTTTTAACGACCCCGATGTCCCCACTTGCTCCACCTATATCAGGGATAGGAGTACCTCGGGTGGAAGATCACTCTTTCTACCTGTTCTTTATTCTTTAATCCCTGAAACGACCACCAGGTCACCGATTCTAATACACGAGGGTTCCGTCCCCCGGGTCCCAAACTACGGACCAGTCCCTTGATCTAGGGTGTACGAAGTTAATTCCGGACCGTATCGGTTTATTTATTTATTTTATGAAAAATTTTTCTTTATTCGGTAATCTGTTTAACACTACTAGTCATCGTAAACCATTTGTGAACGACTTACGGTTTGTGACATGATAAAAGAAACGTACCTAACGTGGTAAGTCAGGAATGTTATGATAAAAATTCAGTATTACAAAACAGAGGTTATGTGTCTACTTCTGTAACTCCTTGTGTCTTCCATTCGTTAGACGAACTCTGGTGTGTCGGTCGGTCTCCGTGTCGACCCTTAAGACTTCGACTCCAAAAGACTAAGATTTTGGGTACAAGAGTCGGTCCGAAAGAGTCGGGAAACGAGAGACGGGGAGTCAAAGAGATGAACATTTTACCCTCTTTTATTATCGTGGGGTGGGGGTGGGAGTGGTGTTAATTGGTTCTGTCGCCACCCTTGTGAGACATTTACCGGTTCGCACTCGAAGACCGAAAGAATAACGACTGACTTTGGGACCGGAGAACACGGGCGGGGGACGGGGACTCCCGACGGACACGTGCCGAACTAGGTGTCTATGGACCTTCCCGAGAACCAAGTGTCTTTTTCGGATAAGGGAGTAGTCGGGAGGTTACTGTTTCACCAAGACACGTCTAAATTAATATCTAATTAGTCCTCTCACCCCAACCCCACCCCCGAGAGGAGAAAAGAAGTCGTTCGACCTTGTACTGGGGGGTCACGTGTGTGTGTACACTCTCTGTCTCCATTCGGGGGAACCCGAGGAACAGAATCCCCTCTTGACTTCGGTCAGGTCTGGGGAGACTCACCCGGAGTCCTAAGAGGGTCGAGGTAGACTATGGAGGGATTGACTCAAAGGTCGGGGAAACGACAGAGAATCTGTGATTGACAGGAAGAATAAGGTAGGATAGAGAAATGTCGGTGAAAAAGAAAAGAAAGGAAAAAAAGTTCAAAAAAAAAAAAAAATTACACCTGGTAAATTTTTTAGAAATAACTTAAACAATGTTGTAATAAAGACAAAATACGAAACCAAAAAACCGGTGCTTCGTACACCCTAGAATCGAGAGACTGGTCCCTAGTCTGAGGGTAGAAGACATGACCTTCCAATTCAGAATTGGTGAGCTGACGGTCTCTCCAGGATATCGGTGTAAAAGTTCCAAGTCGGATTTGCGGTGGAGGACGTCCTTCGGAAGGGACTACGAGGTCGACCCTACCGAAGAAGGTAAGGAGAAGACTTAAAGGTACCTTCAACTAGACCGAAGTAGACTTCCAGGATAAAGAATGGGACTCGAATGGAGGAAGTACCCTTCTCTAGAGGACCTCCTGTTCACACAGGGGTCGTAAGTCGTCCCCGACCGTAGTCATTTGACTGTCTTGCTTGTGACTTGTCTGATTGAGATGTCTCTTTAAGGGTACCCGAACTCGGACCTCGGTTCTCGGAGGACGGTCCTGGGGTCGGAGCCCTCCTGGACGACCGGGGTACCTCCCGAGTGTGTAGGTGTGAACACCGGAAAGGAGTCTCCGACCTACCGAGGAACCCGAAGAGGACGGAAGGACCCCTGACCGGAGGACTGTCAGTCAGTTCCCCTCGACCATAGTCGTCCGTCCGTGTCCGACCCCTCTTTGTGGTGGGTGGGGTGAGGAAGGTACCGGTCTTGTCTGGGTCCGTAGTAGTAGGTCGCCGACGGAATAAAGAGGGACCCCTTGGTCTTGTCTACTTGGTGGCGAGTCGGTACTACTACCACCTTCCACAACTAACGAATATGGGTGAGGATGGGGGAGGGTGGGGTGAGACACTAGTGACTGTACATAATAGAAAACGTTGAGAAGGTCACGGGGTCCCGTCACGGTTTTCACATGTACAATTCAGCGAAGTTCTCACAAGCTGAAAGACACTGGGGTACCTGACATCTGACGTCTGGGGAGACAGGTGCCCTAAGAGGTCCGTTCTTATAACCTCACCTAACGGTACGGGAAGAGGTCCCATACAAGGGTTGGGCCCCTAGCTTGGACACAGAGAATACAGAGGACGTAACCGTCCGGCCAAGAGATAGTGATCGCGGTGGACCCTTCGGGACCGTTACGGTCATGACCAGGGAAAACGTCTGTCATTTGACTCTCCACTTCGGTGAAGTAATCGTTGGTTGTCTCTTCCTAAATTTTTGGTCAAGCCGAGGTCTCGGACGCGGGTCACTGAGGAGGACGTCCGACATGAGATCCGGTGGACGGACCGAAGTCGGGTCCGGGAACTGGGGAACTGGGACCCCTCGGGAACGGCGGCCACCCTGGGTATCGAGGCCGGGCGACGGGAGACCGCGGCCGTGGACCGTCGGAGAGCCCGCCGTACTTACTTGGCCGAGTCCTTACACGTCCGACCGGGCGCGCGTCTCGCGGGCGCCGATTTAGGCTGGTGTTACGCCCTATTTAATTCGCGGTCCCATTTACATAATTTTTAGTGCCCGCCTCCTTGTGCGACAAGTCCCTCCCCAGACCCTTCACCCCTCTCCTCGTTCACCCTCTTCGAGGCGGTCCGCGACGGTCGGCGAGGGGTTGTCGGCGTTTACTTCAAGGGAAGGCACCCCCTCCTGAGAGGGAGGTAGAGGTGGGCGGGTCGCCAAGGATACCTTTGCGTCCCGCTCAAATCCTCCCTTTTACGGACAGCTACTCGCCATACCCTTTCCTGGTTCTTATCGACGACCTTGACCCCGACGCTTGTCCACAGTTGCCCGGAGAAAGGACTGTACCCCTACTTCTCCTCTCGGACGGATCACATCGGTGTGTCGTCGCGGGGGTAGCGGGGTGTTTGAGGACCGTCGTAGGCCTCTCCCCTACACCCTTCTCCTGGTGCAAACTAGTCTGGGGCCCAGGTTATGACTACCGTCTACAAGAACCCATTTTCGTATCATTATACGCGAAGGGTCCACCGAGTCTACCATTTCTTAGACGACCGCTACGTCTGCTGGACCCAAGGTAGGGACCTACCCTTTCTAGGGGACCTCTTCCTTTCCGTTGGGTGAGGTCATAAGAACGGACCTCTTAAGGTACCTGTCTCCTCGGACTACCCGACGTCAGGTCCCCAGTGTTTTTCAACCTGTACTGTCTTCGCCGAATCGTGTGTGCACACACACACACGTATGTGTATGTGTGCATACACATGCGTGCGTATACTTTTTCGGATCACAAAATGTCGCTGAGGGAAAAATTTTTTTAACAATTAGTTAAAGGAACCGACGCAGTCCGGAACCAACAACGCACGCCCCAGAAACAGTGTCCCGAGAAAGACGACGTCGAGTGCACGAGAAGCCGGTACGCAACGTCGCGTACCCGAAGTCATCAACGTTACGGGTCCGGATCAAAGAGTCTTCGTACACCCTAGAATCAAGGGGTTCGTCCCTAACTTGGGTGTAGAGGACGAAATGTTCCACTTAAGGAAAAAAATTTTTTTAAAATTAACCTCCGATTAATGAAATGTTATAACACCAACCAAAACGGTATGTAACTGTACTTAGTCGGTGCCCACATGTACACAGGGAGGCAGGGCTCAGGGGGAGGGTGGAGGGAGGGGTAGGGTAGGGAGACCCAACAGGGTCACGTGGTCGAAACTCACAGGACAAAATACGTAGCTTGAACCTGACCAGTAGACAAAGTGTATACCATTATATGTACAAAGTTACGATCAGAGAGTCTAGTAGGGTGGGAGCGGAAGAGGGTGTCTCAGGTTTTCAGACAAGAAATATAGACACAGAGAAAACGACAGAACGCATGTCCCAGCAGTAATGGTAGAAAGATTTAAAGTATATATACGTAATTATAGGACATAACCACAAAAAGAAAGACTGAATGAAGTGAGACTTATTATCCGAGGTCAAAGTAGGTTCCACCTAAGAATTGGTGACCTGGTGGTCCCTTCAGGGATGACGTTTTAAGAATTGACGTCGAACCACCATTCTTAGTCCCTTGAATTCCTTAAAAAGGAATAGACGTAAAAGATTAAAAAGTATTGTATAAGTAAAACCTTCCTTTCTTATCTCAATATTAAAACGTAAATAGAAAAAAAAAAATTACATTTGAGAAACTGGTCAGTAAGTTTAAGGTCTTGGAACGGGATTCCCTTATTAATCCTATTGACGTTCCCAAATTGTTATTCTTAGTTACTAAGCAACGAAGAGTACCCCTTTTTAATCTGGATTCGATTTTAAAAGTCGCGACCCCTAACCGACTCGTTTTACACCACATCAGTAACGTCCTGTGATAGGTCGGTGATTTTTAGTACGACCTCTTCAAGTTGACGACTGATTCTGTCTACAAACACTTATATAGTAACCTTCTTTTTTTTCTTGTCCAAAATCTTGTACTACATGACTCAATCGGGAAGAAAGATATTATACACAAACTCGGTTCCAGACCTTCCTATACACAAATCTACGATTATCAAAGTAACCCTCTTCAGCTACTATCCACTAGAATTAAAAGAAGAAGTGTGAAAGAAGTGATAATATGTTATTTATCTATAACGGACAAATGATAATGGATATATAATAATGTCGACCTCTTTCTTTACCGTTGGGTGAGGTCATGAGAACGGACTTTTTAAGGTACCTGTCTCCTCGGACCCCCCGATGTCAAGTGCCCCAGTGTTTCTCAGTCTGTACTGACTCACTGAAGTGAAGTATGTAATAATGTACGTACCAAAAATTTTTATTAAAAATTTCTCAAAACCTACACCCGGTAAAAATATTAGAAATAACTTAAACAATGTTGTAGCGAAGACAAAATACGAAACAAAAAAAGCGGAGTTCCGTACACCTTAGAATTGAGGGATTGGTCCCTAACTTGAGTTGAGGGGACGGAATCTTCCTCTTCAGAATTGGTGACCTGGTGGTCCCTTCAGGGATTTTTTATTAAAAAATTCTTCCTTTTTAGTTATCGGATAAGACTCTCAAGTCCGTTACTCACTTACCACCCAAAACGTCCCACCCGTCCCCGACTTCGGGGGCCCATCTCCCGACCCAAACCCCCGTCGGACGAGACGTGGACGGGTTCCTCGGAGGGACGCGTACGCGATCAATTCCTTCCCGGGGGTGGGGGTGGGGGGTCCGGACGAGAGACGGTAAGTGGGAGACCTTAATCGAACGTCTCTGGCAAAATCCTTCGGACACCCGCCAACCTTCGTCGAACACTCGTCTCGACCCCCGGCCGACTCTCGACACCTCTTACTCACGGGTTTCCTTCCGTTCCGTCTTTTATTTTCTTTCGGTCGTGGGAAAGGGTAAAAAGAAAAACCAAACTAAAAAGTTTTTGTTAGAGACCTTTTAGGAACGAACCCAGGTTTACAAAGGAGGAGGTGGAAGGGGGTAGAGGAGGTCCAGAGGTATCTACCCGACACAGATTCGCACACACCGGTCCTGGTCCCAAGACCAGAGTTACGAAGGTGATTGAACGACACGTTGGAGTGGAGTTAGTGAGGGGGGGAGACTTGGAGTGAACAGAGAACATAGTTTGACCTGATCTTACCGGAGTTGTAAGAGAAGGTAGAGGTACAAACCCTAAGGTAGGGTTCTCACTCCGGTGACCTGACCCATAGAGGTTCCGGAGGAATATCAACCTCTAAGACCTAAGACTCTAAACACGAAACTCCAGGAATTCTCAGATTTTATGCGACCGTTTCGAAGACGTAAAACGTGAGGTATCAAGATCTTACGTTATTATGATTTGACGGTTCTAAGATCAAGTCCAAGATCTTACCCCGACGAGTGACAAGTTGTAGTTTCTGACAAAGGCCCCTGTAACACGAGGATCGGGGACTCCGACTGGTCCACGAACCTTCGACAGAAGTAATCCACCCTTTATCTGTAAGATTTAGAACCCGAGGACGTTTCCCCTGTGCACTCAAGTCTGGAGTCCCTCGGAGGATTTCCCGGCACCTTTACTATCGAGTACTTATTTTCGGGAGTGGTGTACACCCCGACGTTTCTCACTCTCCGGCAAACCATCGACTCGGACAAGGGACTTGATTATCGTTGTAGAGGTAAATGAGGTATAGGTGATCCACGGTCCGGACGTTCGATGTCTCTAATGACCTAGATTCTCTATCGACACAACTATGGGTAAAAGGTCGACTCTGTCCTCTCCGGGTCTCCAGGTCACTGAACGGTCTCAGTGTCTCACTATTCCCATCACCTCGATTTCGGACTCGGGTACAGCCGACCGGACTCTCAGACGACTTAACGAGGGGACGGAGGGACGTCTGGGGTCGGGACGACCGACGGTCACCCGGTTTAGTCCGCTCCCCTCTCTATGCTTCACCGAACGTATGTTAGACCGAAGTCTTATTCCAGGGTCGCGTAGGGGGTCCCGGACGGGTGTAAAGGGTCGGTCACCTGGTCGCAAACACGGACACACCGAGGTCCACACACAGAGGAACACCCACAGGAGCACGTACTACCTACGGGCAGACTACACACATTCACCAAACCTACACCCACGACGACACGGACAGGGTCTCACCTCACACGCTCTCTCCGTCTACCCACAGATACCTCGGGTGCTCTCCTTCCGTCCACGGCCTCTCAAGACCCGTCACGAGGGAGGCAGGGGGAGTATCTCCACCCACATGTCTGGAAGTCTCTGGTACCGGAACCCGGGGACTTTTCAACGGACAGGGGGTCCATAGGGGTGTAAAACGGTTAAACTTGGGTCCCGGGGACCAGGGGTGGGGGTAACGAAAGGGACCGGGGGTGTGGGAAGACCACCGACCTGGGTGGTGTATCGTTGTAGTCCCCTTGGAGAACCTCCAATCCCAACGAGGAGTCGGAACCGGAACTAGGTCCCTCCTGGTCACTTCGGGGACGTTTTTCCGTTGACCCAAGGTCCTAGGGTCCAGGACTCGGGTGTCACACAAGTGTTTGTTGAAAGGAAGTCGGAGACCTAGGGGGAAAGGAACCGGGACTTAACCCAAACGATAACGAACAAGAACAAACAGAAATCTCCCACCCTCCCTTCCTCTTTCAGGATCTTTTTTTCCTCTAAAGTCTTGAGTCTTCCCTTGAAGCACCTGCGGATCACTTCGACGAGAGACCCGCCTCGAGAGACAAGAGGGGCGTTTCGGCGGATCCAAAGGGTGGACGCATGAACGTTCTTACCTCTGCCCGAAGGGACGACCGAGTCGCCATTTCTTAGTCGGACGGTGACACCCTCTGCGTCCAAGTCAGGGACCAGACCCTTCTAGGGGACCTCTTCCTTTATCGTTAGGAAAGGTCATAAGAACGGACCTCTTAGGGTACCTGTCTCCTCGAACCATCCGATGTCAGGCACCCCGACGTTCCTTAACCAGCGTTGAATCGTTGTCTGGTTGTTATTTGTTTCTTACCTCTTGAGTGAAGAAGATTTCTCGAGTAACGTAAGACCCGTCCAAATTGAGATTCAAGATGGAATATGACTCCAAAATCCGAACGGAGAGAATCGAAGCGGGGTGACCAGAGTCGAGACGAACGACTCCAGGGACTTCGAGTTGAAATTAGAGAGGACTACTCCAGTCCCCTTCATTCATGTTTAACACCTCTGCCTGGGAGTCCGGTTCTCCGACAAAGACTCCGGTCCACTTCCTAACTCTTGGGAGTTTCTGTCTGTGCGGTTCGACTCGTCTGTGCCCCTCCGGTTCCCGAGTAGTAAGCGACCCCCGACTAGAGTACTGACTCCTGTACTCGTAAAGACCAGGACGGTCTGGTCCTAACTTCCTTGGAACTCCCACCGAAGGGACCGGGCCGGACCCAGTCCCCAGAGTCCCTGTCAAGGACGGAGACCCCTCGAGACCCGTAGTGCCGCACTTCTCTCTTCCCACACACGTATCGCTTGTAATCTGCCCCTCCCCCACACCGAGGAAGGTGTCGTGTGCCAGCGGTGGTCCTACTCGGTACTGCACACACACGTCCTTCGGACCGGGTCTCTCCCCCGACCTCCTCACGGTGACAATCCTATAATAAGTAGGTAGGTGGGTAAGTGAGTGAGTAAGAGGAGGAGAGAAAGTCCGGGTCCTGACTCCTGACCACTGGGTCCCTACCTCGGGGCGGGGACTCCTGACTCGTCCTCCCCTGTCTGAGACGAGACCACACAGAAACACGGTGGTCACACACGACCTGTGTGTGAGGGACCGAGGTCTACATCACGGGTCTCGACCGACACTCACAGCATCCGAGTCCCAGGACGAGCCCCTCCACCCCTCGTGTGTCGGAAGATAGGAGGTCCTGACCCGTGACCCCAAAGGGTCCTCGGACCCTGTGTCGGTTAGGGGATACACTATCTCTTCTGGTCCGGGGTCTCTGTGACTGGTTGAACAGGTTCCTAATGCCATCCCAATTCTAAGAGACGGGAGAACGTTCCGACACCGGAGAACCACCCCTTGTGTCTACTCTTACGTCTAGAGTTCGAACCCCGTCCATCTACTCCCGTGTCCTGTGGACAGGATGACTCGTCGGAGTCGGGACGTCCTGGGCACGAGGGCCGACGTGTCCCGCCGACCGTACGGGCGGGACTGAACTCGTACGACCACTGGAACCTCGTCCCGAGACGGGAGAGACCCGGACAGAGCAGGGACGAGATTCTGTTCCCGTGAAATTGACGTAGTCCTTTCTGTTCGCCCAAAGGGGAGCACGCAGTCAAAGGACGTGACCGACTCCGACGGACCCCGTGGTGTAACTCTTCCTTTCCCGTAGTGTTAGTCAAACAGCGTAGAGGGGCCCCACTCCTGGCCTCACCGTCACACACGCGACCCCGTGTGCGTCGGACCTAGATAGTGGTCCTCGGGGGTGGGGACCCCGAGTCGCAGGTCACTCAGGTGCCCGGACTTCGGAGGTACTTACGTGGGGGGTCCCTGGGGGGAAACGACGTGCCCTTGCGTAACTCGGAGAAAGACTCCTCGTGGGTCTCGTAGCACGCGACACCGGGTCGGGACGGGGGTCTCCCAGGACTCGGGTCAACCGAACACTAGAACCCAGGTAGAGGTGTCACTGTGTCCGGACGACGGGGCGGTCGAGGGGCAGCGGAAGGGGAGATGAACTAAAGTTGTCTACTGGTCCGGATGGACGGAAGTCACGCCTGACTTATGTTCACGTCACAGACTCACTTCCGTCCTTCCTAACATGGCTCTCCCTTCCCGTTCTCGCTCGGAAGGGTAGCGGAAGGACCATGAACCGACACAGGACTTGTCTCGCCCCTCTTTTCCTGAATGACACACGGTCGGCGAAGGTCAGACAGGAACCACACGAGAAGTGAGCATAGGACTCTCCACCAATTATGGGGGTGAACGGTCTCCTCTTTTGGCTCAGGGTCTTTCGAAGTCACTGAGGGGGATCATGATAATAATACTCGTTCCGACCCTCCGACGGTGAAAGTCTTAGGTCCACAAAGGAGAAAGATGGGGTTACCGGCATTCGCGTCGTGTGGACACCGAGTCCTGTAGCCTAGATCATGGCTACAGACGAAACGGTTCAATGACACCCCACAGCGGGTAAGTGCGACGGAGTGCACGACAAGGTAACAGCGGGTATTTTGACTTCTCATTCAGAGGCAGACGAGAGAACCGAGGGTGTGTTGGGGATGGGACGGGGGTGAAGACGACGAAGCGGAGACTCCGTGTAAGTTCTTACTTACTCACGCCCGGACCGTTCCCGGTTCAGATTGTTGCAGTCAAGAGGGTGGTCCCCTACCTGTCTCTGGGGGGGTCCCCAATCTTATAGTAGTAGGTCCGTGTGTCTCATCTCATTTCGTCTTTTCGATGTTAGGTGCCCCGAAAACCAACCGAACGTGTCGCAAAAAAAAAAAAAAAAAAATTAGACTCAAACAACGGTTGCGAAATTTTATCTCTTCAAAGTACATTTTTAAGCTCTAAAACCGAAGAGAACTTTTTGACCTTCGAAATTGTTCAGACGGAACTTAACCGGCGGGGTCCGACCTTGTACCGTCGTCTCACCCGAGGACAGGTGAGTCGGTGCCCGGGTGGACTGGGGACAGTCACAGGTTCAAACGGAGGGGACTACGTTTCCCATTCCAGTACCCAGACCTCAGTCCGACTGGACCCAATCACGTTCGTACTCACGCACGAGTTAACGAGTCAACACAGACTGAGAAACACTGGAGTATCTGACGTCGGGAGGGTCCGTTCTTGTACCTCACCCGACGGTAAAGGAGGAGGTTCTCTAGAAGGGTTGGGTCCCTAGTCTTAGCTTAGACGCCGTAGACGAACGTAATCGTCCTTCTAAGAAATAGTGACTCGGTGGACCCTTTGATCAGGTTCGTACACCGAGTTGATGTCACACTGATAGCCTTTCAAGGGATTGAAGAGACCCGGACAAAGGAGCGACCATCCTACCCCTAAGGGTGTCGTGAAGGAAGTACACCTACAACCCTCCGAAGTATACTTCCAATTACATACGTTTCGATGACATGACAGTTTCTACGTCGGACCGTGCATCACTCGTGAGCCATTTATCCTCGGTATCGGAACTAGTGTCGGTGAGAGAGGACTGTCCCCGGTGCCCCAGACCTCGCCGTGTTCGTCGTCGGGAACTGCGGGAGGGGTCGGACCAAGCCCGGGTGGGACCTCGTGAGGGAGCCGACGTGCACACGAACACCCCACCGCCGTTAGGACAGACCCATTACGTAGGTTTCTGTTGTGTAGTTATCGGTGAGCCGTGAGGCTACGGTACCGACTCCGGGTGCCGTGCAAGGTCCGACGACCGGTTACTCAAGTTCGAGGAAAAACGAAAACCCGTCTTTCGTTGAGCGGTACATTCGAACCTACTCAAGAAAAAAGGAGGACCTTAGAACTAAAGTGACTGACGTCCCAGTCGGAGACCAGAGATCACGAGGAAACTCGAGACTGTGGAACTCTCAAAACGTCTGCCTTTCCGTTATTTCAGGTTTTGGAATGGTAAGTCCTTACTTAATCAGACCTTAGAAAACCGATGCTCCGGTCCCTGGACAGTGTTTCCCCGGATTTCTTTTTTCCATAAACAGAAGGACCCTGACCTAATAAAGTGAGTCATATCACAGGAGTTCCGAGTAAGTCTAACAGTGTATAACGTCTCAAAGAAGAAAAAACTCCCACTTATCGTAAGGTGACACACGTATTAGATGTTCAAGTAATAGGTAAGTAGGTGACCACCTACAAATCCAACGAAGATGTAAACCGATAACACTTATCACGCTTCATAGTTTTCGTCAGTTTGAGTGTCTTAGTTTCTTACCTTACCACCAACGGTCCCCCTCCACCTTTACTCAATGTTCAGTTACCTGTATTTCAAGGTCAATTCGTTCTACTCATTCACCATGTTGTGACTTGGACATCAGTTGTTGTGACATAACATGTGAAGTTTAAAGAATTCTTCCATCCAGAGTGCAATTTACAAGAATCAAGTCAAGTCAAGTCAGCGAGTCAGCACAGGCTGAGAAACACTGTACGGTCCGGAGGGACAGGTAGTGGTTGAGGGTCTCAAGTGGGTTTGAGTGTAGGTAGCTCAGCCACTACGGTAGGTCGGTAGAGTAGGAGACAACAGGGGAAGAGGAGGACGGGGGTTAGGGAGGGTCGTAGTCCCATAAAAGGTTACTCAGTTGAGAAGTGTACTCTACCGGTTTCATAACCTCAAAGTCGGAGTCGTAGTCAGGAAGGTTTCTTGTGGATCCTGACTAGAGGAAATCTTACCTGACAAACTTAGAGGAACGTCAGGTTCCCTGAGAGTTCTCAGAAGAGGTCCTGGTGTCAAGTTTTCGTAGTTAAGAAACCGCGAGTCGAAAGAAGTATCAGGTTGAGAGTGTAGATATGTTTTGGTGACCTTTTTGGTATCGGAACTGATCTGAAACAACCGTTTCATTATAGAGACGAAAAATTACACGATAGATCCAACCAGTATTGAAAAGAAGGTTCCTCATTCGTAGAAAATTAAAGTACCGACGTCAGTGGTAGACGTCACTAATGGTGTTGTTTTAATTTGACCCCAACCCTCCCCCTCCGTATGACCGAGTAAACCTCCTTATGACCCCTACTACCCGACATTCACCCCGACCAAAGTCCACAAGGTCTCTACAACAACCGAGAGAAAGAGTGAGAGTAGAGAGTTAAGTCGAAGAAAGACACAATAAGAGTAGGAGTAAAGACCACGTTCCCGAAAAAAAACAACAAAAATTACCTATACTACTAGGGATAATCCAGGTTGGTTGTCAGGAGATGTGGTATTGAGGTTTTCATACGCGATAGAAAAACGTGGAAGATCTTCTTCGTAGGGTCCCTACTACGGTTCACCAGATCGACTTCGACACACAGACAGAGACTCCCACCTTCCTACCTTACTCTATGACACTAACCGTGAGGATGGTTTCTACCACACCTTATCTTTTTCAGAAGGAGTTTCGTTTCCTCCGAACTGTACCCATCTCCCCACTTCTTTTTACCCAACAAATCAGATGTTTCGTCGTCGATGACCGGTAAGACCCCATGTCGCTACCCTGGAAGAGTCTCTCCCTCTCCACTAGAAAGTTAGTTGTTTCGTAATTACGGTAATCGGGGTACGAACCTTTTTCCGTCACGTCTTAGTGCTTGTTTGTTAAGATCGGAACCCTTCGTTGTTCTTTTCGTAAGGTGCAGTGGTCGGACATTATGACTCCCGACCTATACCCACACCAAGACCGACATTTACGAGACTCCCCTAGTCCTTCGGAAAACTCTTCGGGAGTCACCGGTTCCTTTCTTGTTCCAACCTCCGTACTTTACCAACAATCCTGAATTTTAGACCTCTCTTTTTAGTTCTCGTCTGCACTCCACACTATCCATCCTCGCCCCTACCTAATTCACTCCGGTTCCTTTGTCCCAAAAACTGAGGTCGTTTTATGTTTTACTTTTTACCATTGTGACTCTTTGTGATCTTGGATTTATATCCAATCATATATAAAGTAGAATTATGTCCTTACCTGAAAATTCGTAAATTTCGTCACCCTTTTTAACAATTTCGTCATTTTTTGGTTTAGTTTTCTTGTTCGAGTTGTATAAACTGTATTTTTGCATATGTAAAATTTTTAGTATTTTAATTTTCCGTTTGACGTCCTTTATAAAGATTACAATTCTAGATAATACTATTCTATTTACGTATAAAATAACCCAGTCGGTTTTTCAAGTAAGCTCAAAAAGACATTACAGAATGTCTTTACTTTTTCAAAAAATTTTTCTAAGTTGTCCTTTTACCCGTCTCCTGTATTTATCTGTCAAAGATTGTCCCTTGTACTTGTTACCAGATCGGAAGAAATAAGTTTGATAAGGTGCCTCTGTGGGGGAGTCAGGGGATGCAGGGCAAGAGATAGAAGCCGGAGGAGACACATGCACACCTGTACGCACACAATCAGCGAGTCTACACATACTGAGACACTGGGATACCTGACATCAGGTGGTCCAAGGAGACAGGTACCTTAAAAGGTCCGGCCTTATGACCTCACCCAACGGTAAGAGAAGAGGTCCCCGAGAAGGAGTGGGTCCCTGCCTTGGACCCAGAGGAAGTAACGTCCCTCTGAGAAATCGTAGATTCGGCTATCTCTTCGGGAGTCCGAGGATCTGAACCTTATCTCGGTGAATAACTACGTGTCTCCTCCAGGTCCAAAAAATAGTCCAGGAGTGTCCGGGGTGTAGAGTTTCGTAGAAAGAGAGTTCGTTTATGGAAAACGTTTAAGTTATAGTTATCGTCCTGTCCCACCTTTCCGGGGTCGAGTCCACATGGGGTCTGAACTCGTCGGGGAGTCCCCGGGGTCACCAGACGTCTCCGATCTTCGTCGGAAGAAGACCTGGTTTACGACGGGGGAGAGGAGGGTGTGAGTCCACGGTAGAGCGAATTTGGTCAGCCAGGTAGTACCGGTTCCGGTCTAGGCCTGTGATTTTCAGACCCACCTTTGTACTCGTCGACAGTACTTGGTTCTCCGGTCGCCCTGGACGGGTGGTGAGAACATTCACCGACTGTGACGGTCAATGGTCCGACCGTCGGAACCTAGGTGACCATTAATAGGGTCTAATACATTGGCAGGAATAATTCCTCTCCTCGACGCACTACCGTCCCGACACGACCTGAGTCCGACCCTAAGCCCGAACCTCTGAACCAGCGGACACGGAGTGGAGAGAGTGGAACTGCTGACAGATGTGTTATTCCTTACTATTCTGGAAGGAGTTTCTGGACCTCGAGGCGGGCTTATTCCACTTCGAGTAAGGGTTGTGCAAAGGTCGGCACTCCTCTCTCCGGGGGTTGAGGTGCGGTCAAGTACAATCAGGGGACCTTCAGGTACCTTTACGGGACCCCTTTCACCCACGAACTTACTAAGAACAGGTCCCGTTTGATTATGGTTGTTGGGAGTTGAAAGACAATCAACACTCTTCGGTCGCACTGAGAGGAACAGTTCGTGATCGTCCTGCCTGTCGGCGTGTCCACGACCGTCACGTTCGCGTCGGATGCCCCGCGACTGAGTGAATACCAAAGGTTTGTCTCGGCAACTCAGGGACGAGGTGGGGTGGCGGGTCTTAGGGACACCGAAGGAGGGGTCGGGAACTAGTAGCGGGGTGGACGAGATTCCATGGTGTACCTGTGGACCCTTGACCGTCCCGACCGTCTAGGGACTACCCTCTCAACTGTCTCCTGAGCATCACACACACACACACACACACACACACACACACACACACACACACACACACACACACACACTGAGTTACTCAGTCATAAGACGGGTCCAAGACTCTGAATTCTCTTCCTCCCCAATAGTCCCATCTTCTCGGGACCTTTCTGTAGGTCATGTAGGGACTAGACTCAGTACTTAGGTCGGGATCGCACGTGTGTACTACGGTGGGAGTAGTTCAGTCGTAGTGGGCAGGGGAGGTAACATGGTCGGAGGAATGACCAGAGGGATGAAGGTGGGTAGGGGGACGTCAGATAAAGGTTGTCCCGTCGATCACTAGGACAATTTTGTTTTTAGTCTGGTACCGTGAGAAGACGAATTTTGGGAGATTACCTAGGGTAAAGTGACTCATTTTACGTTGTAAGAACGGTGTCAGAGATTCGGGACCTGTTGGACTAGGGAGACATGTCAACCTCTACCGGAGAGGAAGGTAAAAAGCGAAACTAGTGACGTGAGTGTGGTACGAGGGGGGGCCACGAGGAGATTGTGCGGTCTGTACGAGGACGGGGTCCCGGAAACGTGAGTGACAAGTAAGACGGACCTTGTGAGGACGGGGTCTATGGACGTACCGAGTGAACAAGTGGAGGAAGGTCGGAGCCGAGTTCACAGCGGGGTAAATTTAACGTCGTCCAGGAGAACGGGACGGTCCTGAGAGGTAAAGGAAGTAGGACGAGAAAAAGGTCTCGTAAAGAGTGTTGAGTGTATTAGATATCAGATGAATAATGCGAATAACGGCCGACAGGGGTTGGGAGTGGAGTGACCTTACATTCACGGGTCCCCATCCGTGAGTCTTTCACGCTCAACCCATTTCTTCCCTTCGGTGCGAGACGGGAGGACGTCAAACCCCAGAGACGAGACGGAAGACTTCCTACGTCTCGAGGAGAAAGTTCTGTCGAGAGGGTCGGAGAGACGAGAACCCACTTCCAGGGTGTAAAAAGAAGGTTGACGAAGAGTAAGGTGTCGAGGCAGAGGAGTTCTGCTTTGAGGTAGACAGTCGTAGGGGGAACCGGTACGTCTCGGGTCTAAACTCGGTCCATTTCTACAGACCTCCGCCTGTCTCCCTTTTGTCTCTCTAGACCCCTCCCTTCTTCGTTCTGTCTCCACGTTCCTTCTACGGGGACACGTCAACGAAACTTTGACCGGCAGACTGTAACGTGACTTCGGAGAACTGAAGAGGATAGAAGGAGGGTGGTTCCCAAAAATTGACTGTCGGACTCTTGGGACTCCTAGGGACAAAAGGTCTCTGTAGATAACTCGGACACGTCCACTCGGGGTCTAACTCCTGTGTCCTGTCTTCCGGATCGTCCACGCCCTCCCCGACCTGTGTGAGGAGGGGACGGGGGGTCGTCCCTCGTCGACTGTAATGTAAACCAGGAGTTGGGGGTAGAGTCGTCCCTCCGGTGGACGGTCAGGTGTCGTCCACGGGTCCCAAACACTCCTCTTGCTCGGTCGGGGTCTCTGTCTGTAACCTACGACGTCTCCTTCTGTCCTGACCTTCCCGGATTGCTGACGTTTCCGACGGACCTGGTCGACACGACTCGAGACCCCATTTCATCACGGAACCGGGGGCCCCCACCGAGACGCCTCAGTGTCCCGGTGTGGCGGAGGTCCTAATCGTCCATCGAGTCCACTCGACGGGTTGAGGTACGACGAAAGTCAGAACCGCTGCCACTGAGTCGCTACCGAAACGGTACCGTAGGAGACGAAAAGGTCGGGGGCAAAGTCGTCCCCTACCGTAGAGCCAGTTCGGTCTCAGACTAATCAACCTCTTTGGTTGTACAGTGTCTCGGGACTCTTATAATTTATTATAAATGTTCCCCTACTACAACCCTTTCATTAATGGTCACCCCTCTCCGTTAGTCACCGTCCCTTGAGGAGGGGAGTTCACCACCCTTTACTCGGCCTCACCCCGGGGCCTCGTCGTCCCAAACAGTGTCCCTGTCGCCTTCCGCAACCCCTCAGCGATGGAGACGACTAAGACAATTATCCTATTTCGTCGGACCGTTTATTCTCGGTCCGGGGTCCTCCGGACGTAAACTCCCCTAAACTTTTAGTCCGGTCCAGGACGGTTATCGAAGTGAAAATTTACACAATCTTGACCTTCCCTCGAATCTCTAGTCACTACGGTGACCAAGCACCAAAAGTTCCAAAGACGGAAGGTTTTTATGACGTTCACAATTCATTATTAATTAAACAAAAGTGTAAAAAATAAGTAGTTTCTGTGTCTCTGACGGTCGACCCTGTTCGTCCCCTTCTGTGTCACAGCTACAGTGAGGTCGGGGTTTGTTCTCAAGATAACAACAAAAAACCAGTCGATTCGGTATAATGGAGCACACTTACATCAAAGGGAAACTTTTGTAAATTTTACTGTGTCCCCAGGTAAAAAATTCACCTCCCTCAGACCTCCTCGGACCTCATCGATTTGGTCTTTAGAGGTGGGGTTCGTTTAGGAGAGTGAAATATGCATTCATGTGCCTCCGGCTCTTACATGCACAGACAGGTTCCAGTGTGTCGACCGACAGTTGTCCCGGTCCCAATCTGGACCCCTACGTCTCTCTCCCCTTCCGACAGGACCTATCCCTTCCCATCCCTTCCTCATTTGGGATCACCTACGTCACGTCTCGCACCCGAGACCCGTGGTTGTCCGAACCGAACTACGGACGGGGTTAGGAATACTCGATACCCGGGGACCATTTTACTTCGAGAGACTCGGATAAAAGGATAGGCATTTTACCCCTATTATTCTCGTGACCGGTGTATGACAACACTCCTAATTCACTGTCTTGTCTCCTGAAGATTTGACATCGATGAAAAGGAATTGGGTAAACACAGCCACCCGTCTCTCCCCACAGACATATCTGTATTCTGGTTGTTCCAATCTCTTGTTCCAGTGTACCGGGCCGAAGGTCCACAACGGGACTGTTCCAGTAGCCCTCGTTGAATCAGAGTCGCCTCGAGGTCCATGATTCAACGCTATGACAATGAAGATCCATAATTCAGTTTTGGATCGTACGGAGTCTTGGGTCCGGCATAGGTGTAGCTGACAGAATCAAAGACATCCCACCCTGAATCTTCAAACTTCAAACTTTTTAACTTTACTGTTAAATGTGTGGTATTTTAGATAGTAAAAATTCACACGTAAAAGTCACCAAAAATGATATACCAACTTGGTGGTGGGGGTCATAGATGAAGGTCGTGGACAAGTAGTAGGACTTCTCTTCGGACCATGGACAATCGTCAGTAAGGGGTAACGAGTGAGAAAGTAGGGACCAGAGGAGTTTAAGCAGGTGAGACCTGCTAAGTGTGCTTGTCTTAGTATCCTGTGCGACAGAAACCACCGACCGAAAAAAGTGAGTCGTGTCACAAAAGTTCCAAGTACATACGACGACTTACCTAGTCCCGAAGCAAGGAAACCTTAGACGTGAAAATTGTTCGAGTGGTCCATCAAGGCTACTCACCCGAAACCCCTCTTTTTCTTATCGTTTGGGTGTGGTCCACTTAGACGACCAATGATCTATCTATGTCCCGGAGCTAGGAAGCAAGGCCACACGAGTAGAGCCTCTCGGGTACCACTGTCCGTTGCAGCGACCGGCGGACGGAGGAGTCTCGGACGTCTCCACCCGTCCCAGAAGACCGTGGACCCTCTCTCCTGCACACACCGAGTCCTGTCGTAGACTGACGCGTCCCGGGACACGTAGGCGTTCTTCTGAGTGTGTTCCCCTAAACCAGAGTCGCGGTTCTGAAATTACATGTAATACGAGAACCTTTTTGTTAAGGTTCCTTTGTTCACCTTGACTTGTAGAATTGGTCGCCCCTAAGAGTGAGTCTTTGGACCACACTCGGCGTCGGAACCCTCCGTCACCCTGTCCCTGGGAGTAGTTCCATGTTGTCACACTCCAGTCGGTCCCGGGCACACGCACTACCCGCTCGGGGAGTTCTGTGGGTCCTTTGTCCTTGGTAGTAGATGAGGACACCAGAGGTGTCGCCCTGTCCCCGTGGGTCCGACTGTTCCAGCAGAGACCTCGAGACCTATTTCTACGTCTTGAAGATGTTCCGGTTTCTTTGGACAGGTCTCGTTCTTGGCAAGAGAAACAACGACTTAGAGGTCCAGTAGTCTTTGTCAGCACCACTGAGACCACTCCTTGTCCGGGTAGACCCTCCCAACGGTTCCCGGTGAAGACCCAGACTCCGGAGTCTTACCTTGTCCGCCCTCCTCTCACCGTGATCGCTCCGGAGACTCCAGTCCCCGATGTTGGTAGAACTTTCCAATAGGTGACCCTGGAGACCTGTCCTCGTTCCTTGAAGTCTCTGACGTTCTCGACTGGTGAGTGGTCTAAATCGGGTGACAGAATAAAGTGGGAGGAGTTGGACCCCGAGGTCTCTCCGGTGTGCGGGTACAAAAGACCCTACATAAGGGTAGGTGTTCCCCGTCCGTCTTTAAGACCGAGTAAAGGGATAATGGTACACAAATTGAAAATTTTTCAGTTGTTGACTGTAGAGTCTGAGGACCCGTGAGGTCCCAAAGGACTTTGGTGAGATACCTTATTGGTTAGGAAAAAGAACCCGAACCCCGAGTTATCGAAGAGAAGACCTTCCTTCACCTGACGACGACTCCGTCCAGAGAGGGTTCTCGGGCACACCTTAAGTCAACCCAATCGTGGTACTGGTCCGACTGCCCCTTGGGTGTTCCACGGACGCTCTACCCCTTGTCGGAGAGACCGTGACTTCCCTGAACTAATGACCACTTCCTCCCCTAAGACCGAAGTAGAAACGTCCTGGATCGTCCCGAGAACGGGGTCGTTCAGGGTCGACGTGCCCACCTACCTCTTCGGTCCTGACGCCGGTACCCCTCTCCCGGAGGGGACCGGCTCTCGAGAGGGTCAGTCGGGCAGGGGCGCGGCAGCCCCTCGAGGTGGTGGTGGCCGCGCGTCAGGAGTCCGAGGCGGAGTTTCAGGGTGGCCTTGAAGAACCAGTCCACTCGAACCTTGGAAAGTCGAAAGACGGAGTCCCATCGTAGGTGTCGTTGCGGCGCCCGTCTCCTCTTCTTTTGGATGTCTCTTGTCTCCTCTTCAGTGAGGACTCTTGTACGTCCCCGACTCTTTCGCCACCTTTAAAGGAGGCCCACGAGCCGAGAGGCCCCGCCCTCCTAGTCGACGACGACCGTGTCCGAGTCCTGTGGACGACACGAGAGGGGGTTTGGTTCTTTCTTCCAGGTTCGGGTCTACTCTTCGACCCCGTCCTGCTCTTACCTTTTAATGACAGAACCCGTCTCTACGGGGTGACTCTTATTCCGGTCGTCCCGGTAGTGGGCCGGGACGGGAGACCACTCTAGATGACCCGTGCACCCGTCCTTGAATCTTTTTTACCGTCGTCGCTGTGGTCGACCACGATTCCACACCCCCCGAATACTCGGGGATCCAGGGCATTTTTTGGGGTCCGGGATTGGGCGACTCCCACTTGACGACGAGATCAGATTTATCTGAGGTCCACACCCATGCGTAACATATGTTACACTCCAAACATAAGAGGAATTTTCGACAGAAACTAAAAAAATTTTTTAACACCGTTATATACGTATTGTGTTTTATATAGTAAAATTGGTAATTTTTTAATAGTAAATTTTGTGACATATGGTAAATGGTAAAATTTTCATGTCAAGTCACCGTAATTCATATAAATGTAATAATACGTTGGTAGAGATCTTGAAAAAGTAGAAGGGGTTGACTTCGAAATATGGGTGATTGAGGGGTAGGGGAGAGGAGGTCGGGGGCATTGATAGTAAGAGGAAAGTCAGAGATAGTTAGACTGGTGAGGTCCATGGAGTACCCCGAAGGGACCGCCAAGTCACCATTTCTTAGGCTGACGGTTACGTCTTCCACACCCAAGACAGAGACCCAGCCCTTTTGAGGGGCCTCTTCCTTTACCGTCGGGTGAGGTCATAAGAACGGACCCTTTAGGGTACCTGTCGCCTCGGACCACCCGATGTCGAGTTCTCCAACGTTTTCCCATCCTGTACTAAATCGCTGATTTTTTTTAGTTTTTTGGGGTTGTCCATGGAATGTATTGGAATGTATTGTATGTTATAGACAGGAAAACACGGACCGAAGAAAGAGAATCGTATTACAGGAGTTCCGAGTGAGTATATCGTACACGATCTTTAAAGGAAGAAAAAATTCCGGCTTACTATAAGGTAACATACATATATGGTGTGAAACAAAAGGCAAGTGGATAGTTCCCGGTAAACCCAACAAAGATACAAAACCGATAATATTTATTACGACGATACTTGTACTTAGATTTTTGTAGAGGATATCTTCGGAACGAAAACTAAGAAACCCCACGTATGACTCTTACCTGAAACCCTAATATTCCGCTAAGATAGGTTACGAAACTTCTTGGTGGTATGACAAACGGTGTCACCGACACGGCAAGAGTGTAAAGGTAGTCGTTAGGTTGTGGAGAGAGATTGTAGAAAATAAAAGAGAAAAACAAACAAACAAGTGTTATCGTTGGGTTTACCCACACCGTTCTCATGACCTCACCCAACGGTACGGGCGGAGGTCCCCTAGAAGGGCTAGGTCCTTAACTTGGGCGCAGAGGATGTAGAGACCGTAACCGTCCACCCAAGAAATACTGATCACCTTTGTGCCCGTCCCCGTTTGCTCATTACAAGAGATGTAGACTTTGAGGTAAAGTCTGACAGGATCTAAAGTTAGGGAAGATTCTTACTGTCGTTTGAGTAAAGAGGAGGAGTGTGATAAAATGATAAAAGTTTCTTCAAAGTGTCTCATCGGGTTCTCTAGGAGTGCTCCGGGACCTTCTGTGTGACGACGACGACGACTCAGCGAAGTCAACACAGGCTGAGGCACGCAGGGGTGTCTGCCGTCGGGTGGTCCGAGGGGGCAGGGACCCTAAGAGGTCTGTTCTTGTGACCTCACCCAACGGTAAAGGAAGAGGTTACGTACTTTCACTTTTCACTTTCACTTCAGCGAGTCAGCACAGGCTGAGATAATACCTTTGTCTTCGATTCGCCTCAATTTACGGACCCAGATTTAATGGTCTTTCCTTCATCAAAAGGGTCTGAGGAGTGACCGAGGGACTTTCTGGTGGGATCTGTTCGCCGTCCTCCCACTTTCGTCGTTAAACTAGGTGCAGTGGGACCACGGGGTCACTGACATCTGGTGGTACCTTCCCTAGACCCGAGGTCCCCAGAACTGGACTGTTTCCATTGTCCACCTGAGACGTCGACGAAGATCTCCGTCGGGGGAGGGCGGACGGAGAGGTGACGGAAAGGCCACCGTCCACCGCACTCCGAGTGCAAACATCAGAAACAAACGTCGGTGAGACAAGCCCACCCTCGTCCCTGTCTTCACTGTCCCCTCCCCCATGTCTTCGTCTTCCACCCCCCCAATGTCTTAAACCAAAGTAATGAACTCTTAGCTGATTTGTGTCCTCGTCCTTCGTGTCAGTGTTGTTTTATGCCCTAGTTATTGATTAATCTCCCCGACACACTCGAGTCACCGGTCACCCGTCGCCCCTTCGGCCGCCGGACAGACGCCCGCCGATTATCTCGCACGAGACCTCGCGACTTGAGCCCCCTCCCCCGACCATACCCTTCGTCTCTTCGGAACAACGTTTGCCGGAACCACGACCTCCGGGACGTAGGAGTACCCAGACAGAGGTCCCCAGGACCCCCCGGACTACCGAGTTAATCGTCTTCGGAGGTGAGGAATGTGCGATGTGACCCGATGAGTGAAGTGTCAGGAAGGAGAGGTCGACGGGACTCGTCGCTGGGTTTCTGCGAGGTAGCAGAGACGCAAAGACGCGTGTGTCCGCTAAGGGAAACGAATATCGTGGGAAGGTGGGGACGAAAGAGGAGGACGTGGATGTCGAAAGATGATCACTGGGTTTGAGTCGAGTCTGCGGTGGGAGGAACCCTACAGAAGGGTCTGGTACCTACCTGGTCCACGAGAAGACGCGAGGGGACCACGGGTCCCAATGGACCCTGTATCGGAGTGAGAGTCAGTCACCATTAGGTAAATGATGACTCGAGAGGGTTCTCTACTCCTCCTTGAGGGTTCGTGACTGAGGAAATGTATGGACGTAGGGCGAGGGGACCATGCTTCAGACTGCATATATTTCCTGGGTACTATACAAATTACTTGTTTTCTGTTGGTATCCAAGATACTTTTAGGTAAAGACCCAAGGAAACCGTGTCACGGACGTGGTTTACTAACGAGTTATTAATACACTACCACGACTTGTCTCGTTCCCTGAGTAGGACCCCTCCTCCACCGAATAAATGCTCCGGGGATTACGGTGACCGAGTGTCCGGTGGAGGCACACTGTCCTGAGAATATTTTCGGGTTCGACTTTCCTTGAATCGAGGTTGGAGACGAAGGGGTCATGGTACGGACTCGAAGGGAATGCCGCAAAAAGTGAGAGACGAACGTAATGTCACTAGACACTAGATACGGGGGAAGTCTCATCTCCAGTGAGGGATTAATAGGTACACTGGACGTACCGTCTAACGGGTCCCGGACCGTGTCTCAATCTCGGGTGTCCTACGAGGGACTTACCTATACTTACTCTGCCTCCCTAGCGGGACGTAAGTCGTTGCCGGTTGTCGCTCCCTGACCTTGTCCGACCCGAGTCTGAGTAGCAAGTGGGAGGGGTGAGTGGGGGAGTCGTGGTGGTCGCCCCGTTGTAGTTGAGATCCGTCCATGTTGTGTTCGGAAGTCAGACTTTTTATTCCGAAGTCTAAAATTTTCCCGATACAGGAAAAACTTCTTAGACAGTCAGATTAGGAACGATGTTTGGACCTCCATCCTCCTGTCCTTTAATGATAAGGGTAACATGTCTACTCCTACCACTATTTACGACTCGTTCACTATGCCCAGTTCGTTCTACGTCAGGTTCATCCCTTTGACTTTAGGAAGAAGGGATGGTTCTGGAAGGAAAACAGAACTGTGTCTGAATTAGGTGGGAACTATAAAAGTCGTCACGGACACCCCTCGGTTCCCCGGACCTCTGGTCCAAGAAGACCTTGACACGGAAGACACCCGGAGGCTCTGGGTCCCGTGTCAGGTCCAACTGACGAAATTGTTTGGTTGAAATGACTCCGTAGTAAATAAATGTTAATTCAAGTAGGTAAATTTTAAAGCTAAGTAAAACTACTTACATATGTAGGTATGTGACTGAAGGGGTCACCGTGCCACCACTTTCTTAGACGGACGTTACGTCCTCTACGAGTTTTCTGGGCCCAAACTAGGGACCCAGTACTTCTAGGGGACCTCTTCCTTTACCGTTGGGTGAGGTCACAAGAACGGACCTCTTGGGGTACCTGTCTCCTCGGTCCACTCGATGCCGGTACTCCAGCGTCTCTCAGTCTGTGCTGACTCGCTGACTTGCTGTCTGTTATATCGGCACGTCGGTCATATGCTGCATTAGTTCCGTCCGTGCACAGACGAATATCGAAGAGGAAAACCATGGATCAAGATGCTCAAATTTCCGGGTGTAGGGTAGTGATAGTCCTATGACTTGTCAAGGTAGTGAGGTTTTTATAAGGGAGTACGACAGGGAATCCCTAGTTTAGGAGGGGACAGGGGATCGGGGACCCTGTGTGACTAGATAAAAACAGGGTTCTCAAATGTTTTAAGTGGTAAGTCTTCTCCTCTATAAATCTGTCAAAGTGTAACTCTGTCTACAAATCTGTTAAATGAAACTAAGAGAACAAAAATCTAATTAACATACGGAAGAATACATCTAAATCATCGCTAGACCAATGACACTTTGTCGTTTGAAAAAATTTTAGTGACTCTTTACTTAGTGGAATTATACCCTTATAATTGGGACCTATAATATTTTTATGAAAACTTTATCTTTTTTATTGTAAAATATTTGTAGACATAAATAGATTTTGATTTTCGTTTGGGTAACCCCTAAAAAGAAGTTTATATTTTTTCCATAATTATGTAGATGGTACTTCAGATATATAACATTTTAACATTTAATAAAATCAGTCTTTTCACTTTCGAAAGGAAATTTGGGTTCAATTTGTTTAACTCAAGTCAGTCCAGTGGAACTCTTTAAGTTTTACGGTGCCATCTATCGACTCAGTGAAGAATAGGATAAAAAAACCGATCTGGTTTTTCTACGTTAAAAGATTAAAAAATTTGAGGGTCTACTAATAAGTTGAATCTTACTTTGATCGGTCTCCATCTTGTAAAATAAAAGTGAACGTCTTCTTCTTTCACCACAATTTTCGTTCTGATAGTGAAGTGTCACTAATAGTTCTTCCGTTTTTCGTCGTCGTTAGTACGAAAGATTCCAGTTAAATTTCTTAAATCCTACAAAATAGACCCCGAGATTAGTGTATACCCTCTCAGTCTTAATTCCAAGTCGGAACAGTAGGTGGTCCAGACCGTTAGAATCCGTTTTAATAAACAAAGGAGTAGTCATTCCTTTAGTCATTTTACCCTAATATATGAATTGAAGAATTTAACAACACTCTCGATTTGTTTTATTGCATGTCCTTTACACGTCTTCGCTATCGACAGTCGTCCTCCACGTCCTCGTCCATCCACTCCAAATAGCACCGACGACAATCCTAGTTTGTGTCCACGCACAACAAAATAACGTGAAGTGCCCGTGACGTAAAAAAATGTTTAACTTCCAGACACCATTGGGAGGTACTTCGTTCAGATAATCACGGTAAAAAGATTGTCGTAAACCAGTGGAACACAGATACAGTGTAAGGACATTAAGAGTTTTATAAAGTTTGGAAAGTGGTGGTTTTTCTAATGTTGAGTGACTCCCGAGTCTACCACCAATCGTAAAAAACCGTTAGTTCTTAAAGAAGTAATTCCAACAAAAACCTGTATTGCGATAATTTGTGAATTATCTGATATCATATACTGTCATATACTGAAAATTTTTTAATAAATAAATGAACCGACGTGGCCCTGAATCAACACCGTGTGTCCTAGGTTGTAAACTTGGGAGTCGACGTCGTACACCCTAGATCAAGGGGTTGGTCCTTAGCTTGGACTGGGGGGACACAACCCTCGTACCTCAGAATCGGTGACGTGGTGGTCCCTTCAGGGTCACATACTGAAAATATATGTGACCCTTTGGTTTTTTAAGTGCACTGAGTGAAACCCACTATAAATGAAATAACACCATCAGACCTTGGCTTGGGCATAGAGGTTCCATACGGACACGATATCTGTAACAGTCTCGATCACAAGAGGGAACTCTCAATTTCTACCTGTCATAAATCTTATGACCGTTCTTTACTTCGACCTTTCGGATAAGCCGGATGACACTGATTTTCATAAATTTTTTTCTTTTTCCAATGTACTGATATACGGATTTACGATACGTTAGTCGTTATTCTTAAGAATAAGACATGTATTGAGTGAAATATTGTATGATAATTTAAGTCTAATAGGAAAGTAACCGAAATTTGTTTAGTACTACTGAATTCAACGAAATTCATTTTCTTTTTTGACATAGATAAAAACATTTTGTTTATTAAAAATAAGTACGATTTAGGTGCCCTAAACATTTTTAGGGTCACAGTAGATAACTTTCCCCGGAGATTACCGTCTCCCGTAATGTACCAACTAAAATGTGTTCGATTACACCGACAGATTCACGAGTGTGTATCTGTAGTCGGGGAGAGACACCCATCGTCGGTAAATTTGAGGCTTCGTCCTTTCGACCAAGGTGAA
The DNA here is from genome assembly GCA_006410555.1 of Capra ibex. Taxonomy (NCBI): domain Eukaryota; kingdom Metazoa; phylum Chordata; class Mammalia; order Artiodactyla; family Bovidae; genus Capra; species Capra ibex. Next base: position 2,720,802 of record SJYO01000233.1, on the reverse strand, counting down.
TGAACCGCTGGACACCCCTCTCGTCCCCTGACCGACGCTCCGAAAATACCCGACTAAGTAAGGGAGTGTCTGTGGCCTCCACTCACGGACACACCCCCCGTGACCTAGAGTCACGGTTCTACCGTGGTTACATTGAGTGGTACCTTTTCCGCTCTTTTTGAAAACATTATAGAAAAGGTGTAAAACGGACAACTTTAGACACAGTAGGAAGTTCGGGTACCGGTTTCCGGGGAGGAAATGTTTTTTCGGTAAGAACTAGGAGGTAGAGAATTTAGAGTTGGGCGCACTTACTTGGTTGGTTGGTTGGGAGAGACCACGAGGATTATGAGAAACTAGTCTGAAGTGACAAATGTTATAGCATCGTGCCAGTAGACAAATGTAACAGTGTCCTTAATACGTGACACGGGTAGATTTTTGTGGGTCATTGTGTTGCATTTTATTCGCGATTTGGAGTTGGTCCACACCTTCTATTGGTCTACCTGTTTTTCATCCGAAGGCCTTTTTCGGGTACCGAGCCACCCCCTCAGTCCGTCTGTCGTGTATGTAAAGTCGTTTGTGTCGGACACGGTAGATTATCACTGTTCATGTTTCATCCGATGATCATACCGTTCCTCCCTCTCTAATCTGTACCGCGGTGTCTCTCGCTACGGATCGCCTGTGGAACACCCTACTCCCCATGTGTCGTCCGTCCCTCTTTTCGTTCTAAGTCAATTCTTCTGCACTTTATGCCCATATTTCAAAATCAACATGGTCTACTTTTTCAAGATCTCTAGGCGAGATAAGTATCAATTGTTATGACATGACATAGGAACCTGACGTTCCTCTAGTTTGGTCAGTTAGGATTTCCTTTAGTTGGGACTTATAAGTAACCGTCCTGACTATGACTTCGACTTCGAGGTTATGAAACCGGTGAACCACACTGCTCGACTTAACGATCTTTTCTGGGACTACGGCCCTTTCTGACTTCCGTTTTCCCCTTCACCCGTCGTCCCCTACTCTACCAATCTGTCGTAGTGGTCGAGTTACCTATACTGAAACTCGTTTGAGGTCCTGTGTCGTCTCCTGTCTCGTCAGGTACCCAACGTTTCAGCCTGTGCTGAATCGCTGACTTGTTGTTGACGTGTGAATTTTTTAATAACACTCCCATTTAGAGTGCAATACATAAAAAATGTCAATTCTTTCATTTTCCCTTCGTACTTTGTTGTACCGGCCAGCCCGTTGAACGTCCCCCTGGTGCCGGCGACTCCGACTACCCCTTTGTCCCCTTCCTTCCTCTGCGACCTCGTGTCCAATCGTCGATCTAGTTGTACCTGGAGCCCTGGATCCAAACGTCCGTCATTCCTGGTGCCTCTCTGTCCTAGTGTCCACGGAAAACCACCGTCTCACGCTCTGTCTGCCTAATTGTCCCTATTTGTGTCTTCAACCATTTCAGCCTACGTTAGGTCTACTCTGGTTTTCCGGACCCAATCCCTTTACCATGACGGAAGATTTTGTGAATCACGATAGACCTCAGTAAACCAATTAAGTAAACAAATGAAAGGGTGGTTTTATATTTGAGGTTCCCTGATACAGAACGAGTATCGATATAAAGGGTGGGATCTAGTCTCGGAACATATGTCGTCCACGAGTCGTTTATGGACGATTTAGTTACTTCACTTCGGTGACGTGTTCAGGGAGTTGAAGGTCTCAATATACAGTCGATGGACTATTCTCCCTGAGAAGGTTGTCATGCCACCGAAGTCTTTTCACAAGACATGGAGGCTCTTTGTCCGATAGAGTGCATACACAGGGAGTTGTGAAAGTCTTCTTACAACATGTATTTCTTTCCTACGCGTTTTTGTCTACGACTAAATAAAAAATTTTCCGTGTACAGGACCTAAAAAGGTTTGTTACTGTGACTTAAAAGAACCACTTTTGAGGTTTCTGTCTTACGGAGATTGGTAGTCGAAACGTGTGGGGTGGACCTATAGCTCGTTAGGTCGACCCGGGAAATACGAAGTATTTAGTAACGACCGTTGTTTCGGAGTCGTTAATCTCGAGTCGACAACCAACGTGACTGTTGCCGACCCTGCCGGTCACTGTGTCACACCGAGAGGATACAAACGCGCTGTCGTAATTACGTGTAGCGTTCCCGTCACACGTAAGGGCACCCGGTGCCGGTGACGGTCTCCGTCCAATCGTCCGACGCCGGAGGATGACGAGACGTTGGGTGTTGGGTCATTGACGCCCCACCTAAAGGGGACGTCTCCTTCTTATTTCCCTAAATTAAAGAGACAATGTAGTTTTTGGTTATTTTCCCGTCAAAATATTGAACATACTTCACCTTATACGGTCCGAGTTTGGTAGTCGAACGGACTGAGTAGGGAGTAGACGTGTACAGGAAGTTGAAGGTCTCAAAATAGCGTCGACGAACTAGTGTCCCTGAGAAGGCTGTCGTAAAACCGAAATCTTTTCGAACCTGACGTTCCTCTAGTTTCTTTGTCCGGGGACTACCACAGTGGTAATTACAGTCAGTTCTGAGAAAGGTCTCCCCCTCTGTGACTTAAGTCATGTATCCCCGTATTCGTGTCCGGACTTTAGTTCTGATTCCGGACCCATGTTTAGGACTGAGACGGTGAATGGTCAAGACACTGGAATACACTTACTAAATTGGAAACATTCGGAGTCACAAGAGTAGACATTTTACCCTTATTAGGAGGGACGGAATACCACGAGGTCTCTCTCATTTACTCCCCTGGGTGTATTTGTCTCTTCGTACCACGGGTAATTTACAGTTGTCCGTAAAGTACTGACAAGTAAGGAGGGGAATGGTACGCACCCTCACCCTCTACTCACTGACCGGGGGAAAATTCCCCATCCGGATACCCCCAGAGGGTGTGTCCCTCTTCTTTCGTCAGGACTTTGTTTTTCATACCTTTGACTGTCGGACGTCGAGACGGAGAAGATGTGAGTTCTTTCAATATTTTGCACTCGCTGTCTCCGACAGGGTTCTTGTATTTCCCTCGATTAGACAAACGTTTCCCTCCTTTATCGCGTCCTACTTCTAAAATTCAACAAACTTCGAAGAAGGGATTAATGGTGAGTATTACTTTTAAATTAACGACTCAATTTTCGTTTAAAGTGAAAAAAGATAGTCTCCTAGAGACGTCTTTGACCGTGTAAAACAAACTTGTCCTTTAGTTTCAATGAAAGCACGAATTTACTCTAGATTCGTCAACGTCTACAAAGGAACCCTTATTGATCGAAGGTTTGAGACAGGATGACCCAACGTCGTTGAGTGTCGAGATCCGGCCCTCCTTCTTTTTGACAAAACTCACGTCAACGAGTTTCCCACCCCGACTTAGTTTAAGGTTCACGGGGTGACGATCCGTACAACCCCACTCCGTCCCTCTTCTCCCATGTCTCTCTCCCAGAGACCGTAATTCCTCGAATGTTAACTCATCCTCTTTCTCTTGGTCCCTTATCAGATACTAATCCTTTGACTTTACTTCTTTCGAACCGAGTCCTTTCGTGACAACAAGTCAGCGGTTCAGCACAGGCTGAGAAAACATTGGGGAACCTGATGTCGGGCGGTCCGAGGAGACAGATACCCTAAAGAGTCCGTTCTTATAACCTCACCCAACGGTAAAGGAAGAGACCCCCTAGAAGGGTGTGGCCCCTAGTTTGGACGTAGAGGACGTAACCGTCCGTCTAAGAAATGGTGAGTCAGGGACCCCTTCGGGGTTCCTTTCTTGTCGTTCTCTATCTTTACATTCGGAGAGACCCACGAAAGTGTGTGGCACCGGAAGTAAGACTGGGTGAACCCACAGTCGGTCTTCGGGCGAGTGGACATTCCACGACCACTCCTTCAACAGGACCCTCTGTTACAGGTGTTTCTTCAGCCGCCCCTAGAGCGGCTCGACCACCATGTCCTACCTCTACTCCAACTGCATCTCCCACACCACGAAGTAGTACCGGAGAAGACTGGCCGTGTCTTCCAAGTCCTCGGCGAAGGTCACGAGCTTCCGGAGTATGTGTAAGGGGTCGTCCTTCGTGTGCTTCCGTTTGACCTCGAGTGGACTCTCCACGTCTCTCTCTAGTTGGACTCCCTCTCCCAACGGCCGACTGAGCTGATTCGGTAGTCCCGGTGGCCTGGAGTCGGAATTCACCGACAGATCGGAACAGTGAGGAGGTCTCGGACCGTACCCCAAAACGTGGATCGTCGACGAGTTATTTGCAAACGACTTGACGATATTTGAGTTCGGTACTCTTTGGGTTGACCAAAACCTAAAGACATTCTAGGCTGATGTTCTCTTCTCCGTGTGGTTCATAGATGGATCGTAAATTGTTCAATTGTTTTACCCAGACACCTGTAATGCGGTTCACCCAGGAGTTTGACCGACGGGTAGACTTAATGATCTTGAACCCTTTTTATTTCGACGGGCTCGGAGTGACGCTCTCTAGGACCAACGCCTGTCTGCTACCTCGGAACCGTAGACATCGAGATTGTTCGAAGGACCCACTTAGACTACGTGTACCAGACGAAGTCCCCGTCCCTTTCCGACACATTGTGGTGCCTTGGGAGTCGGGTTGAGGTATTCCACCAGTCCCTTCCACCATAAACGGAGTCACATATCTACTCCAGTTCTCTGAACGGGTTCCAGTGTGTAGATTACGAATCGTTGACTTGTTGTCTTTCTATTTTGTCTAAAGATAACCCACCCTTACCAAGATCCCGGAAGATCTTGTCCTTTTAAGTACTTATGAACAAGGTCCCACTCCGACGGTCGGTTTAATAAACACAAACAAATTAGTATCCCGAGATGCTAAACGAACGATACTCGTCGAACACCGATTCTCGTACCCGAGACCTCGGTTTGACGGACCCAAGTTCAGAGTCGAGGTGGTGAAGGGTCCACACACTGGAGCCCGTTCGATGAATTAGACAAATACGAAGTCAAAGGAATAAACTCCCTCCGTCATCTCTAATACAGTTAGTTATGTCATAACGTAACCGGGGTTTAAAGTACGGTCCCAAAGGTATTGTAGCATACCTTTTTAGGTTTGTTTGAAAACCCGGTCGGGTTATGTATATTTCGTGAATTGTGAACCGCGTTTAATCTGAAGGGACCACCGAGTCTGCGATTTCGTAGACGGATGTTACACCCTCTGGGTCCAAGCTAGAGACCCAACCCTTCTAGAGGACCTCTTCCTTTACCGTTGGGTGAGGTCATAAGAACGGACCTTTTAAGGTACCTACCTCCTCGGACCATCCGATATCAGGTACCCCAGCGTTTCTCAGTCTGTGTTGACTCGCTGAAGTTACAGTTACAGTTACAGCCGCGTTTAGTCGTGAGGTCTTTGGACAATAATAAGGGTGTCAGGGTCGTCTAGGGACAGCGTTTCTCTGGACTGTCGGGTCTCGGTAACAGGAACCCACTCGTCGACCCAGAGACCCACGGTTCTATACGACAACGACTAGTCTGTACAAAAGAGACCGAAGTTTAAATTCCCCCTGAAGACACCGGATGGATGTGTACCCGGTACTTTTCTTGTCTACACCCTGCAGGGACCACCAGGTCGCCAACTCTGAGACGGAAGGTGTCGTCCTCCCCGTCCACACTAGGGACCAATCCCTTGACATTCCAGGGTGTTCGACACCCCACACCGGTTTTAAAAAATTTTTCTACATGAGTTGTGATTTGTGGAGAAATTTGTGTACCACAGGTTAAAGACAGTGAAGACCTCTCGACCTTTTTGATCAAGAGACAAGGATCCGAACACCTTGATTCAAACTAAACTCGTCTAACGATGCCCCAGATCTGTAAAACCTGTAAACTAATTATAAAAGATTCATATCAGTTCAAAGGAGACATACTGTCTCCAATTACTAAACGAAGAAGTCAACCGAAATGGACCAATCAAACACCTTTATGTTCGACGAAGAGACTTAAATCCCGTAAGTAAAGTTAAATATGTAGAGACCGAATCAGATTTTAATTTAACTCTACTCTTTATTAAAGTTTCTCGACAGTTTTTCTATGTCACTAGGAACGTTGTCTGGAAAAGAGTTCTAATGAAACTTCTTGACTTTACAAATCCTCCATCTTTTGTCCTAAAGACAAGTAAAACTTCGGTCCTAGAGTTCACAATGAATAATTTACTTTTAACTATGTGTGGGAATTTTACAGGGAGAAATAGTCGACTCGGATAATATATTTTCCGGGATATAAGTTTTAAGAGTGACTAGAAGGTTATCTTTTTATACGTTTATAATCTGAACATTTTCGTTTTTATAATCATCGATAATTTCGACACTGTTTGTAAACGACAGTGATCATTAGTTTCTTATATTTGACTTTGTCCTTCAGTGAGAAGTTGGTAGGTCAGTCTTCTCCTGAAACGATTTAGTGGCACAGTTTGCGGTACAGTTTTCCACTACCCGGTGTTGGAGTAATCGACCGTTTCTACGGACTGGAAAAGGACCGTCGTACGTGAGAGACTAGGTTGTTAAAGTTGGGGTTTTATGTGTCTTCCCGTGTGGTCCTCTGAGAATGTGAATGTTATACCTTTGGTCCTTGTAGAAGTTTCTAAATAATTGTCCCCGACCAGGTTATTGATACCTTCAAGTCATCGGTGATTTCTCTTCACTGGTAAAGTCACTGTACCTTATTATAAATATAATTTCGTTTAATGTCCTATTATATGACATTAGGACGAAAACATTTTTATAGTACATATGTGTATATTATTTTTCTGATTTTCCTTTGTCTTTGTATAATTTGACTCTTTATGTTTACACATGGAATTTTTACACGTACATAGAATTTTTGTAACACATACTGAATTAAGGAAAATTTAACAGTTCCAAATTCTGGGTCTTATACCAGTATGAACAAGTACAAGACATTCCTAAACTTTACTTACATATATGACTCCAACAACCCACCTTACAAGATATTTATAGTTAATCTAGGATAAGTAACTACGATAACAACTTAAGGATATTTATAAACGACTAAAAGTTAGATTGACAGGTTAGTTAAAAACTCAAATCACAACTTCTGAATTTTGATAACACCCAGGTAGATAAAGTGGAAAGTTAAGATAGTTCAAAAGTAACTGTATAAAACGTTAAGACACCAGGCGACGTGTGTTTAAATCTTATCGATACAGAAGAAACACCTGACCACGAAATAGTAATATATTACAGGACACAAAGAGCAATTTTTTTTTTCTTTCTTTTCATGTTGTTTCACTTGTTTCTGCCGATAAAGGTTCACCACCCTAAACCTGAAAGTAAAAACAAAAGGAAATTCCTATTTATACAATAAAAAACATTATTCCTCCCCTTTTTGTTGTTATTTCTGACTTTGTCAATTTTCTTTTAGTGACAAGACCAACTCTCAGTTCTCAGTTGACTTCCCCGTCCACCTTCCGAGGGTCCTTGTGCTACCCGGACCCTGACCCTCGGGACCCGAGACCAGAGTGAAGTCGATATAGTGAATCGTCAGTTTAGGGAAGGGAGATACCTGGAGTTAGACATTTTACATCACCACCCGTCCGCTCCGGTGTGATACCCAAGGGACTGTACCCTGACAAACGTAGTCCGAGTGGATGTCGTGAACGGACAGTCCGTCTGTCTGTCCATTTTACGACCCTTGGATGAGGTCTAGAGAACTTAGTCAGGATCCCCATTCCGGACCCTTAGACATGGATTTATTTATTTATTTATATATATATATATATATATATATATNTGGAGTTAGACATTTTACATCACCACCCGTCCGCTCCGGTGTGATACCCAAGGGACTGTACCCTGACAAACGTAGTCCGAGTGGATGTCGTGAACGGACGGTCCGTCTGTCTGTCCATTTTACGACCCTTGGATGAGGTCTAGAGAACTTAGTCAGGGTCCCCATTCCGGACCCTTAGACATGGATTTATTTATTTATTTATATATATATATATATATATATATATCAAATACATAAACCGACGTAGTCCAGAGTCGACACAGTACGTCCTGAAAAACAACGCCACGTGTCCCAGTCATCGACGTCACACACCCGAATCGACGAGACACCGGACACCCTAGAATCATGGGGCTCGTCCCTAACTTGGGTTCGGGGACGTACCGTTCCGCCTAAGACTTGGTGACCTTGTGATCCCTTTAGGGATCCTTAGACAAGAAAATTGTTCGTAAGACCTATTCTGGGGGAGGATCGGTTTAGTCGGTTCTCCCTGAGGGATAAGAGTTCGGCGAGCCGATGTGTCGCGAGGGGACCGGGTGAGAGTTTCGGCACAAGGAGGAGTGGCTCGTGCAGGACCCCCGACGTCCCCTTGACGAACGACTCGTGTCAGAGGTCCCGTATTGAGTCCAGGTACGACACGGACCAATAGAGCCGGCCCCACCGTGGACGGCCCTTGTAGACACACCCGTCGAGCCTCTTCGCCTAGAGACACGGCCGGGACCCGAAGTAGAGCCCGTCGGCCCGGTCCGGGAGGACCATCGAGAACGTGAGCCACGGCGTCGCGCCCTCTAAGACGGGGTGGGCCAGGAACCACACGAAGTACCTCTCGTGCCCGTCGTGGAGACTCTTCCGCGTCTAGACGGCTGAGAGCCCGACGTCGGAGAGGTGACACCGGAGCGACTACTTCAACCACTCCCTCTAGGTGAAGAACTCGCACCGCATCCCCATTCCAGGGTCCTTGACCAGGTCGAGGACCTCCAACCGGGAGTACCGGAGGTGGAGTCGGAGACCCCGACCCCTGTCCAGCTAGAGAAGGGCCCGGCGTAGGGTCGCATCCTGAAAGTCGGGGGCGACGACGTCCAATTCCTTCTTCGGGTACGCTCCCGGGTGGAGGGACCCTAACCGGAACAGGTGTCTCGACATCACCTCCTTCACCTACGGACCGCCCTAGTAGAAGTGTGGAGCCTTGAACCCGGGGTGAAGGGTCCTCAACATCAGTTACGGTTTGAGACAGGGGAACCCGTATAAGTCCTACTGGTGCCACCGGGGAAGTTTCTTTTCCGCGGCCCGTTCGAGTCCTAGGTAGACGTATCGTCGGTACCCCGGTCCCCACTCACTAGTTTTCCTTTTGAAAAGATAAGGTGACTTTTTCTTTCTTCAGTCTCAATTAGTCTTGGAACCCTTCCTAAGAAGTAAACGACTCGTAAGAGATACACGGTCTATAACTTAATCTGGGGACTTTGTTAAGTCAAGTCAGTAAGTCAACGCGGGCTGAGACGTTGGGGAATCTGACATCGTACGATCCGAAGGGACAGGTAGTGGTTGAGACCTCGAACGAGTTTGAGTACAGGTAACTCAGTCACTACGGTAGGTTGGTAGAGTAGGAGACAGCAGGGGAAGAGGAGGACTGAAGTTAGAAAGGGTCGTAGTCCTAGAAAAGGTCACTGTATTAAAAGATGGAATTAAAAGTAGTGTCCATTTCTTTTGTTATGAGTTTCTCTTCTGCCAAAAACAAAGACTCAAATTACTCGTTCTTGTGAGTGAAGTGTCGACCTTTCTGTAGTCAATTTCTTTTCTCTGTACAAGTTCTAGTGTGTTCCTGGGTCAATCTTGGACCCATGGGACGGGAGGTCCGGTCACAAGAAAGGTGACACGTGAAGCTTCGGAAGTCTAGAGGAAGTCTAGACACGTGAGAAGTCTAGAGGAAGAGTATTGTCTTCTACTTCCACCTCTTACGGACCAATCAGGTGAGATTTCCTAATCACACGGATTTGACAGAATTTGATATTAAGACAGATTTTGAATCTTCTAAGCTCTTCGTAGGTGGGTCAAAGGATATTCGGAGTCGCCTCCGGGTCTTTACCTGTCTTTCACCTTTGCCCCACGAATCGTAGATTTTAAGTGTTTTCCAAACCCGTCACCTCTCGAAAAGTTGGTGTTAGGAGAAGAGGACGTATATATGTTTATGTATATATTTTATACATAAAATATATATATATATAATATATATATATATTTCTTCAGATTTCAGGTCCCTCACTTTGTTGAAAGGTTTCCCAGGTGTCAGTCATCGTGGAGACCTGACGAGTGGGTTTACCTAGGTCCACCGTACCGACCGGAGCCTAGTCATAAATCTTCTGTTTCTGGAATCTTGTAAATAAAAATAGATGGAGACTTGATGGGTTCTCCTGTGTGACTATTCTGAAGACATTTGTCTGTATCAGAGACATAAATATTCCTACCCAGGTTGTACTTGATTAAAATTGTCTTGTGCAGATTGAGAGATGAGGGTTCTGCGGATGGATAAGTTAAGTTGTTTATTGGAACCTCTCGGACGTCCTAAAAACGGTCTGGGCTTGTCTTTATTAGTACCTCTTCTGTCAATGACGGAAGGTCCGTGAAAGTTAGATCGGTCTGTATGGTTGTTCTGGTGTTTTGAAGTGTTTGTCTTCTTGGTCGACGGACAAATTAAGGAAAATGAGTAAAATAAATTTGTTTTGTTATGGTACTCCTTTCCTTCTGGTTGGGAAAAGGGTTATACCTTTCCTGTATAAAATAACAGAAATGGGTTTTGGGTGTGTTTACTAATACTGAGATTTAGTTGTAAAAAAAAGTTTGACGTTCAGTGTTAGACTATTACCCAATTTTCTAGTTGAATCTCCTAGAGTTGGTTGTAACAAACAAAAAAAAAAATTATTTTCCCGTTTTAAAATTTTTTAGTCTCATGTAGGATTTTCATTTCGATTCATGACAAAAGACTTCGAAACACACAGACAGACCTGAGAACCAGTGGTACATTTTACATACGCAATGACATCCAGTGTCACGTTTTTCAGACTTTCGGTGACGAGATTTATTAAATATAGTAGAATGATAGGGGTTAGAACTCAAGTTTTCCGTGAATTATATAAATAATTTACTTGTCGATGACGTAAATCTTATTAACGAGTAGTTAATCGGTAAAAGAGTCACCGTAGAAACACGAGGAGAAACTATTACGGTGAAAAAAGAAAGATGAAGGTCGTCTAACATTAAGAGAAGTGATATAGAAGGTGTCGACCGTTTACTGGACCGTGTTTCTTCTACGGAACTTTATGTCTCTTAGTGTAGATGGGTGAAGAGAGGTGGTGTAGGAATTAGATTCGATGGTACAGGGAGTCGGTCTAACAGGGACGTTAGGGAAGAGGTAGGTTTTCGTCCTCACTGGAAGAGTTTGGCGGTCAGATTCGTACAGTGGTGGGTATGAATTGTAGGAGACTCTCTGAAGAGTGCACCGAGAACCGTTTGGTTTTAAGGGTGACGCTGGATGTTCCCGACATACCGGACCAGGCACCTTTGAGGAGGTCGAACAGAGTATAGTACGAAGGAGGTGTTCGAGACGACGTCGGTTTGACTGAGAAAGTCTGGGAGTCTCCGAGGGGACTATCTTTTGAGAAGGGAGGAGAGACAGAGTTTGGTAAAAAGACTAGAACGAATTATAAATGCAAGAGTCGGTGCGAAGGAGCTGGACCCCGATTCAGTCTAGAGGACACTACACGAGAGTTTCACGAAAAATAGAAAGGTAAAGTGACTAGTGTCGACGTTCAAACGTTTATAATTATCTCCCGACAGTGGAGGTCCTCTACGCCCAGAAAGCATAGAGATCGTGTATAATCTGCGACCGATTTGTAGACAAATTATTTTCGTGCTATAGGTAAAACATCTACTCTTTGTTTCCGAGCCAAGCACCTTTTCTGGAATGGCTTCTATCTCTTTTGGTCTTGGTGCAGTCCGCCTCGGTTCCGGAGGCTCGGGCATTCAAGATTTCAATCCTTTTTTCTTCAAAGGGTCCACGGGGGTCCTTCAAGACCGCTGCCGCATAGACTGCCAATGTTCCCCTCGTTCATTCTCATTGGGTGGCCGAGTTCTGGCCCTGCGGTGTCAGGGTCGAGCCACGGGCTCAAGTCCGGGAGGCGCTAGGGGTCGGCCTTTCTTCCCATCGGCCTGGTGTGTCTGTTGCTTTCGTCTTGTCAATTTTCTCCTGTCCTCCGACGTGAGTGGCTGACCAGAGAGCGGGTCCAGGACCCTAGCGTCTCCGCGTGGCCTTCAAGAGGGAGAAACCGCGGCCTGCCCTTGTTGTCCCCTTTCCCCGGCCCGCCCAGGGACCCAGCGCCTTCTTTGCCGGGCACGGTCGTCCAAGGCGGGGTACCTTGTAACGGAAACCGATGAAACTCAATGACCTAAATCAAGAACTTGGGCACCTATTATTGAAAGTAGTTTGCTACGTAAAATATAGGACCATGTCTTTGTGTAGGCGTTCAGTGCCGAAAAGCCAAAGCTAGTCAGCACCAGAGACTCCAAGCCCAGTTCCAGGATCGACAGGTCATCGGTGTCAGTCTCCGAGTCAGTATCAGGACCAGTCGGCTAGAGTTAGTCTCACTCACAGTGTCAACTGGGAAATAGTGGACCAGAATCGAAGGTTGGTATGAGAAGACCGCCTCTCGAAGTCTTTGGGTCCGGTCTCTCTGGGTCCGATTGTAGGCGTCAGTGGTGTTACTAGGAAGGACGGTATTTGTGGGTTATAGAAGACCGTCACGTCCGGATCATACTTTAGAATCCGTCCGACATATACGTGGAACTCCGTCCGTTGGACAGAACAAGAGACGACAAAAAGACCTTAGGTGTGTTTCTGGGTCAAGTTGTGTATATAATACGTAAATTAATTACTGTCACTAAGAAATAATTAATCACTGAAGATAAAACCTCGGATCGAGACACGACCCACCAACATAGCCAGTCCCAAGTTAGTTTCTTCGTCTCGGTCGCCCTCCATAAATTCTCGAAATAATGTTCCTTGACCGAATACACTAAGACTCCCGACGGATTCCTTTAAGTTTTAGGTCTCCCGTCCGGGGAACCCATATACTAAAGATTAGGAACGTGATTGGGATCATTCGTCTGAGTCATAAGGGTTGTACGTCTTCTCTTTTGACTCCGAGGCTCGTCAACGTGTCGGTCTCTCTCCGGTCCGATCTTACGTTTGGTTCCAGACTGGCCACTGGCCGAGAAGAACAGAGACACGACGACGAGAAATCGAACGGACAGTGTTAAGGAGTCACTGTCGATCTGTACGGGTAGACAGAGTCAGTTTTAAGTAGAGAATCACCCAACGTCTGATCTGACCCGGGACGTCAGTACCACCTAGTGTTGCTCGACGGTGTCCTAATCGGTCTCTACCGGAGATAGTCAGTGTCAGTACGCACAGTTAGAGTCGGACAGTACAGTCAAGGTAAAGGACGTGCTTCTTCGAGTCGAGGGAGGGATGGGAGGGGTAATGACCAGAACCCGCGACTCGTAGTACCAGACAAAAGTATTGTTCGAGGGACAAGGTCGACTTGAGTGGTAGAAGACTCTGAGGCCCCGTGACTTGAGACCCGTGTCCGTAGCATCTACAATCGGGTCCTTAGAGTGCACCACCCAACGTACAGACAAGTTTAGTCCAAAGAGTTGGAACTATGATAACTCTAAACCTCGGTTTATTAAGAAACAACATCCCGTCGACAGGAGAACACAACATCCTACAAATCGTCCTAGGGACCAAAGATGGGTGACATACAATCATCGTAGGGAGTCAACACTGTTGGTTTTCATAAAGGTCTGTAACGATTTACAAGGGACCCACTGTTTTAGTGTGTATGGGGGCACAATTCTTAGTGACTAGATTTACTTAGTCGGTGTGATAAGGAATTGTCGAGTCTCTGACTGGGACATAAATACCCTCTGTCTGTGTGTCTAGGTCCCACACACCCATGGGTCACAAACGTTTGCTACAGGATAAAGTCCTAGGGTCCTTACTGTCTATTGATTTCCTTTGGATGTCCCTTTTATACCTCTTCCTAAGTGTTAACGAAGACTGTTACCTGTCCTCAAACCTCTATCATCTTCTTAACGAAAAGTATCGTGTCTTAAAATATAGTAAATTACTTAATGGAAGTTTTTCTTTTCTGTATCCTGAAGAGACCACTTGGTCACCAATTCTGAGACTCGAGGATTACGTCCCCGGTACTCAAGTTAGGGACCAACCCTTTGATTCTAGGGTGTATGACGGATCACACCGGTTTTTTGTTTCTTCTTTTCTGCACCACAAATCACAAAGTTTAAGATCCCTTTTCTAGTCCTAAATTCAAAAACATTCATAAATCTTACCGTACAGCCTCCTCCGTTACCGTGGGGTGAGGTCATGAGAACGGACCTTTTAGGGTACCTACCTCCTCGGACCACCCGATGTCAGGTACCCCAGCACTTCTCAGCCTGTGCTGACTCACTGAAGGGAAAGTGAAAAGTGAAAGTACGTAACCTCTTCCTTTACCGTTGGGTGAGGTCAGAAGAACGGACCTCTTAGGGTCCCTACCCCCTCGGACCACCCGAAGGCAGATGCCCCAGCGTGTCTCAGCCTGTGCTGACTTCGCTGAATCGTCGTCGTCGTCGTACCGTACATGTTCCACTGAAGTTGAGACTATTCTATGAATATGTACTCTTTTCTGACCTTCTTTGACGTGGTTTATCAAATCGGTACCAACAACGAATACTCTAAACCCTATTATTTCTTTCCCAAACCCCACTCGACAAACGACCTTAATTTCACGACCATACACATAGAGTCCATCGGGTGTCCTGTCCAAATTTAAAATGTGCCTACTACCGAAAGTTTAAAATCATAAAAACGTAAATAAAAATATTTCTGGAGGAAAGAAACCGTTCACTGGGATCAAAAAGTAAACACCTGTATTCTCAAAGGAAATGTTTATTAAGACAAAAACAACAACAACAACTCAGTGAATCAGTACAGACTGAGAAACACTGAGGTACCTGACGTCGTGCGGTCAGAGGGGACAGGAAGCGATAGAAGGTCTCAAACGAGTCTCAGTTAAATTTCTTTTTACTATAGTTGTAACCCTGTCCACCGTACATGTCTCTGTACCGTTGTATACGCTTCCCCTACTCGTTTCCGACTTCAACCCCGAACAACACATGCAATAGGTAAGCTGAGGGTTCCTCCCCGGAGGTGTGCGGTTCGGGAAGACACAGGACCCGGGTGGACTAATGACAAGAACGACGGATCTTACGTGAGTGAGTTCAATAAGTGGAATGCCCTAGAAAGAGAAGTAAGTCGAGTTTTTCTACAGGAGTCCCTCCGGTAGCGCCCGGTGGAATAATTTTCACCAGAGGAAGTCACTGGTAGGTGAGGGGACCGCGTAAAGGAAGGACCACGACTAGTGGGACCGACCTTAGCAGAAACTCGCGGGCGGACCAAACGACAGTCAAAGAGGTGATCGGAGACTCGAGGACCTCCCGTTCCCGAAACAGAATAAGTAACAACAAGGGTATTTCGGTTCTGGACCAGGAGTGACCCTATCCGTCTATAAACTTACCACAACATCCAACTTACTTTTACAAGGTCAACCCTAGAGAGGTGGGGCCAAAATCGGACAGGGTGTTACGGTTGAACATGACCATCGGTTCCAGTCTCTCTCTCTACGGTTCCGTTAAACACCAAGTCGTAGTTTGTGTAAATAAAGTGAAAATAACTCATATGTTCTTGTCTCTCGTGTGCGTATCTCGTGCCTCGTGACTCCACCCCCTCGCACCCCTGCTCTCTCCTCTCACCCCACACTCATTTTTCCTGGTCCTGTCGTAGCGTCAACCAATCCTTCCACGAAAAACCTTTTTTTTTAAATCTCACTACAACAAGTACGTTAAAGTCCGGTCAGAACCTTACACGAATGTCCTAAGTTTTTGACTTTGTCCAGAACCGTGAAGGACATGGGAGTCTACCTTTTCTAGGGTTCTTTCGTTTTATCCCCTTTTGTTTCTGAATGTCCGACCGTCTCACCTGTTTTCGGTACCTCCCGTAGACGAAAAGGACAAGCAAAACGTTCACTCCTTTGACTCCGGGGCTTCGCTCCTATTCTACTCGAGTTACCGTGCACCACTCAATCTCCGACTCGGTCCTACCGGTGGGTCTTGAGGACTGACGGGAGGTCCTGAAGAAGGTGATACGATGTACCAGAGGACCCACCTCTCCGCCGTGTCTTTCCTACACTTTACATTTTACCTTTTCATCCAACTTCTGTCTATTCTTTTTGTAGATATAAGGGATACTTCTCCTCCTACCCTCCCTTTGTCGCGGGATCTAAAGTCGAAACGTCGAGGGGAGGAGGGACGACCGTCTACGGACGGAGAGACACCTTCCAGTCTCGTAGACATCTGACCTCTCGAGGTATTTGGGACCGACCGGGTGTTTGGTTCGGACCAGTGAAGAAGGGACAGGACTTCGGTGTGTGTATCCCAGACATCCGTCCACGTCTTGGGTGTTGTTTATAAGAAGGAGACTCCATACAGGTCACACGAATCCTGTGGACCAAGGACGTTTCTGTTCCTACGGACTCGGTCTAAGGTCTATCGGGTCTCTCCCGTCTCGGTGAGGTCGAGAACCGGGTCTTCCTCACCCCCGAGAGTTCGACTCCTCCTGCCCCTCCTTCAAGACACCGAAGGTACATTCTTCTTGGACTGCGTGAAGGTGAGAGTCCCCCTCAACCTCCCCCACACCGACCGACGCGGTGGACTCGGGGTCTACGTCCCGAGAGAGACGGAGAGGAGTAGTGTACAAATGGATGTCTCCGTTTGTGGCAAGACGGAGTCCAGTCGTGGTCAATTCGTCGCTTGGTATACACAGTAGTCCCCTTGCCTATTCGTTCGGACCCGTAGACGTCTACAGACTATTAACCTCTCTTCCGCCTTCACGAGAGTCTCCCCGACCTCTACATTCCGACCGAGTCCCTCGAAAGGTCCAGGGAGACTAGGGGGGAGGGGGTTGCGAAAGAGGAACTCGGATTGTTATCACGGACCGTGTTCATTCATGAGTCATTTATAACAACTTACTTAAATAGCTGACGAAATCTTCGTTCTACCCCCTTCACTTTACCCTGACTCTTTAATTTGCCGTTTACGGAAGTCTTCCCCGGAGTAACTCGAGTCCTTTCGTCGAAGACAGACCTTTCGGGTGCACACGGTGTCCCGTTACGGTTCGAAAACTACCCTGGAAGAGGTTCCCGAGGACACCAGAGGTCCGGTGAAGACCCTGAGAATCCCGGGTCCTAGTCTCTCGTTTACAACTGACTTCCCCTCCAGAGTTTCGGTCCCAGAATAAGCGTCCACCTCGGGGTCGTTGTGGAGGGCAGGTGGAGTCGAACAAAGTCCTCGGAGACCCTCAGGTCAGAACTGGACAGTCCCGGACGGGACACAAGTAAGAGATGGTACCGACGAAACTGGGTCCTTCTTCTCTTACTAAGTCTGTCTTATGTCCTCACCAGTTTTCTTTCTTGACTCGACCCCTGTAAGTCTGTCGGTCCACCTTCGGTGGTAGAAGGCACCGTCGACCCCCGTAGTGGAGGGAACCCTATCCTCAATCGACAGTGTGACGCCAGTCCCTTTCCGTTCTGTGCACCGTGTTGTGTCTCTGTTGACTCTTGACACCGCTCGGAAGGTCCCTCCATCGCCCTGACTCGATCCCCTAGACACGACGTCCTGAGACTCGTGCCGGGTCCAGGGTCGACGATGACGGACCCCCTCTTCCGTAGAACTTGGTGTGGGCCCAGCGAAGGAAGAACGGTTTGGGGACGGAGAGGTATACCCCTGGGGTGGGGAGGGGTGGTTAGTTGGTTCATGTTTGTGGTGTGTGACATAAAGATGTGACTTGACAGTCGAGGATGACACTCGCTGGGTGTCGGGTTCAGGCCCCGAGGAACCGACCCAACCAAGCCACTCTAGATCCTTGGAACTCTTATGTAGTTAGTGTCAGTCTATTAATATTAAAATTTTGCAGTCGAAGTATGAATGGTCGTGACAAATAAAATTATAAACAAAGGACAATATACATTATATGTATTGAATTTCGTGTAGGTATGTTTAGAGGATGTTCGCCGTGGAAGTATTACTCTTGGGTATTTGTATGTTACAGATGAAGTGGAGGACACCGAACCAAAGTGCAAGAACGAAAAGAAAAGAAAAAGAGTAAAGGTCACTCTCAGTAGACGTCACCGGGAGCCGTCCTGGTCCTGTGTCTCCCACTCCCCGTACCCCAACCCCTCTCCCTCCTCCCTTGGGTCTGTCTTTTACTGTTGTTCTGTACACTCTCAACTCCCCCTTTCCTCCGCCTTCTTTCCGTCCACCTAAAACGTCGGGTCACAGTTCTGGGTTTTTTATTCTTAGGTCACAAGGAGGAGGAGGAAAGGCTTACCCCCTAAAAAGAAAGAACCTTTCGCCAACTACCCCCGCACAGAACGACGACGTCGAAGAGATTGACCGACGTTTTCACAAAAGGAAACGTAACCTCACCCGTTGTCTGCGTCCTTTTCTTCTTTACCCTACGAACAGGTGACTTCCCTTGCACATCCGGGTCCACCGTAACATGCAGATGTTAGTCGCACCAGACCGAACGGAACCAACAAGACGTCCCGAAGTTTCACCCCACCCCTCCCCTCGTTCCCTAATGACAACAATGTTAAAAACAAACAAACCAAAGGACCTTTTAGGGTGGTTAAGAAGTTAAACAGACGTTTCCTTTGCATCCGCAAGTCTACAACCAACAACGACAGCCGGCTTACGAGCCGGTCGGGGCCGTCGTCACGTTCCTGCACCACAAAGGACATATATATAGATATAGATATATATAGATATATATATACGAAAAGGAAAGGGTCAGAGAAAGTCCCTGTCATGCAGTGTCGACCCTGCAGTCACAACTCAACCTCTTAGGTCCTACTTCCGGGGAAGAAATACCAAGAGACCGAACCCAACCTGGTCTTTGCGGTCGCAGAAAAGTGTCTCCAGTCCTAAGGACTTCGGTCTCCAGCCCCCCGCCACCCATCTCTCCTCTCCCCTCTACGTTTTCTTCCTTCTCCTGTTCTTCTCAATCATTGAAAGCAGTAAGTAGAAATTTATGTACCGACAAAGGTGAGAGAAATGGCACACGGGAACTAATACTGAATCCTTCTGTCTCACTGAATAGGTTCGGGTGTGTCGACCATTATTTCACCGGTGTCTGTTGACTTCGGTAGAACAACTCAGGGAGTCAGCATGAGAAACGTTGGGGTACCTGACGTCCTGTGGTCCGAAAGGACAGGAAGTGAGAGAGAACTTCGGTGGACAGACTGAGGTTTCAGGTACGTACAAACGACCCGACAAAGGTGCGTCCATCCTAGAAAGTGAAACCGACTTTTAAAAAGTTCAATGGAACTTTGAAACAGGAATCGAAAGGGACTTTCAATTCTAGTGTGAACAAAGTAAAACAGGAGGATAGACGAGAGTCTAGATTTTTTATAAATCTGCACTACCGTCTCCACCAAAAAAAAAAAAAAAAAAAAAAAAAAAAAGGAAAGACAAACGGTACCGGACAACACAGGACCTCCAATTTGGGGTCTCTCATCACAAATTCATTTTCTTTGACCTTAGACCTAGGGTCGAGTTCAAACTGAGGTTTTGAACTCGCCAATTTCCCAGACCCGAGACTTTAGTCTGTTAGACTTCAGTTTAGGGTGACACACCAGATTGAGAGCAGCGAAACCCGCTCAAAGGATTGGAGAAATCTGGAATCAACGAAGGAGACATTTTACCTGTCTTCAACATCCCTTCTAAGTTCTGTTCCTAGTCGCATTCACGACTCATTTATGACCGACAAGAATAGTAATGATGACGACAACAATTGAATTGGTGTGTGACAAGACTAGAGTAACTCCCGTTCCCGACAGAGAATGAATAACGACAGAAAGGTCTCGGGTTGTGGTACGGACTGTATATCGTTGATGGGTCTTGATAAATAGTCCACCGGATAGTAGGGACAGGAAATGGTGAATGTACCCGTTCGTGATTACCTCACCATCTATTGACTAGGAAGAACCGAGTAAACTATCTACCCTTTTGACTCGGGTCTCCCACGTTTCTGAATCGTTCAACCACCGTCTTTGTTCTGATCTTGGGTTCCGAGGACGAAACTTTATCCAGTTAGGACGGAGGGGTGAGGGGAAGGGGTACATTAATCTTGAGACTTTCGTTCTTTCGAGACCCTTCGACCCACCCACAGTGAGAGAACGACCGTCACAAACATATGTCTAGGACGGACTTCCTCCGCCCGGTCACCTCGTTTCTGTCACGGTTTCGGAGTGTCGACCAGACACTCGACGTCCCTCTCTCCTGACACATTCCGTCCACTAAAGGTGTGAATGTCGTTCTTGCTTCTTGAAGTATTCCTTCAGACGCCCTCGTCCCTGTCTTCCTCCTAAGTCCCTCCCCTCTCCGTTACTTCTGACCGTTCTACCTACGGGTGTGTCTTTGTCTTTGAGCACGTCGTCCGACCACTATCTTCAAATTTCAGACTGAACGAGTCCCGAGAGTAGTTGGTGAGTTGTACTTCTTTGATATCCCTGTTCCTTCGTTCAAGTGTAGCGGTTCGTGGAAACCGTACTCTCTATGGAAGCATTCAGTGACGATACCTGAGCTACAAACACAGGGGGGTTTTAAGTGTCCAACTCCGGGATTGGGAGTTCTCTTACCATAAGTCTTCGTCCCGGAAATCCTCCACGAGTATTTGTCCTACGCACGAAAAGATTCTTCTCTGTACTCTTTATACTGAAGAGACGAAAGGTGACGTACTCCTGTGTCTCTTCTATCGACAGATGTTTGGTCTTCTCCCGGAAGTGGCCCTTGGTCTCACCGACCGTGGAACTGGAACCTGAAGGGTCGGGGGTCTTGACACTCTTTAATTCGTACAGAACGAATTCGGTAGGTCAAAAGACAAGACAATGTCGTCGGGCACGTTAGAGGTTGTGAGTATTTACACCAGATAATGTCGTCGAAGTTACATATCTAATTGAGGTACAACATCTACTCCTTTGACTCGGGGCCCACCAAGGAGACCTGTGTGAAAGACACAGGTTTCGACCCACACAAGAAAGATGAGGTAAGACAATGAAAAACTCTTCAAAAAGAATGTCACGACCGAAGTGAAATTCAAAAGAGTAGTTAATTATCTCATGGACTGAATCTCCTAAAGGGACTACCAGGCCACCAATTTTTAAACGGAAGGTTACGTCCCCTACGTCCAAGTTAGGGACCAGTCCCTTGATTCTAGAGGGTGCTACGTCCCTTTGATTCAACCACACGGTGTCAATGATTCGGACGTACGGAGTTGATCTCTCTTCGACTTACAGTGTTGATTCTGGGTTGTGTCGGTTTTTATTTATTAATTTTTGTTTTTTTTTCTCAAAGGATTAAGTCTCTTCTGAAGGGGAGGTCTTAATCACTCAGACTGATATAATTCTCAGTCTCCACCAAGGATGAACCGCTGTTAATTACCCTTCCTTCCACCCGTCTTTTCCGTTCCCTCTTTGAAGACAGAGAGGTCCCGTTGTATTGTTCCACTGGAAATGTCTTCTTAGGTTTTCTCTCTCTCCATCTCTCCCACACACCACTGTACACCCTGTTACCGTCGGTTCTTTCTTCATTTCCCACCCCCCTCCTCCTCCCTTACTCTACCGTTTCCCTCGTGACACCACCCGTCTGCACTTTCTGGCGTGCCCCATCCGTCCTGCACCTGCGACCCCACTCTCGACTCTCGTGGCTTATCGGTCCCTCGTGCCTTCCGTCCTCGGACCCCCTGACTGACCCTACGAAGACCCTCTCTGCTCCTCCTCACTCTGTCCCTTCCCTCCTCCATGTTCTTGGATCCCTTCGTTTATTTATCGCTCTCCGAACCTATACTGATGTTCTCCCGAACAGGACAGAGGAGTAAAACGTTTACTCGTGTGGCTCTGGGGCTACCAGTACTTCGATTCAGTCGTCCCACCTACCTTACCTCAGTCCAGGTCTAAGGGTCGTGTCTTAAGAAACGTAGTCACCGAGGATGTGAACCGACGTGTGTCTGAAGGATTCCTGGTTCCATATTTGTTTCTAAGGGTGCCCCAAAGGGACAACCAGGTCACCAATTCTGAGACTCGAACGTTACGTTTGTTCGTCGTGCACAAGTTAGGGACCAGTCCCTTCAATGCGTGTGACACGTCGGTTTATTTATTTTATTATTTTGACTTTTTTTTTTTTTTTTCGAAGGGTCCAGGATTGGGTCGTGAAGAGTCAGTCTGAGATACTGTTATCAAGACATGATAGACACAAGGGTCCCATATGTCGGTCGAGTCGTGGTCGAACCGTTCACTGGATGTGAGATGGGAGACTCTGGACCCATTGTTTTTCGTTGGTGACTCGTTGACTCCCCTGTTCTCACTGTTAAATGTACTTCCAGACTCCTTCCGTCCGGGACGGACACTAGTCGAATGCACCGAAGATCTGGTCGGGACAGACCCGGAAGGGACCAACAGGTTACCGATTATGAGATGTGGGGGTTACGTCCCCCGGACCCAAGTAGGGGACCAGGCCCTTGATCTAGGGTGTCCGACGTTGATTCTCGAGGGTACCGTGTTGCTTGGGCCGTACTTATTTATTTAATTCGTGTGTTTATCTGGTCGTGACAGGTTGTCTTTACACTCGGTGTCTACCTTAACTTTTAAAAAGTCCATTATCTAAAAGATCTGTTATAAAAGATTTACAAGATCTTTAAATACCGAAAGATTTTAAAAGGTCGGTATAATCATTTTGAGATTACAAACTTAAATGTAGTTTTTCTCATTTTTCTTAGTCCACTTTAATTAAAATTATTACATAAAATGAATCGGGTTATATAGGTTTGTAATAGTGAATGGTACATTAGTTATAATTTTAATAACTTGATAACATATGAGAAAAAGAGGTATATATTAGAAGTTTGAGGTCGTGTGTAAAATAGGAATTCCATGTAGAGTAAAGTCTAATCGGTCAAAGTTCACAAGTTGTCAGTGTACACCGATCACCGAGGATGTGCCTGTCGTGTCTTTTAATAAAGGTAGTGACATCTTTCAAGATAACCTGTCGTAACCAGATCTAGCCCCAACCGTTGCGAAGTCTCACCGTCCTTTTATGAAGGCACGGAAAAGAACACTGTACTTCCCCCACCATTAGTTTCCCACATTTTCTTTGTAAGACACAGAAAGATCTTTTGTGACCAAAGGAAGCAGTCCCTTCTCCTGCTTTCCTCTGGACGATGAGCACCCCCGGAAACTTTACCTAAATAAAAAGTCACTCCATATTACACGTTTCAGTCAGTTCATGTGTTTATATGCACACCTCGAATTGTGTAAAAATATACACAGGTGTAGGTACGTCGGGAGGGTCAAGTTCTGTGACTGTGGAGGTCGTAGGAGCTTCCAAGGGAATACCAATAAGGGACAGTTACGGTGAAGAGTCGTCCTTGACTATAAGTCTGAAACTCGTAGAAATCATGCCGGACAAAAACTTAAAGGATACTTACCTGGGTAAACATTCATGAAAAACACAGATTGAATAAAGTGAGTTGAGTTAATAATATCTAGACTATTTTAAGTCATTTAAAGATCTCCCCGGAGTGGTCGAAGGGGGTTCAAGTCCCCCCTCTGGACAGACGCGGTCGTGGTAAAGGGAGGACAATAAGTGGTTCCGTGACTACCGGGCTCTGCTTTCTCATTCCTAACTCCAGGGGAGTCTAAGACTGGGGTCCACCGGAGTCTTCCCAAAGGTTAGATCGTTCTTTCTACGCTACTTCCTGAGACCCAGGGTATAAGGAGGAACCGTAGTTGATATGGAAGTTAATTTTTTTTTTTTAATCCTCAGGGGTCCACCGTGTCACCTATTCTTAGGCGGTCGGTCACGTCCCCTGCGTCCAAGTCAGGGACCTGGTCCTTCTAGGGTGTACGGTGTCTCGTTGATTCGGGTACTTGGTGTCGATGACTTCGGACACACAGATCTCGGGTGCGAGACGTCGCTCTCTTCTTGTTCGTGACGCTACTGGTCATCGACAGTGAGAGGTGTTGATCTCCTTCGGGTACGTTTGGTTACTTCTGGGTCTCGTCGGATTTATTTATGTTAAAAAAATGTCTATTTTTTTAAAATAGAAAAAAGTTGATATTTTCTATTTTGATATTAAAATAGAAAAAGTTGTAAGTTGATAAGAAGTTGAATATTTTGAAAGGAAGAACCGTTGTAGATCACCCACCACTACCTCTGTCTCGGAACCCCTGTCCTTATACTGACACCCGACCCATCCTGAAAAAGACTGAAGGTCGAATATCCGCTACCCGGTCACTCCAAAACGAATAGAGACAGATAGGGTGGAACCATAGGTGGGTAGATTAGGAGAAGAGGAGCAAAGAGTGGTGAAGACCTAAATGAAAAGACCCAGACCTCGGATTTTAGGGTTTCTTTGGTCAGAAGGAAGGGGAGACAGGAGTATAGTTTAGATCCCCTCACTAAAGAAGGAAAACTTGGGGTTTAGTCTTTCGGACCCCCCACCACTAGTTTCGGCACGACCCCTGGGTCGGAGACCCACCCAGGAGTGTACCTTTGCGGAGAGCCTCCTGGGACAAGAGAGGAGACAGAGTGTCGATGACTCGGGGTGCTCGGAGTGGACACCGAAGAACAGGGAGAGGAGGCCCCTACCCAGACAAAGAGACATCTGCTGCCGAAACCAATGGTCGTACAGCCCTACGACGTCAAACCGGAGGAACTACCGGTTTCGGTCCCGGACCTCCTTTTCTTCTCGTCCCACTCCTCGGTCTCGTGTGACTTATGCCCACTCCGGCGCCTCTGGTCGTTCGGGGAGGTCGCGTGTCGCTCCGGGGGTGTTCAAGTGCCCTCTCCCACCTCAAGTCCAGAAGACCGAGGGTAAGTCACGGGGAAGGAACCCCCGAAGAGGAGACCTGTCCCAGTCGTCCTTCACCTATAGAAGAGACGAGTGTGTGCGTCCGCAGGTGTCCATTGGGTTGCGCCCTCCCGGCCGCCGGACCCGTCACGGTGACCCTGGGTGTGAGGGTAGGCGTATGGACCAGAACTAGCTGTAGAAGCAGGGGCCACTACTATTAGGCGAAGAGCTAAGAGCAGAGTCTTTTGGGAGGAAAGTGTCAGACGTCCCCCTCTCCCTCCGCCCAAGTTGGAACCCAGGCCGACCCCGTCGTCGGAGTTGTCCCCTGTCTCGGTTTCGTGGGGAGTTCCCGTTCCGACCTTAGTCGTCAGCGGAAGAGAGGACCGAGGGAGCCAAAAAGGGAAATGATCAAAACCCTGAAGTCTGACTTGTGGGACGGACCGACGGTGACAAGGGGGTCGATGGTTCGACGGGAGAGATCGAGAAGGTTCGGCCCGAGCTTACGACACCGGGAGTGGGACCACTCGACGGGAAGGTGGAAGGACGGAGCCATGAAGGGCTCGCCGTTCAAGTATAGAGAGCACCAAGACCCGGAGAGACAGAACACGACTGGAACACACACACTGGACCGGAACGAGTGATCCGACCCCGAGAACTCCCGTCCCCGACAATAAAAACAAGTGGAGACATAGGGGAGGAGGGGGTAAGGGGACGGGGTGGACCGGTCTATCCACGATTTTACGCGTAAACAACTTACTTTGTGTACTTACTTTACACTTACCACTGTTCCAAGAGGAAATTTACTGAAGGTTGCTGTGATCTTCTCTTTTAACGTACCTACTACGAATATGTATTCGAGTATCGACGGTGACAAAAGACTTCCCCACCTCGGACCCTCGTTCGAATCTTCTACCCCATCCTGAATTGACGAACCATATAATTTCCATCCACCACCACCTCCCTTCCGGGTCGACCTCAGTCCTCACCTGTCTCTTCCGCCGAGGGTCCTGTCTCATCTGCCGAGGGTCCACCGTCCCGGTCCTCTCTGAAAACTTGACATACGACGTCCCACACACTACCTTGGGGAAGGGTATTTGGAAAGTCAGTTCAGTAGAAACGAGTGACTACGAAAACCATCCTTACCCAAGAAAGACCCCTGGTACGACACACCCACTCCCGTCCCGACCCTGCCAGAACGAATAATTCCCGATCACGACAGATGGTCTAAGGAGGAAGCTACGAACTTGCCTTGGAGGGTGATGTCTCCGGTCGGACCGAGGGACCGGAGAGAGGAGGTCCTGACGTAGAGACGGGGCCCGAGGGAGGACAAGAAGGAGGACCGGTGAGTCCGTACCTGTCTCGGGCGCCCGGGGTAGGACATTCAGGGACGACTGGGGGGTCCTTCCAGAGGGAGGAGACCGGGGCGGGGAAGGAGGACCTGGGGACGACGCGGGGGAGGTGAGGATCAGAGAAGGTGTTGAGAGAAGAAAGAGGGCAGGTCGGCGTGTAGGACCACCTGGAGTAGAGGAGAGGAATTTGGGGAAAAGTGACCCAAGGAAGGGTGAAATTTTTGGAACTACCGAAAGGTACCGAGAGTCTGAGTCTGGGAGACAACAGTGGGAACAGGACCCTAAAGAGAAAGAACAGAGACAAGACGAAGGGGGAGGGAGTCGAGTTGGATTAAAGAGTGTCAAGGCGGGGATGTACGACGAAGAAGGACCGTCTCTGTCGAATAGAACAAAGAGGCACACGTGACGAACGTCCGGGAGGTCGTCAGGGATCGCACTCCCACTGTTTGATTGTAAACGAGTCTCTTCCTTATTCACTTGTGTGCCAAAGACGAGGGTAGAAAATACACCGAATCTTGCAGACGGAGGAGGGAGTTTTCAGGAGGGACCGAAAGGTTCTGGGACGCGTTTGGGGTGGAAAAGGTCTTCGGGGAAGGAGTAAGAACCTCGGAAGGAATTTAACGAGGGACGATTTAGGGAGACCGTGAATTCGAGGTATTCCGTGTTTGTGATACCAAGTGTTACAGAAGGTTCCTCTGTCAGGGTAGGGGGGTCGGACCGGCAGTTGTCACTTCCCGTCCAACCACGGATACTACGAATCGTGTCTTGTTTCACGTGTCGTGAGGTCTTGACCCTTGTGACGTCAGAAGAGATAGGTGCAGTGTTCCGTCTCGACACCGCTCGAAGGCTCGGGGTGTCGGTCCGACCCCCGTGTGCCCCAGGACGACGACGATGAGTGAAACCATTGTACCCACCACCACCTCCACCTCTCCCAAAGGCGCCACCGCGGCATCCACGACCACTCCTGTAGAAAGGGCTACTAGACGTCTTATATTGGTGGTGGTGGGGCGGGGTCCCCAGTCCACTCCTGCGACCCCAGACGTCCTACCCGGCCCCCACCCCGGTTGGTTCCCTCTTCACCCCTTCCCCCACCAAGGCACTTCCACTTCAGACCTTCGGTTCTACGGTCTCAGTGCCTCAGATTCTTGAGTCCTTATGACCTCAGAAGTCTTCCGACCTGGGTACTTTAAGGGTTTGGGACCTTAGATTCTAAGGATCTTGGACTCTAAGGATTCCAGAACTTCGGATTGTTCTGGGATCTTAAATTCTTAGGACCTGAAACTCTTCCTACTTGTCTCCCTAGGGTCCCGTCTTTGTCTCGTTTCCCACCCCTTCTGCGAGAAAGACCCTGGTCTACTACTTCTGCTGTCTAGTCCTCTTACCTCCGTGACGGCCTCTGGAGAATCCTGTCTGAGCCCGACGACTCCCACCTCGTCCAGGTCTCACGTTCGGAGACCTGAGGATTAGGTAATGAGGAGGACCAGTCATTCCTCTCGTCTACGGTTTCTCGACATTGTAATGTCCGTAGTGGTTCCCCTCCCTGGTCAAGTAGGGTGAGACGGTGACGGGATGAACATGCACCCCCGACCACCCCTCCCGTTACCTGCTCTGGGACTGGTCCCTCGGGACACCCGTAGGCTTACACTACGGCAAAGGATCACGACAGGAATTTCCCCGTCGGAGGGTCCGAGGTGCGGTGTGAACGGAACCCGGTGGACACCTGGGCGCAGGTGTGCGAGACACACCTCAGGGGATCGGACTCGACCGGGACGGGTGAATGGCCTCTTTCTCTTGCCTAAAGGCACCGGTGGCAGACACCCGGACCCTAGTACCGTCGACGGGGGAAGGGCCTGAACTCTGACAAGAGGACCCCTTTGTTATCACGAGTCTACCGGTCCAGAGTCCACCCGCCCGGGGGTCCTACCGGCCTCGTGCACTGGTACCTCGAGAGGGTCGGTGTTCCAACTTATCGCTGTAATCTCCGTCTCTCGACTTCCGTAGTAAGTCAGGTCAGACGAGGACAAGTAGGGAACGAACGAGTGAGTTGTGTGTACGAATGTGTGAATGAGTATGGGGGTGAGTAAGTTGTTTATAAATGACTTACGGACCGCAATCCCTGTGACACCACTTGTTCTGAGTTCTGAGTTACAAGAGGGACCTTCATGATTGTTTCCTCAGCTCTGTAGGTCCGGGACGGTACAAGGTCGGTACACTGGACCCCGTCTGGGTGAAGGTGAGAGGTTCGGAGGAGTTAAGTGGATGTATTTTCCTGGGACGTCCTATGTCCAGTGGTCACCGTTGTTTGTAGGATGAGGTCACCCTCTACGACTATTACTCTACGTCCACCCCCTAACACATACACGACCTCCCGTTCCCCAGATCCTCTTTAGAGACCTGGAAGGAGAGTTCAAACGACACTTGAATTTTAACGAGATTTTCTTATTTCAATTTTCTTTAAAAAAATTTCCCTCTGGGACAG
The DNA here is from genome assembly GCA_006410555.1 of Capra ibex. Classification (NCBI taxonomy): domain Eukaryota; kingdom Metazoa; phylum Chordata; class Mammalia; order Artiodactyla; family Bovidae; genus Capra; species Capra ibex. The sequence continues at coordinate 2,692,221 of SJYO01000233.1, read as the reverse complement.
GGTGAACGTGTCTCTGCAATACTTTGACTGTCTCCTACTTTTCCTGAAACGTTTGTCGTTAGACAGTCCATTTATGTCCTCATGTCCGACCATGATTGTTGTACTACTGATAACGAAAGACTCATGAGTGCTCCACGATCCATAACACGATTCCTACGTACCAGAGTAAATTCGGAGATTTGGTGGATCCTTTAACAAAATTATAAGGACAAAATGTCCATTCTTTGACCTTCCAGTCCCTTATAATTCACCGAACAAGTTCGGGGACACCTTCACTCACTGTCTCGGACCTAAATCTAGGTTCAACCAGTCTGAGGTCTAAGTTGTTTGAGGAAGACGGTACGGGGAGACGGGAACTTGGTCGAGAGGACCAGGTCGGAACCCCAGATTGAGGATCTATAAGGACCTTAACCTTGGTCCGAATGACTGGGTGTGAATGAGGTCATAAGAACGGACCCTTTACGGTACCTGTCTCTTCGGGCCACCCGATGTCAGGTACCCCAGTGTCTCGTCAGTCTGTGTTACTGATTTGTTGTTGTTAATGACCACCCTCGGAGGTAGAGGGTGAAGGACGTGGTGGAGCCCCTAGTCGGAACAGGTAGGTCCCCGGGTCTCGACACAGGTGAGACGTCGAGGGGTCACCCGACTCGGAGTCCAGACCCGACACGTACTGACTAAGATCTAGACCTGGAGACAGACGGTCCCCCGCCCACTCCTGTCTTCGAGAGACGGAAGTGGGGTGGGAGGGGACTAGATCGACGTCGACACCCATTGGACCAATGGACCATAAGATTAGTGTTCGGTGAAAGAGTCTCTCACAGGGTCTTACACCGAGTCGTCGTCCGGACTTTCCCGTCGGAAGACCCGAAGTCCGAAGGAAAGAGGGTCGGTCCCTCTGTCGGTGACCGGGGAGACTTAGGAGGGTAGGGAGGTCCGGAAGTTTGAAGATGAAGGAGATACCTAGGGACAAAAGATCGGTTCGGAGTGGAGGTGGAAGTGTGACGACCCGTGTGTCCAGCAAGGTTCGTTCCACGGTCGATGAGGTGAAAGGAAAGGGTCTAGAGGTCGATCGGTCAGTGGAGAGGACGGAGTTCCTCCTCGTAGGGAAGAGGGACCGACCCCGATGTGGAGGTAAAGGTGGGGTCCAGGAAGGAGGGGTCTGAGCCCGGAGGAGAGGGGCGGGGGTGAGGGGGTTGATGAGAGACTCTGCGGAGTCGGTGAGTTCGGAAGATACCGGAGCAGTTTCGGTGTCAGGGGAGAGGGATATAGACGTCGAGTCTAGAAAGGACTTGGGCTCTGGAAATTTTGGTTGGTAGAGGCACTGTAAGAGGGGACCTTTACAGGGTGTCCGTAGAGTCCGAGCTAGTCTGGGGTTTACCTTAAGTGACGGAGGGAGTGGGGGTTGTATACGGAAGGCGATTCCTCGTGGGAGACGACACGAGGAGGAACCACATTCACGAAGAGTCTAAACTCCCCATAGTGGACTTCCTGAACACTTTTGTATCTGTTGGGGGTGGGCCCCGGGGTTGGACATCAAAAGCTCAACAGACCCCACCCCGGACTCTTAAAGGAAAGATCGTCTAAAGGTCCCGCTGAGAGGTGCGATGACTCGTCGGAGTGACCAGGTAGAAAAGAGGGTAGTAGACTTGCAGGTTAGTCACTGATTTAGGACTTGAAAGGACGGAGGTCTGTCGCAATTGGGGTAGGGGGACCAGTCGGAGGTGGTGGAGAGTGAGACCGGGACGAGGTCGGGGATTTGATCAAAAGGCGGACGAGAAAGGCAGAGAGGGTCGTCTTATACCGAGTCGCGACGACAGAGGGAGGCGCGACCTAAGTGTCACGGACCGAAGTGTGATGAAGTATGGGGCACCCACAAGTTATTTATAAACGACGTCCTTCCTTTCTCCCTCCCTCCCTTTCTCCCTCCTTCCTAATCTCCCTTCTTCCCCTTTTTTCCCCTACGCTCGAGGGTTCCCCTCCTTTAAACAGGGTTCGTACAAGGTGTGTCCAACGATCTCAATAGAAAGATTTCGTGTCTTTGTGTATAAACTACTATAGTACGGGGATGAATTTTTTGACTTCCCGAAGGGACGACCGGGGTCACCGACCCTTTGACACGAGGGTTACGTCCCTCGGACCCAAGTTAGGGGCCAGTCCCTTGGCCTAGGGTGTACGACGTTGATTCTGGGCCGTGTCAGTTTATTTATTTATTTATTTATTTATTTATAAAAATTTTACCTTCACTTAGAGGTACCAGAGGTCTTACTTCAGACTTGAAGTATATACTGTAAACTCCGGGAAAGTCGGGTCGGAAGGAAAGATCGAGGAAGAGGGGGACGAGGGGCAGGTGTGTGAACTGTAGAGTGAAGGGACTGGTGAAGGAAAGGGATTTACGAGGTGAAGAACTGTAGAAACGGAAATGTGGACAACAATGGTACTGGATACTTTGGAGGAGGGTACTGACGGGGGATTAAAATAGGAGGTCCCATCGAGTCTACAGTGACGGATCCCTTTCGGAAGGGGCCGAGGACGTCAGAGTTGGGTACGGGACCCGAGGGACCCTTTCGTAATAATGTGGTAAGGGACTTCCGTCCTTTTATATTACCGGTGAGAGCAAATGTCTGGTGAATGTCACGCGGTCCGTCAGAAACCTCCCGAAGCGTGTCTAATGGAATCAAATCGGAGTAGAGTTGTGAAACCCCCTATTTGATAACAACGGGGGGGTGGGGTAAAAGGTTCACCTTTGTCCAGACTTTTCCAAAACCCATTGAACAGGTTCCAGTGGGTCGGTCCTTTCACCCTCTCGGCCCGGAACAAGTGGTGACACACGGTCCTGGATTTGTAATCTACACAGGTACTAATAGTGAACCTGCTTACTCAAGATTGTCCGTCACAGAAAAGAAGTTGAGACATAGGGGTAAGGTCCGTCTCATCTCTGATTATGTACAAAAATCTTGTTTACTTACCTACCTACCTACCTACTCATTTACTTACTACATTGACGGACGAGTGGTACCATGTCTAAATGTAAATCGGGCTCCTCGTAGGACTACGGTGTACCGTTTCCCAACTACCCTCTCCTCCTTGTCTCACTGGGTCCCTTTCACACGTTCGACCAGTGACCAAATCCGAATACATAGAATTTTCAGAAATAAATGAGTTTTGGAAGGATACCTCATCGGATTTAATTACATATTAAAAGAAGGATACACACATAGTCCTCAAACCGTTCTCTTTCGTAAACTTTTGTTGGAGGGGACCGAGTTCTGTCTAGGTCGGGTCCGTGACTACGGACGAGTCGGGGTCGGGGTCGGGGTACACCGGTGACAAGTGTTGCCAGTCTTAGCCCCTCGTCTCGTCTCGCCAACCCCACCTGTCACCCCGAAGTCCTGGGTCTTGCGGACCGAAACTGGACCGAGATCGTACGCAAACCACCACACTGGAACCCATTCAGTGAAATGGACGGACTTGAAATAAAAGGAGGAGACACTTCCCACCTCCTTTTTCTCGTAGGTGGAGTGTCGAGAAAAAGACGGGGGGCTCCCGTGACGTACCTCGGTGTTGGACACCGACTTACGATCGATACGACACAGTAGTAAACTTCTTAGACTACGCTAAGAAGTCTCGTCTTGGTGTCCCAGGGAGTCCTGAACTCGAAGACCGGATTTCAGTGGTATGCGGTAGATGACTGGTTCCACTCCTTCACCGGACCCGGTGGATGTGCACGGTCTTCCTACCTGAAGTAGGTCCTTCCTAAAATATCCGTGTTAGGAAGACACAACGACTATTAGTCAATTAGTCTGTCATCGTAGGAGAGAAACAGGGACGGTATCGAGTCTACCAGGTCTACTGACTTTGAGCCCCTACGGTGGAGGGTGTAATAAGTGAAACGTTTTGACTCGAGAGTGTCCGACAGATACCGTCGATACCCGGTCTGAAAGTTTGACACTCAGACACAGAGTACGGACTGTGTCACTCCACCTACTCCCGAAGGACGGAGTGGACCGTTCCAGTCGAACAATAGACCGACAAAGTCCCCGTTCCCCCGACCAGTCTCTCCGCTCAGAGTCCAGGACGAATGGTACCAACAACTATACCAGAGACACCACTACCTCCCTCATCACCACTCCTTGAGGAAGGGAGGACCCCGTCAGGGTAGTTGGACCCCCGGTCTCCTCCTCAACAATCTCCCCAGCCCCCCTCTCTTTTTCTCATGGCTTTTGTTCACGTCGTAGACGGTGGACCCGTCCTCCGTAGGGGTCCATGGTTCACCGTCCGTCACACTCGCTTCACCCCTCCCCCTACAGGTGTGTGGTATACATGGACACACGTACGTAAGTCAACATAGACTGAGAGAAGCGCCGGGGTATCTGACATCGGGTGGTCCGAGGAGACAGGTACCCTAAGAGGATGATCTCACCCAACGGTAAAGGAGGAGACCCCCTAGAAAGGTTGGGTCCCTATCTTGGGCGTAGAGAAGAACTAACTGTCCGCCCAAGAAATGGTGATCGTGGTGGACCCTTCGGGATAGTGTCTGGTTTGATGTTTGCCCGGAGTCCAGTAAGGTCCAGTGTCCAGGAGGCCGAGAAACCTTAGGAAAATAAAGCCCTTCCCTTTTGTTAGGGTCTATTAAACTTTGTAAGGTAGGTCTAAAGTCTCGGACATAAGAAACTGACTCCTCGCGTAACGATCCCTAAGTGGGAAGCCTACGTATGACTTCAAAATGGTCCCAGACTTGTCTTTTCAAGTAACGTCGTAGTCACAATCGACGTTTTCTGTTTTTGTCAGTGTCCAGGTAACTACCCTCTATTTATGTACGATTTAGTCCTAGGTGAGGATTCACCCTTATTCCTCTCACTCACCCAGGTGTACCCGGTTGTTCCTCCCTAGAGGCCCCATTTATAATTCTTTTTTCCATTTTACATTTGCTCTTGTTAGCGAAAACACATTTTTTAAATTTATAGATCTCTACATTCGTGTATACAACCATATACGTATTAAAAAAAAAAGACCCTTCTTAGTGTTCTTTTTAAAGTAAAACAAGACAAACTTAAAGTATTGACACTGATAAAACAACAATAAAACAATATCCTCGACACCCCGGTAAAAATCAAAAGATGAAGAGATATATTTTTGTTTCGGTTGTGAGTAATGATTTTGTTTTGTCTGCTCACCCCGTCGAACGGGTCCCAGTGTGTCGGTCTTGAGCTTCCAAAAATGTCGACGTGATCGGTGGAGTCTTTGGAGATACGTACAATAGTTTCTACCTCTTTTTCAAGACCTTTCCTGTCTCAACGGGTGCAGCACATCTAAATGTAGAATGAAATTCAAGAACTCTGTTTCTAACCAGGGGTCCCGTTTTCTCGGGGGTCGTGACGTCAAGGAGACCGGTCGTTCTTGGTTTTCCTTTAGATAGTCTGGGAGTCAGAGGGAAAAGTCTCGAATTTTTACTTTCCTCGACTCCTTTACGTGACATTCATTACCTAGACACAGACAGACGTTGTCGGAGAGGTACAACCCGAAGGGACCACCGAGTTCGTCCATCTCTTAGATGGATGTTACGTCCTCTGGGTCCCAAGTTAGAGACCTAACCCTTGTAGTGGACCTCTTTCCCTACCGTTGGGTGAGGTCGTAAGAACGGACCTCTTAGGGTACCTGTCTGCTCGGACCACCCGATGTCAGGTACCCCAGCGTTCCTCGACCTGTACTGACTTACTGAATTGTGAAAGAGGTCCCGTGATTCATAAAAATGTAGAACGACTCGGTTTATTGAATAGAAAAAAAAAAAAAGAGTCAAACAAGTAAGACAGTCAAACTACACCTTGGGGAACGTAATTTTTTTTTTTTTTTTTCTGGGAGACACTCGTCGAGACCAATTTCGACTCAACCCTAGAGAGAAGAGGGTTTCGTCAGGGACCCTAGCGAGCTCTTTGGAGAGGTCGAGGAAGTTCGCTGGGTAGCAGTGAACTATTCTGGGTGACAGAATCGGTACATTGTGAGGGTCCTCTTATTTCCGGTGTACTGGTAGGGGTAAAATGTCTACCCTTTTAACTTCGAAATTCTCCTTATCAGACGGGTAGGGTAGTGGGTGGGCACCCCGAGTCCCTTCTATTACTTCGAACCTTCTCGTAGCCCCAATTTTAACACCGCGACCCCCTTCGGTTGCACCGTTCCCGACCGGTTCCCTCAAACGGTGCCACCCCTGCGGTGTGAGGTTACGGGTCAAAGATACGAGTCCGTGTATCCTTCTCCGTGTCCAATGGACCCGCCACAGGTGTCACCGTTGGGACCAGACGTCATGTCGGAGACCGAGTTAGAAGAAGGACTACCGGTCCGACGACTGTCAGTACCAAAGACAAAAGTGCCCGACATCCCTCTACTCCCTCCTTGTGACACAGAGTTTGGGGTCGTACTAAGGACGAATGTCCGTTGACACTGCATGCCAGTCGTCCACTTAAGGTTGGGGACGACGACCGACTGAAAGGTCTCCCACTACGTCCGGTCCCGTTTTCTCCGGACCACACTACAGTGTCTGTTTGTCGGACCCTTCCCTTGGTCTGGGTAGTCGTCGTGGGTCTGTCCGACGGACCCTGGGACGCTGTCATGTTGGAGTACCACCAACCACGACCAAAAGTCCGATGGTAATTCTCTTGTAAGTGATAAGTCATTTGTACGAGGAACGGCCCAGAGTGTAGGTCGTAGAAGGACTATATGTGGTAGGACTTACTGAAGTCCCCACTACGGTGGTGGAGGGTCGACGAAACAGACAAGAAATCTCGTTCTCAGGTGTGGACCTCCGGACCCCCACGCCCCTTCCCCGTCCGTCGTCTACATTTGCTCACTTCACCCGAACGACTCCTGTCCCTACTTGACCTCTCGCATACCCCAGGTGAGTCCAAACCAGACTCACTGACCGAATAGACTAAAAGATTTACTATAATTTTTTTTTTAGGAACCTAGAATATAAGTAGTAGGACTAAAAATTTTGTTCCAGTTTCTTTTGTGGGTACCCGTTTGTCTGATGTCGGAGATGAGATCTTCAGAATACAATTTACTAATCAAAGAAGACTCAGGAGGTAGCTTGGATCAAGTACCGATATGTGCGTCGTCCACGATTGCATACACTTACTTTCTTACTACTTACGGTCAAAAGTAGTCCAACCCTCCGACCATTCTCCCTTGAGAAGAAAATTATCAATCTCTAAGTAAGTTAATTAGTAATAATCACGAACCATACACGTTCGAATCATCTCAACGGTGGACCATCCTTGTGTCTGGACAGTCGGTCATTGGACTGTTGAACATCAATACTACCCTCGCCTTCGTTCGTCTCGTTCCCCCGGCTCGTCCCTCGTTGCGAAGACGGGACTACCAGTCCTTTCGTCAGTGAGTAATTCGCTATACACCTGAGCCAAGACCTTGTACTGTTCAAACGTTCCGTCTCTTTCCCTCTTTTTTGAAAGAGGTCTCCCAAGTCGTGCCTCACTTTTTGGTCTCACCTACTCGAGGATAAAGTTACGGACCTTACACCCCCTTCCCTCTCACACCACCCTCCGTCGACCCCGACCCTCTCTGCGTTTTCGTTTCCTTAGCCCTGATTTCCAGGGGTCTTTCTTCGTGGCTCTCGTCCCTCCGGGTCTGGGTCAGACAGGGGCTCAGGGGAAGACGTTACTGCAAAGGAAAAGAGATGCTCAAAGGTGACAAGGGGGTTCTGGGGTCCGGGGTCCCTCTCCTCGGTCGCGTCCCTAGTCTTTGTTTGTAGACCGAAAGTCTCGTCCGGTGTCCGCGGGGGTGCTCAGGTGTTCGTGTGTCAGAGACGTCCACGGTACGTTGCGTCCGTCCCCTCCTCAGCTCAACCTGGTCTGACGGACAGCAGTGGACTGGAGTCCGTTTTCTACCCCAGTGCCCCAATTTCGCGGACCCTCACGTGCAATCCCCATTTGGCTCGACGGCTTGTACGCTCGTGTCTTGGTACGACGAGACGCCTCCCCGCTAGTACGTTGTGCCTAGTCTCGAAGGCCGACCACCGAGTCAGAAGCGTGCGCACCGGGTCCCGGGAGACTTGTACGTCACGGGCCGCCCGGGCCCAGGGCCACTGCGAGGTGACATGGAGCTTGACCCGGTATAGGCCCCACCTCGTCCGGGGTACCAGGCCCGACAGGAGGTCCGGGGGCCTGAGCAGTAGGACCGACCCCGGGGCAAACAACTCTAGGGCCCTCTTGTGGTCCGGGAGCCAAAGGCTCAGCGAGAACAGGGCCAGTTCGAGTCCGTCCGACGCCCTCTTCAGAAGCTTCCGCGACGGCACCATCAGCGGCTACTGGCACTTCAGCTGGAGCCGGAGGTCCGACCTGCACCTCGACTGTCACTACGACCTCGTGAAGGCGAGTTACCGGTCCACCAACAGGAAGTCCTTGTGCCGCAGGGAGAGGACCAGAACCAGGAGCAGAGGGCACAGTGAGAGACCCCGGGACCCGGCACCGCCAAACTGAAAGAGGAGCCTCGGGAGGGAGTCGGGACGAGAGATGCTGGTCTATTTTAGTCTCCTTACCGCCCCACACCCTACCCCCCCCTCTCTCTCTCTCTCTTTCTCTCTTTAGTTCTACCACTTACTGTCTTCTTTAGAACCCCGGTCGACTACGGGGGTTTACCTTCTCGTCCAGTCCTTTTCTTTTTGTGGGGGCCTTTCCAAGAAACTGTGGTATTATTCGATTTTTTTTCTTTTTCTTTTCTTTTGTGTGTGTGTCTTTTAAAGAGTTCTCACTCCTGCGAGGAAAGGCTCCCAGAGAGCGACTACCGTTTTCGTTCATGTTTCGTTTGTAGGACGGTCAACCCGGACCTGTCCTCCGAGGTAGGTTCCAAACCGAGACCCTCAAATAGTCTTCGCCGTGACGCGTGCACCGTCCCTACCCTCGGGCCTGGGGTCCGGGTAGGCACGTCCGCCTGTAACTCCTCTGTCTTTGGTTCCTCCTTCCGGGTCCCTAAGCCCCTGTGGGTCCTACCCCTCCGTCTTTCCGACCTCGGTTCTCGAAACTCCTTGTTTCTCCTTCGGTCGTGCCAAAACAGTTAAGGTGACTTAGAGCCACCCGCCTCAGTCGTAGCAGATCTCCCTCCTCGGTGTGCCCCATTAAGGACCCTCGACCCACGATGTCGGGAAGTGGGACTCGAGGGACTCACCTCCAAGACCAGTTTAGTCACGTTAACTGTTGTCGTCCGGTTCCTTCACGACCTCCCCCTGGTCGGTGAGAACAGACTGTATGTATGGAGAGTTGAACCGGACAGTCCCTAATTTGTGGCGTGTGTGTAAAAACCGACAAAATGCTGTAAGAAAAAAATTTCTGGTTAGATTGTAGGTGGTTTATAAAAAAAAATTCATGAACCGAGGTCCAAGATCTCTGAGTCATCCGAATCTCTAAGTGAGCGCTCTGTTCGGAGGCAAGTCGGTCAAAGACCTTCCAACTCTCCACACTCCTGTGTAAGGTCTGTTCGGTCTCCACTCGACGGTCTCGTCCACCCCCACACCTCCGGCGCTCCGTGGGACCGGTCCACTTCCACTGGTCCAGTAGTCCCGTGGCTCCCCGACGTCTCTGGACTCCCGGGCCCCCCGACCTCTTAGAGTCCACGGGGGGGAAAGGACTCCCCAAGCGGCGATCCGACCACTGGACGCAGAGAACGGACTGGTGCAGAGGCCGAAACAAGACCTAATCTCTTCTGTCAATCAGAATTCCTCCGTCTTTCCTTGAACCGTGACCCTGCCTCTCCCTTGGTCTTCGCTTCCTACCTTTGGAGACCTGACAGTCGAAGGGTGCCCGTCCTCGTAGTCCCTTCCCTTCTCCTACTTCCTTCTAGCGACCGGTTCGGTTCGTTTTACCGTCCTTGGGTCGTCCACCCCCGTCGTTCCGTTTCGCTCACACATCAAACGGCCTCCACCACGGGGGAAGAGGTGGGCCCGACACCCTGGGAGGCCCGCAGTCTAGTGTGGTCTTCGGCTCCCAGAGACACCGATTCGATTGTACCCGGTTCGTCTACTTGGGCAGTAAGGCGGACCCGGTGTGAGTCCGGGTAAATCCCTTCTCTTGAGTATCCCAACCTGTTCGTCGGAGACCAACGCCATTACTGCTCCCCGGTGCCTTGGTACGAAGATGTCTCGATGTGTCGTACGCCAGTCGAGGGGCCGGTCCCCGCCGCCACCCCCGTCCCCGAGTGCACCGGTCAAGGGGGTCCCCGAAGGAGGTCACACCAAAGTGTCGGACCTAACGACCTGTGCTCGAGTTGTAGGAACGCAGGAAGGGCTCCCTTCCTACATCTCTGCGGGAGGACCTCCGCCGACCCTCGGTCGCCGTAGCAACTTCCGACACACTGACACCCCTGTCGGTTTAGGGGGTCCCCGACCTTGACCTGTGTAGAGTCCAGCTTTGCGAATGAGGGGACAACGAGACGGACGGGACACCTCCGGAGACTTCTGTTGAGCACCCGTTTCCGGGACCAAAGGGGGTCTGGACAGGCCGCTCAAAGTCGAGGTACCCAGAGTTTCTACGCCTAAAACAACCGGTGCCTCCAGAACGACTATAGAAGGTCACTCGGGAGAACTGGGGGTCGGACCTCTCTCCCGTAGAGGAACACGAAGGGACGTCCCTTGTGGTTCGGGAGACGGAGAAGTCTCTACTAAGACCCGAAGGACGACCGCTGTCCTCCCCGGGACGCGAGGGGAGGTAGACAGCCCCAGTGTCGGTCGGGCTGAGCCACGAACCCGAGGTCCGAGAGAAATCTTCCTACCCGTATAAACTCTTTGTGTCCCCCGACAAGAGGTTTCCCCAGGGACTCGACGTGTCCCAGGGGATTGGGTGTTCCCCTACTCGAACGTCTTCGACGGAGACCTCTTCAGACTCGGCGTCTACCTTTTCCTCTCCAGCCCTCGCCCCACTAGTGAAGGTAGACTTCCTTCCGACCCTGAAACGACAGGAGACGACGTCCAAGAGGACAGACCCACACTTGGCCAGGGGAGAGAAACCCGTTCTTCAATGGAGACAGGTCGGACCGACCGAAGGGTTGCAGCGGTCCTCCCTACCGGGTGCCTTCCCGTTTCTGGACCCCTAGACCTGCGTACCGGGGAGAAGACACTCCACTCACCAAGGCAAGAGGCCCCCCCGAAAAGAGTCGGAAAGGGTAGTTTAGAGGTGAGAACCCCCGGAGAAGGAGCCGTCGAAGACTCCTATTCCGCTCCCGCCGGAGAGGAAGGTGGGGTGTGACTCGACGCAGGGGTAGGAGTCGCTTGTAGTCGGGACCTCTTCCAGGGAAAGGCTCGACGAGTAGTTTCTGGAGGTCCAGGAGACCAGCCACCAAGGACCCCCCGGGGCGGAGCAGGAGACCCCTTCGACTCCCCCGCTGTGGGGGTACCACAAACAAAGGTCGTCGTCGTCTCGGGGTGCCCGGACTCCTCAGGTCGAGGTTAGAGAGGCACTCGGGGAGATGGTCGAAGTCGGACCAGAGGGTAAGTCTATCCTGTAGATTCACGAGAAGAGAGAGGAGGTCCCCACCTCCCTCCTGAACTAGAAGTCGTAGAGAGAGAGGCGTCGACTTCATCTTCGAAGGGAGACGTTTCCTTCGTAGTCAAAGTAGTGAGCTCAGCCGAGACCGAAGACACACCCACCCCAGGTCTTCTTTGCTGGCCTCAGGACGGCACAGCCTCCGACCTCTCCCGTGTATGGGGAGACGCCCAACCTACGGACCCCGTCACCCAGAAGACGCTCGGACCTTGAGGAGGTCGAGGACGGAGTCGAGACGGTCCGGGAGGTCGACTAGTAGCCTCCGGTCCCCGGAGGACTGACGATGGCGACGTCGTAGGTGGGACTTGACCCTCGGGAGGCCCTCGGAAGGACGACCCCACGACGGACCTCGGTCTCTTCGGGAAAGACCCGTAGGGGACCGGGTCTCCCGAAGGAGGGTGTACCTGAGCTTCAGAAGTCCCGAACGCTAGTAAGAAGGACCAGCGACCCGCAAACGAGAAGACCGAGGGTGGAAAAGAAGCCACCGGTGAAGGTGGAACTTGAACAGGTGGTCCTACAGACGGAACCTCTCAGACGGTAGTCGTTCCTACGACCGCTCCGAACTCAGCGAAGGAAGGACGACACACGACCAGTGAAAATCCTCTGACTCGAGAAGACCGGATTACATGAGAGAGAGATATTTATGGGTCACGAGACTTGGGACGCAAAGTTAACCTCGTTCTTCTCAATTGTACTTTATAGACCGTGGACTTCTTGCGCAGTGAAAAAGGGAGACGTTCTTCCCCGGTTCCAGTTGAACAGGGGTCTTGACCGTCCCGTCTCCTTCCGTACTGTTACGAGCAGTCGGAGTAATTCCTAGTTGTGATGTGAAGGGTAGTTCGGTGGGTTGGTTAATAGATGACTACAATAGAGGGGAGTTGGTGGTGAGATTGAACCATTTTACCCCACCCCCAGAGTATGGGAGGGGCACAATTGGTTCCCTTTTACCTCTAGATAACTACCAGGTCCTGAGAAAGAGAAAATTATTATTTTGACAGTCACTGTCTCCCCTTTCATCGAATGTAGTGCACCTTGGAAACTTCCAATCTCGGTTTTCTTGAGGATTCTGGGAGGTCAAAAGAGGCACATGACTCTTTGCCCCATTTGACTCCGGATCTCTTCCGTTACCGTGGGGTGAGGTCGTGAGAACGGACCTCTTAGGGTACCTACCTCCTCGGACCACCCGACGTCAGGTACCCCAGTGATTCTCAGCCTGTGCTGACTCGTTGAAGTGAAACTGAAAAGTGAAAGTACGTAATCTCTTCCTTTACCGTTGGGTGAGGTCACAAGAACGGACCTCTTAGGGTCCCTGACCCCTCGGACCACCCGACGACAGATACCCCAGCGTGTCTCAACCTGTGTTGACTTCGCTGAATCGTCGTCGTCTCTTCCAGTCAATGAATCAGTTCCAGTGTCAGTTGACTACCATGTCAGTCCTTTTCTTACGAACTAAAAACTACGGACTCTCGAACCGGTTGAATGTCGGTTGTCTTATACCCAGGGTTGACATTAGATTACAGGTTGACTCCCCCTTCGTGACTCAACTCAAAGTGTCCGGTGTCGGACTTTGGAAAGACGTTCTCGATTAACCTTCCTTTCTCTAATCTCACTTTTGACGGTGTGCCGGTCTAGATCTCCAGTCATGGTCAGTGGTATTACCAAATTTGTCAAACTTAAGACACCCCAAGTAAGGGGTTTTTTGTTTATGGTTCCGGATAAGAATCTTTACTGAAAGGACCATCGAGTCTACCATTAGACGCACGGTACGTCCTCTGGGGTCAAGTTAAAGACCCAACCCTTCTAGGGGACCTCCTTCCGTATCGTTGGGTGAGGTCATAAGAACGGACCTCTGAGGGGTCCCTGTCTCTTCGGACCGCCCGACGTCAGGTACCCCAGTATTTCTCAACCTGTACTGACTCACTGATTCATGTGGGTAAGAATCTCTTAAGATTGTTTTAAGTATCTTTCTCACCTTTTCCTGACTGGTCTTGTGTAGTCTCTTCTTTTTGTAGATTTCTAGGTTCGTCGTCGCAGTCAATCTTCGTCACTCACACAGCGTTGGTTGGAAGTTACTCTGTCGGAAGACGGAAGGGATCTCAGAGAGTTTGTCGTGAATTCCTCCCTTCCTACCTGAAAGTCTTAACAGTATTTTTTTTTTTTTTTATCCTTCTTCCGACCCTTAAGGGACTACCAGGTCACCAATCCTGAATCACGAAAGTGACGGTCCCCGGACTCAAACTAGGGACCAGCCCATTGATTCTAGGATATTCGGTTGTTCACACTGGCTTTTTTCTTTTCGTTCTTCCGGTAACCCTAAAATTAGAATGGTGGTGTCTTATGAAAGAAGTGTACTTTAGAACTATCGTCAAGTCATACATTGTACCTATGACCTGACGGGACAACTGTAACCTCCAGACCCGATGGGATCACGGGGTCTTACGGAGGGAGAAAACTTTGGTGACGAGACTGAGTTCGAGTGTTCACACCTTTGACTCCGGACCCCCTTCATTCGTGGTACGGGTTCCAGTTTCTCACTCGGTCGCTATTTCCCTCCGGATCTTGGGTCAGAGACTGAGGTGTAGGATGCTTCTCGAGTTACCATTCTACACTACTTTCAACGAGGGTTGTTGTCTTCCCCCGTTCAAAGGTCCTCGAACCCGAGACTACGTCCACTCGTAAACCACTCCTTAGACAGTCTGGGATCTTCTAGACTTCGTAAGACTTCCTAGTTCCCTCGTACCAGTTGGAGACTGGAGGTGAGGGGTCTAGGTGAAATCGTTTTAGAGGTACTGAAAGTCCCTTAGTTTGAAGTACTTTTCTTACAGTTGTCCTTTCTCTCTCTGTTCCTTCGCCCTCCCAGGTCTCTTTCAGACGTAGCCAAAGACTCTAAAAGGAAGTCCAACAATTCGAAAGTCCTGTGGTCGTGAACTTGGTAGGGTCTCCCTTCTTGAAACTCTCGGATGTTTCGGAGGAAAGACATAAACCCTTCGTCCGTCGAAATCGACGAGGGTAAAGTCGAGCATGACTGTAGTTGTCGAACCGTTAGTTACTATCGGTTTCTATCAGGTACTCTGGGGAAGACCTCGTAGGGACGGGGTTCAGATTGACCTTTGATCAAAGATCTTTGGTCTTCGAATCCTTGATCCAACTTACCCCACCCTCGATCGTGTCTTGTCTTTCCAAGACGTCCTTCTTTTTCCCTTTGTGCGGGAATATAAATCAATGATACACGGTCCGTTACAGTCGGGAAACCTCTGTCATAATTTAAATTGGGTCTACCTCTGGACGCTCCGTCCAGGACAATGGGAATAAAGTCTTTCCCTTTGACTCCGAGGGTCTCCCTTCTCTTTTGAGACAAAGATTGTTCATTTTTAGGACTTCTCTTTTTTTTTCTGACGTGTTTTTCTCCTTTCGAAACCGGGAGACTGCCCTAAGTGGCCTATCGGAGGGATCGGTAAGAAAAAGTGACTCGGTCCCCTGGAAATCACGGACGAGTCTCGCGGGGGACGACAGTCTACCCCGGTGACGTCGTTCTGACCGGGGTTCTGTCTTCGTCCCTCGACCCTCGACCCTCGGTCCCGTCAATGCAAAGGTGTGTTCGGGTGTCCTTCTTTTAGAGGTCGGTCCTAAGACGACTGAGGTCCGAGAAGTCCCAGGTGGACCTCGAGATCCAGTGTAAAACCCGGGACGAGAAATGTTCTTTACGGGGGCGGGGTTCGTCCCCAGGTCCTGTTCCTTGGGAGATCTTTGGTTTCATCTTCGACGACTTATTTCACCCTTAACCCCCACATTTTCCCTACGAGTTGAGACTTCCCAGAAGGACCTCCTCCTACGTCTGGTTAGATGTCCACGGTCCCCCGTCTCGTCGAGCACCCGTCCACTGAGCCTTCCCGTCCAATATTAAGTTATACATTTAAAGGGTTTCCTACTGACTTCTGTTTTACCCTACGACAATTCTTACCGCTCTCGGAGCGGAACATCTTCTCCGACCTGTCTGTAAAACCCCTACGGCCACTTCCTACGTACGACACGGAGTTTGTTCCCGCAATCCCGAACCCAGGTGAGTGTAGAGACACAAGGTTCTGTACTGACGAAGGGATTGGAACCCTACGACAACTAAGGACAGGTTGAAGAGAGCTCACAAGGACCCAAACAAAAATGAAAATGTAACTCCTTTTAAACTCACCTTGACACTCAATACAAAATGGTAAATACATCGACTGAGTGTAGAGAAAATGTCGAGGTCCTGTAAAGATCGTCGATGTTTTAAAAGGAAACCCTCATATCTTATGATGTACGGGAGTGTGTGTGAGACGGTTGTCTCTTCCCAACCGATAGCCCCTCTTCCTTCAAAACGGGTCTACTAGTCAACCAGTAGGAAAGGTTGGGACAGTCAAATGCTTCAAGGTCATCTCTCCCTGCTACGTTGGGGAGACGGGACCTGGACCTAAGACAGACCGAAGGTCCGTCCCCGTGTCCTTCAAGACTCTCGAGAACCGGACGACAGCAGGACGCGTGTCTTCGTTACGGGAGGATCAAATCTTACGAACGGAGTTGTTGTAGGAATGTTGGGGTTCCTACGAGAGACCTCTTTCTGTGAGTGAAGAAAGACGGACCTCTGGGACTGTCTGGGTTCGAGGTTCACCTCAAATCTCTTCCACCTCCGTCCCCTACCTACTGATTGTTCGGTGACGATCTGAAGTGAGTCCGGAGACTCGTCTCTGTTCTGGAGTCCCGTTTTCGTCAATCCACGGTGTTGGGGACTAGGGTTCGGATCGTCAGTCTCAGACGGAGGTCCAGTGGACGGAGTCACCCCGACCTCTCCAGTAAAGACGGACGGAAAAAATTCGGTTTCCCCTGAGTCTGATAAGACAGAGGGAACTTACGAAAGTCAGGACAGGAAGGACTCTTTGGTGCTACTCCCTACCCGACCGGGAAATACCTAGGGACCCTTCCCCCTGTGATTGAACAGTGTCGTACACCTATTGTACCCCATGGGTGACAAGGGTGGACGTCCTGTCTGGGACCAGGTTGGGGGAGTTGGGTCTCTTTCCCGAAAGAATTCTGGTACTTCCACCAAGACCCACCCGTCCCTCCACTACTGTCATTGGAGTCCGCTGCGACGCTCCGAAAAGACTCACTTGTGAAGGTTCGGATACCGGCAGGGTCCGAGTCCACGGTTCAGGACGACTCTCCACAGGCCCCAGGAGACCCTGACGTCCCCTCCGGGTCCCGGCCTCCTCTCCCTTTCTCCCTCCTTCCCTTCCTCTCTGTCTCTCCCTCTCTCTTTTTCGTCCTCTCTGTGTGTGTGTCTCAGGCACTTATCGGGTCGAAACATTTGGGACGTAGGAATCCAGTCCTTCCTCGGTACACCCCTGACGCCCCACTCTACCTTTCCTTGGTAGGGAGCCTCGGTAAGTTCCCTCCCTCCGGGTACAGTCGACGGTCGGTCGTGGTCTGGAGCCCGGAAAGGAGTAGTGGACGGTGAGAGTAAGTTCTCCTGACCTCAGGACAGTGAGCCTGAGACTCAGGTTCAGAAGGGACCCATAGAAACCACCTCCGTTACCAAGTTAGGACGTCAGACCCAAAGTCGGGGAAAATTTTTTTAATAGAAACCTTGAATGAGATATCGTGTACCTTGAGACGAGGTACAAAACACCGTCGGACTTACCCTCCCCTCAAACCCCCCTCTTACCTATCTACATATACATACCGACTCAGGGAAGTAATAAGTGGAATTCGATAGTGTTGTGACAATTAACCGATACGACATTATGTTTTGTCTTTAGAAAAAAAATTTCAATAGAAACCTTGTTTTTGGACCGAAACCGTCCACCCTTGAGATATCATACCCCAGGGGTAAAACCAAATTCAAGGATGGTGAAATGGTGACCGGGCCTACCCCGGGGTTTCATGTCCTCCTCGATGATCCTTGAGACTCACTGTGGACGTCCTATCTGGGTCTTTCGGGTGCAGTCCTGGTCCCTAGGATCAATGGCAGTCGGTTACCGGGGCGCTGACAGGTCGTGAAAGGTCAAATATTTCACGAAAAAGTATAGGTAATCCCGAAGGGACACCGAGTCGACCATTTCTTAGGCGGACGTTACGTCCTCTGGACCCAAGTCAGGGACCCAACCCTTCTGGGGAACCTCCTCCTTTTCCGATGGGTGAGGTCATAAGACCGGACCTCTTAAGGTACCTGTCAGGTACCCCAGCGTTTCTCAACCTGTACTGATTCGTTGAAAGTGGAATATAGGTAATAAAGTAAGTTTGAAGGGTCGTTACGACACTTCACCGTTAAAACCACGGGAAAATCTACCAGACTGATCCGTCACTCTGAGTCTCTCCACTACAGTGGCCGGGTTCCTGGGTCAGGTCAGGACCCGATGTCGAGGAGGGTAAAGGGTTTAAAGGTTCCCGGAGATTTACGGTCACTCTCGACATTCGGTCAATTTAACAGGTAGCGAGGTTCCAATCGAGGACCTGGTCTGTTCCGTGATGCGAAGAATATCCCCACCGCCCCGCCACCCTCCATCTTGTCTGAGGTGGAAGATCATTCTACGTGGAAGATCGTCAAGGTCGACAGTGGTCGTCCACCCCGTGGGTGGGGGAGTCTCCGTGGAGTTGAGAGGTCTCGGGACAAGACCGGAGTCGGAAGGGAAGAGTCGACCTCAAGCTGGAAAGTCTTCCGACACGTAGGTGAAGTGGGTGAAGTCCTGACTTGTCTCCGGTGGCCCCTGTTCTTAGAGAGTCCCTTCAATCCTCTCCCCGCACATTGGCCTAGTGGTCTAGTCGGGGTCTCGGGGTACGTCCCAGACGTCACAGAAACTACCACGGCCACCCCTGGTGTCTTCGTGAGTCCCCCACTTCTGTCCGCGGGAGGAGGTCTGGATTTCCGGAGGTCTCGTAGCTCTGAAACACTTAGTGGTTGGTCCCCCGAGGATGGCGTCGGAGTGACCTACTCCGGGAGGCAGTGGGGCGCACAGTTCCGGTGCCCTCATGACTAAGTTAGTTTCCGAGCGAATAATCTAGTGTCGACGTAGTGGCTGAAAGTTTGGTAATTTCCCGTCGTGTGCGTGTTGACTGAGACAGGACCAGAAGTACACTAAACCAGAACGAGGGTCCGTCGACACTAAATTATCGCTTACGTTACCGGACCCAGTGTTCTTTTAGTCTAAGGTCGAGGAGAAGATCGTCGATACTGTGACTAATTCAGGTTCCGGAAGGGGAAAGACTAAAAGACACGGGGTACACATTTTACTACTGGAACCTGGTTCATCCAAAGGTCCCAGAAAGCTTTCCTAAGACTAAACTTTAATTGAAAGACAGGGTTCCGAGAGGTCTACTTTCTTCATTGAGTGTGACTCATAGATCCAGGAGAGGACGTTCGAGTAGGGAGGGACGAAACAGAGTGACCGACGAGTGTTGACAGGATCCTTGATCCCTGAAAATAATAGAGATGAATTACGTCCAAGTCTCTCCAATTCATCGTTCGGGTCTCAGTCGGTCGATCGTCCGTCGTCTCGGTGACTTATTTGGGTCCGTGAGATTCAGATCTGGAGTCTACCCAAACTCTAGTCACTCGTCGTCGTGATCTCTCTTTTGTGGACGCACAGTTGTCCCCCTTTCTCACGGTTCTACATCGTTACGATTTTTATTACCAAACTCTAATATTTATGTCCTTAAGAGTTCTCGGATGGAAAGAGAAAAGAGTAACTTTTTTGTGGGGCACGAAAGGTGAAACTGTCCGCCCAGTTCACCCTGGAAAAAGACCTCGTAGTCCTTGTCGAGACTGAAAGGATCTCCTGGACCAGGGGAGACCACCCGAGACTCCTAGGAGGGTCCTTCCTTGTGGCGGGGGTGGTGGATCGGCACAAAAGTGGTGTCCGTATTTTTCCACGCCAATGACCTGTCTCGTTGGTCCTAAGAATTTTGAATCCTATACACACTCCTAGAGGAACAAATTTTACGACTAAGGTCCCAAGATGGTGGTTTATAAGACTAAGTCATCCGGGTTACACCCCGGGGTCTTGGACGTAAAGATTGGTCGTGGGGAAGAGGTAATATAAGACCGACTACCTTCCCTTTATGAGGGTCGATGCCACTCAGAAATCTTGTAAAGTTCCACCAGGGACTCCGGGTTCTCAGGTTCTGTCTCATTTAAACAGAAGGAACCGAATTGGGCGACAGGGTAAGGGTAGTGGTGGAATACGTCGTCACCCCACACCTCCCCTCACTATTCAGTCCTGTACCGTTGGAAGGGGTGGTCAACTCCCCGAGTGCCACTCTGGATGGAGTAACTGGAAGAGTCCTCACGGGAACCCCCTCCCCCTCCGCCCGCTCCTCCCGTCGGCCGCAAGGGCGAGGGTCAGAGCTAGGGCCACCTAGTCAAACGACAACCCAAGGAAGTTCCAGGAAAAGTCGAGTAACTACGACCGGACCACGAAGTCGTTCTGCAGGAGACCGAACAGATTCTTGATCCCCACGTGCCTCTCCTGTCAGTCGACAGTCTCCTTGTCGAGGTTCTCCTCCTGCGTTCCGCACCCACTTCTACCACTTCTACCATTACCAGGGGTAGTGGCGGGAGGTAGTCGTTTCAGCCAGGGTAGGTACCGGGGCGGAATGGGAATGTCGTGAGGTATCGGTTCGTCTCGTTCCTACTATTCGGGGTCGTCCACGTGTTTGGTGGGTTCTAATTTGTCTTCTCGTTTCTCGTGAGTCCTAGTCTGTCTTCCTGTTTTTCGTGAGTTCTAGTTCTTCTCCTCTGCAGACCGGTTCATGGTGGAAAAGAAGAGGGACCTGACCGAGGACCGGAGCCTCGTGGATTCAGTTGAGTTTAGGGTGCCCAGACCCATTTCAAGGCAAATCAAAGTATTCCACGTGGAAAGGAGACCGATGATTTCGGTGTCACTCTTAAGTGGTTGAGACAAGTGACCCGACGAGACCAGTAAGGGACCTAGGACCAGGGGTGACGACCGGTTCGGAACCTGGTGACACAAATTCGTCCTAAGAGTCAGATCCGGGGAGAATCGGGTCACACACAGTGACGAGTCCGGGACATCCTGGGAAGATTTCGGTTCCTGTAGGTCGTTTTTCGTAGGACGAAGGTACGGTCCCTGACCCCTCTCTACTGCAAGTCGTAAGAGACGACACTCGATGATGGAAGGGACTGGTGGGTCCTAGAGGGTCTATGGAACACCCGTGGGTGAGGAGTTCTCGTCTGTCGCACTCTGTGTCGGTCTACCTCTTTGGTCCCGAGACACTCCACAAGTCCTTCTGATGGTAATCTTTGGTCCTTCTTCCCTCCATTCAGGGTTCCGACCCGTGTCCTTGGCTCGGACCATATCGACCTCTGTCTCCACACAGGAATAATTTGACAGTCCAGTCTCGAGACCGGTCATGTCGTACTCCGTCATTAGAAGGGACTCAAGTTCATTCCTGGTCGGAAACGTCTCTTCGACCTTCACCAGACGGGTGAAGACCTCCGTCCCGTCCACCCGACCTTCGGGTACCTGGGAATAGACGTTTCGACAAACTCCTAAGTCCTGTTCTTTGTCTGTTAGAGTCGAGTACTATTTCAGCCTAGTCGCCAAGACCTTGTTGACGGACCCTTCGTTCAAACGGGAACCTGTTCCGATCTACGAACGGGACCCGAATACAGACTGTAGGTTCCTAGGTGATCCTGACTGAGACTTCAGTGAAGTCCTTCCTTTGGTTACGGTGTCTCCGAGACGAAGGGGAGGTCTGTAGACAGACATGGAGGACGTGGGGAAGGACTCGTTTCGACGGGGTCCTACTGTAGACAGACTCGTTAGTTTAGACTCTCTCGTACGTGTCCTGCCGTCCGAGCCCGGCGGTACTTGGGTTCTGTACCGACCACTGGAAGGTAGGTCTTCGTCGGCGGGACCGGGATACGCGTGCACCACGAGGGGGTCCGACCTCCCTCGCCACCTAGGGGCTTCCGATTCCCGGACCCCCTTTGGATTAGACTTACGGGACGACACGTCTGTCCCTCGACCCCGGACTCTGTTGAAAGGGTTCTGAGAGTTTCTCAGTCACCGTCTTGACCCCGACTTTGGGTCTAGAGTCCTGGGGTTTTCAGTCTGGGAAGACTACGAGGTCGGAGACTGGAAAGGGAGTCGTCGGGTTCTTGTCTGGGTGAAGAGACCGTCAATTCAAAGTTTCCCTCTCAACCTCTGATACACTTTCTTTCCTCTGTACCAATTGTGTCCTCCTCATTCAACTCTCTTAGTTTTTTACCCTCCTCCTTCTCTTCCCCTCCCCCTCCTCCTCCCCCCTCGAAAGGACCACCTCGACCTCGTCCTTCCCAGGGTGGTCCCACCATCCTCCGTGCGGTCCCCAGACTCTTCTGTCTACACGAGACTCCGAGGTGGGGGGGTATGGGGTGGGGGGTGTAGGCCAACGGTTATCTATGTTTTTCGTAAAACCCCACCCTACGTTGTCTACGACTACTCCACCTCCGTACTACTCTGTTACCACTTCCTTCCCCTCAGATTCCTTCCCAAACCCTGTCCCCCACTCCCTTTATCCCCACCTCTACTCGAGTTATTTTAGTACCTTAGTACCTAGCGTTCTTACCCCCACCGCTGTGTCACCCCTACCAGTCGTCCACCCTTCGTTCGTACCCCATCTCTCCGTCTCGTACTTCGACCCCCTCCCTCCCCATCCCTCTCTCCACTCGTACCGACCAACCACCCACCCCCACACCTCAGATAGGTACTCGAATTCTGTCCCTCCCTCACTACCGCCCACCGGAGCCCACTACTTCTCTCTACCGACCCTCACCTCTTCTTCGACTCTACACTCGGCCCTATACTCGGACCCTACCTACCGCCACCGGTTACTACTTACCGACCCACCCACCCCTGTCCGTCGGGGACGCGTCATGGAGGACGAACACAGAGCCGCACCAAAGGACGAGGCCGATCGCCCTGTACCCTCCTCCTTTTCCTTGGTCGTCCTAGTCATCTCGTTTACCGAATCTCTGTTGGCGCTGGCGGGACCAGATCGTCCATCGGGCCTCGTGACACCCTACGACCGACCCGGCGGTCGTCCCGTCACTCTAGCAGTCTTCCACATCCTTCGTCCCTCGGGTTCTTCCGCTTCTTCCACCCACCCTCCTGGTCTCCGTTTCGCCCGTCAGCGTGAGTCGGCTACCCTGCATCCCCAAGACCTTTCAGTGCGAAGAACGTCCGTCACACACAAGTCCCCGGACACAGGGGCTCCACGCACTACCTTTGTGTGATGTGGGCACACGCGTGCACGGACGCACACGTACGTCCGACAGACGTGCAGGCCCCCGTATTGCGATACCCACTCCCCCCATGTGTTGATACTCACTTGCGCACACTCAGACTCCGATACATCCGGACGTACTCGCACACGTGTCCAACCACCCTCTGCCCCCACCATCGTCCTCCACAGTGTGAACTTGGAGTGGGGACACCAGACGTCCCTGTGGGGTAGTACCCACCTTCTTCCGACACGTCTGGGTCTAGTCTCCGTTTCCCCGTTTAGTCCTCACTCGTTCTCCTCCGGTCTCAGGTGGTTCCCCGTCTCACGGGAGACCCTGTCGTCCCGGTTTCCTCCCCTTCCCATGTCCCCGTCGTGTACGGTGGGGGTGGACCGTTAAGGTCCATGCCTCGTACCGGGTTCCAGTTCCGGGACAGGTACCGTGTGGCGTGTCGTTTCCACGAACCGGTGTCGCCCCTATGGACTTCCGGTTCCGACTCGGATCTGGGTCCTAGTCGGAGAACTGGGAGATCCAGTCTCCTTTGCTCCTTCGGTCGGAGAGCATGGAAATCGAGGAACTAGAACCACCCCCAGAACTGGAGGGGGAGGAGTCGGAGCCTGGCGGCGGGAGGTCTGAGCGGTAGGAGGAGGGCGAACAGCGGTAGACCAGGACGTAGCACCAAGAGTGACTGCCTCCGACCCGCTCTCTTGAGACGACTTCACCCGTCTCTACCGGCCGTCGACACACTCAGCAGAGGGTCCGCGTCCCTGGTCCTCGGTCGGGTGGTGGACGGGTCGGTGCGGACCTCATCTCGTCCGTGAGTTTGACGGGGTCGTGGGACGCCTATTCCTCGGTCACGGGGCTCCTCACTCACCCGGAAGGGTCCAGTGCACCTACCACGGACTCACCGGAGGTCGGGGTCGAGGAAAGGACTGAGATAGCGTGATCTCGGACCCAAGTTTAGAGTCGAGGTAGAGAAGAACCGACACACTGGAACCCATTTAACGTGTTGGAGAGACCCGGAGTCAACGGAGTAGGTGTTTGTCATCGATTAAGACTGTTGACTCTCCACCTTGTTTATTTGACTGCACAGATTCTCTTCACCGATCGTGACTCACTCGATTAAGTTAGTTACAACCGAGTGCTTACAATAACAAAACCCCCTGAAGGGACCAAATCCGAGACACGAAGGTTTCGTCCCCTTGAGTCTAGACGAATTGAGGGTTACGGGGTATCCCGAGGACTTAGAGAGGATTTTTGAACACACGTATAGGACCCTGTCAGGACCCGGGATTCCCCACAACTAAATCATCCTAGTCCAGTTCCAGATTCTGAGGAGTTCAAGTGTTCGAATGTCGACCAAGACCACAATGTAAAACTCTTTGGGACCAGACGAAGTATGTTCCCGTTGACTCGACGGAGGTCAGGGTCCAGGAAAGGACTAAGGTGTGGAAATCTTGGAGCCAAGTTTAGTGTTTAGGTAGAGAACAACCGACACACTGGAACCTATTTAGTGTGTTGGAGAGACCCGGAGTTATGTCCGTTAAGAGTAACTGTCATTCCCGGAAATAGTTGAGTCGTCTTTACCCCCGTCACCTCTCACGGGACACCAATCTACAGGTCTCGGGTCACCTTGGTTTCTTTACTAACCCTTATTGAGACGGAGGCCATCCTGTAGTGGTCGAGGAGTGACATCAATGTAAGGAGTGGTAAGGTCATACCACTGTTCGACACTTGTCGAGTCGAAGAATCCTTCCCCCGGGTCTTTTGGTATACCACTTGGACCCTGGGGTTTTCCGGTGTCGAGTCCCTTCAACACCCTTCGGGTCCCTCAACCGTCACGGTGTAAGGTCGTCCTCCCCTTGGGTCTCCGATTTGATTGAGTGTCTCTCCGTGACCCACGTCCTCACAAGGACCCGGAGGTCCGGACCACGTTTAGCTCACACTACATGGGAGGTGTGTGGGGACAGGGGGTTGGAGGTCACGCCCCGTATGGAGGTAGTTCCGACGCCCTGTACCACATGGCAAACGACCTCCTTGCAAGTTTTTTCCCGCGCCCGGCCAGCTACTCCCGCGACCGGACCGCGCAGACACGGACCCAGGAGGGCGATATGGCCTTGAACCTCGGGTAGTGGTCCTTCGGAAACCCACCCCCGAGTCCCCTGTGCTCGGACGTCCCCTCCCCACCTTCCCACCTCCATTCCTCCCTCCTGGTCTGGACGTTACGGTCTGGGTTCCTACCTGGTGTCGACCGGAAGGTAGGGCGACAGGGTGGTCGATGTTGTTGAGAACGACAAGTTAGCGAGTCAGTACAGACTGAGACACTGCGGTACCTGTCGTCGTGCGGTCCGAAGGGACAGGAAGGGGTAGAGGCCTCAAACAAGTTTGAGTACAGGTGACTCAACTACTATGGTAGGTTGGCAGTGTAGGAGACAGAGGGAGAAGAGGAGGATGTTGAGATTCACCAGGTCTTCCCCTCTCCGAACCCCTTTCTCCTCCTCCTCCTCCCAAAAGGATCTCAGGGATGACCGAGGAAGATGCCTGTCTTGTGTCTGTGCTGGGTGTAGGGGAGTGTGCCGGAGATTGAGTCGGGGTCGATGGGTGGGGCGGGCCCGCGTCCGAGTGGCCTTCTTGCACACCACGAGCTACGTCTGGAAGGTGTCAGAGAACCGACTGGCCACTAAGCCCTCGAATTTCGGTTAGCACGAGAGTTTGACGAGCATGACGTCTTGGTCCCTCCCGCCCAGTCTTCCTCCCGGATCCGGGTGAGGGCGGCGGTCACGTCCGAAAGGCGTGGAGAAGAGTCCGGACATACTGAGACGGGACCAATGAATAAATATATTTATATATATATTTACTATATACATATATAGTAAATAAGTAAGTAAATTAGTTAGTCCACCCAATTCGGGAATGAGACACTGTCCAGGTCCTGATTCGTCGTCTGTGGTACCACTGGTTTGTCTTCTAAGAGTCCCCAACCCCCTCCCGTCCCCCTAGCTATTATTCACTCATGTGTTCGAGTAGAGTCTATGACTAATCCCGTGTTTCCCTTACCTGTCTCCACAGCCTACACTGTTTCTTACCGATTCGTCCGGCCCCCAGTCCACGATGAAATCTTCCCCACTAATCCCTGGAGGGACTACCAGGTCACCGGTTCTGAGACACAAGGTATACGTCCCCCGGGTCTAAACTAGGGATCAGTCCCTTGATCTAGGGTGTGCACCATTGATTTTCAAAGGTGTACAACGACACGTCTTGTTTCTAGGGTGTACGGTGTCGATTCTGGGCCACGTCGGTTTAGTCATGTATTTATCTTTCTTTCTTTCCCAATAGTCCCTTATGAAAGATGTGTCCCCTAGAACCTCGTCTCTCGACCTCCTACCCTTTCCTTGGTTTCGAGACACTCTTCCTCCCCGTCTCCTAGAGTCCTTCTCCCTTGTAGTCTACGTTTCCCGAGCCTGTCCACTCTCAAACGAATGAATTCCTAGAGTCTCTCCGGGGTTCGCCGACCTCACGGTGACCGCACCCCGCCGTCCCGTCTCTGTACACGCTCTCCGTCCACCCGTCTTCTCAATCCTGAACTCAGGTTCTCGGTTCTCTCGGGAACTTTCCAAGTTCACTCCTCACCCTCACCCCACCCAAACAGAACTAGACGACCTTCCCTGAGAACTCGTCGACACTCCCTTTTCCGGATGTCACTGACACCTCCGGCCCCCTGGTCACCCTTCCTCTCCTCTCCCCACCTCCCCTCTCCACCACCGGTCCCGTCACCTGTCCCCCGGTCTCCGTCTTCCCGAGCGGGATTAAGATCTCCATCTTGTTTCACCTCAAACACTACGTGCCCTACAAACGTACACACATATTAGTACACGTGCGCACACATGGAAGTATGCACATGTGCGACTCATGGTGTACATTCGTTTTGTGCCCTTGTACCTGTACCACGACGACAATAGAATCAACGATTCAACACAGACTGACAAACTCTGGATATACCTGACATCGGGGTGGTCCGAGGAGACAGGTACCATAAAGGGTCCATTCTTATGACCTCACCCAACGGTAAAGGAAGACGTTTCCTAGAAGGGCTGGGTCCCTGACTTGGGCGTAGAGGACGTAACCGTCCACTCAAAAATTGATGACTCGGTGATCCCTCCGGGTCTATACCCGTATGTAAGTAACTATACACATTGGATTCATATACACCAATAGAAAAATAATAATTAAAAAACGGCGTGTACCGTATACCCTAGAATAAAGGGACTGATCCCTAACTTGGGTGCCGGGAACGTAACCTTCACGTAACAAAATTGGTGACCTGGTGGTCCCTTCAGGGATACACCGACAGAAATATTCATGTGATAACATACACACACGCACACGTGCGTGTGCGTGCACGTGTACGTCCGTGTGTAACGTTCACATTACAGATACATCTCTCGGGGTCGTTTTCTCCCGGGAGAGGAGTGGGTCGTGGAGGTAGATACGCAGGGTCCTTCCTTTTTAGGGTCCAGCTCGACGGTCCCAGGGTGGTAAAATCAACTAGGGTCCCTTCTTCCCTAAGGGATCCGTCCGAGTGGAGGGGCCCGGCCTAGAACTACATCTTCAATGAGGAGAACATCCTCTAGAACTCTTAAAACCCGGTCCGCTTCGCCAACTAGGAGTCGGCCAGGGCCATCTACTCGTCCGGCAACCGTGTCTGAGGATTGTACTACAGCTACGGGAGGCTCAGGACACACCCTCCCCGGCACGTTCCTGCCAGACCCAGGTTCGGACTCCTGTCGGACGGTGGGTGGGGTGTTCGGGAGAGGCCCGAGACGGACATTGTTCGGGAGTCCTCGTCCCAAACTCGTAGGTGCCCCTCAGCGGACTACGTAGGGAGTGTCTCGGTAGTCAAGTAAGTAAAACAGCAACTGAGTGGTGAGTGAACAAGGTAGTGAAAGGCAGTTAGCGAGTGAGTGAGTAAGTGGGTCGTGTGTAAATCACCACGGATCCGTGTAATCTAGTATACGACACGTGAGTCCTATGTCTTCACTCAAGTCTGGGTACAGAAAGGGCGTACTTCGAGAGTCAGATCACCGTCGTGTCTGTCCGAGTATCTATTATTCCTGTTAGCATTCTCAGTACCCCTTCATTTGCCAATACCCCGCAGTTCCTCACGCTTTACTCCTTTCTGACCGTGTGGCTCGGGAGGCCTTCCGGGACCACCGAGGAGCCCCCGTGGGGGTCCGGGCCCCTTGGGGCCGGGGGTCGGCATGGAATCGTACCACGTCCAGGTGAGGTATGTATCTGTCGAAGAACCGTAAGAGATCCTTCACCTAAAGACGAAGAGGACCCCAGTACGGGGATTCCCTTTCTTTCACTAGTTACTGCCGGTACCCTTTCCGGACCCGGGCTCAGGGCGGTCCACTTCCACCGATACTAGTCTTGGACCCTAAGGTCTTTCTTTTAAAAGACCTCGTGTCACGTCGACCCGGAAGGGCTAGAGAGGGGAGGTGAGAGTCACGGTCTACCACACGGGGATCGGGGGACGAAGTCGGGTGACTTGAGAGTAGAGAACGGTTTCGAGTCCCGGTCAGGATAAAGGAGGGCCTTCGTAAGTTCCCGAGTCGGCCCTCAGACCTCAAAACGAAGTAAGACGGTAACCCAATTCGCACTTGGTATTTAAGACAAAGAAGTGCTGTTACTTTGGTGACACTGACTGTGACTAGTAATATTAGTGGGTCCCCGAGGACTTAATAATGGGTGTAGTCGATGAAAAGAGTCTTCGGTAAATTAGAAGGAACTTCTTGTCCACGTGTAAGATTAGAGACTTTTCTCCTCAATACATTAAGTGGTGCAAGGAAGAACCGAAACCGACGGTCCTTTGACGTGCGAGACGTGAATCGGTGCCGATTGTAAACAACTCATGATACTCGACCAATGGCCAGGATCGTGAATTGTACATAATTGAGTACGCTTAAGAGTATTGTGCAGATGTTCCATCTATAGTGATAAGAGTGAACTATCTACTCCTTTGACACCGTATCTGTCGAACTTATTGAACGGATTCCCGTATGTCAATAATTCATCGTTTCAGTCTTAAACTTAGGTCTGTTACACCGAGGCACCAACATAAGGGTTGGTGAAAGAAGGTAGGCAGAACATAGGAGTCAAAAGACACAAGGCAGATGGAACCCCTCGACGACGAACCTACGGATCTGTGATCTCCAGTCAGACGAAATTCAGTTTTCTCGACAATTTCGACTTCACGACCCCTTAAGGCCGACCAGGTCACCGATTCCGAGGTACGAGGGTTCTGTCCCCCGGAGTCAAGTTAGGGAGCAACCTTTGATCTAGAATGTACAGAGTTGATTCCCCGAAGGACCCACCACGATCACCATTTCTTGGACGAACGGTTGTGTCCTCTGTATTTTCTGTGACCAACCTAAGCCTTTCTAGGGGACCTCCTCCCGGACCGTTGGGTGAGACATAGGAACAGACCTTTTAGAGTACCTGTCCCCTTGGACCGCCCGATTCAGGTACCCCAACGTTTCTCAGCCTGTACTGACTCACTAATTGTGAAAGCATAGTAAATAGTGTGACCCAAGGGGATTGTTCGGACCTCAACGTCAGGTTTCACGAAGGTCGAATTTTCCTGGTAAATTAAGGTGCCCTGGGAGTCCCTCTCCCATAGTGGAAGTACCGTCCCTAAACCTTTACCCCCCATGTAAAGTCAAAAATGTTTCTGACTTCCCGTAAATCCCGGACCCCAGGTCCCTACGGTTTGTAGGGCGTGTCACTTAAGAAAACGGGGTTATGGTCGTCAACTCTTTGTGACTATTAGATACAGGAATGTTTATGTTCACCCTCTTTTTTTAAAAAAATTTATGTCCACCTTTTACCCCGTCTATCCAATTTATCGGTCGGGTGGTAGTGGGTTGATCAATTGATAGAAGATTGAGGACCTTGTTCCACAGAAGGTGACGTGTTAGTTACTGAGTTGGGGAGTTTAGTGTCTCGTTGTTAATGTACGTCACTCAGAGATTATATACGGTAAATCGTGGGGATCCTGGGATATTGCATCTAAAATAATCACGGGTGACTTGTCTACTCCTTTGATTTCGTCCCCCTTCACTTTGTTGGTCGGGTTCTACGGGATCAATCTTTCACCGTCTCGGTTTTCCACTTGGACTAACAGACCGAAATCTTACATTTAAACTGGAAATACGGTTCTACCTCTGTAGTCCTGTGAATGGGTCCCTGTGTATTATCAATAATGACACAATAGAGGTTAACCGGCTAGTTCTCTGGCTAAGAGTCTCCGGTTCCTGTCCCTTAATAGCGTGGGTATGTCTTCAGTAAATTCCAGTGTATCACTCAATGGTAGTAAGGGGAGACTACTCTATTATACGAGAGTCTGTGTGAAGTGGAATCGTCGTCTTCGTCCACCCCAAGAATGTCGTGTCGGAGATCCCAGATCGGTCCTTCCAAGACCGGTTATCCGGCTCCTCGGTCCCCTCCGGACCCACCTCCAGGAGAGTGGACATACAGAACACTTCGAGGTACTAGGAAAGAAGGTCGAGGGCTCAGACCAAGCCCCGCTTCGCCTCGAGCGACTGTATCAACGGGTGCACGAGGAGCCGTAGTATCAGTGGGTCGAGTCGGACGTGCCGCATCCTCGGGTCGTCCCGCACGCACTGCTTCCTCGTCCCGTCCGCCGGACACTACTACAGGCGGGCGTCGACGTCCGTGTCCATCATAGACCTCTATCCCCTCTCGCCCGTACCCGTGCCCCCCCCGGGTGAGGCAGGGATCTACGGGGGTTGGTGTCGAAGTATACCTAGGTAGTCGAGGTTTGATTAGCTATGAGTCGTGTCTCTCCTTATAAGGGTCTGTACCGTACACAATTATGACCGTCCAGTACACAATTACGAGACCCATATAGAATCTTCTACCAATACATTGTAAAGTACTTTACAATTCGTAAAAACAAGTAAAGATTCAAACTACCTAAAAAGGATGATACCCTTGTAAAAGTTAAAGCTTGAGTAAAAGTTCGATTTAATCCTGACGAAACGACCAAATCGGTAAAAAATTTTTACACTACATAAAACTTAATATGTTAATTATATGTGAATACCACCCTTTTTCACATTTGAAATCTCCATTAAGATTTAAAGGAGAAATATAAGTAGGAGTCAGGATTAGGGGAGGGGGTCTCCAATGAGGACAATAGGGACACCACAAATCTGGAAAAAGGAGGTACTTGTAGATCTTTACATACATTAAAAGTGTACTAGTAGAAGTATCTAAGTATTTTTCGTAAACTATTTCAAGTTGTAGGTAAGTACTATTTCTTTGTAGAATTCTTTCACCCATATCTCCCTTGTATAGAGTTGCATTATTTCCAATAAATACTGTTTGGGTGTCGGTTATACTATAAGTTACGACTTTTCGACTTTCGGAAGGGTGATTTTAGACCTTGTTTGTTCCTACGGGTGGAGTGGTTAAGATGAGTTGTATTATAACTTATCTTCAGGATTAGTGTCGTTAGTCTGTTCTTTTTCTTTATTTTGCATAGGTTTAACCATCCCTTCTCTATTTTGACAGTAATATACGTCTACTGTACTGTGATATATATCTTTTAGGATTTTTGAGGAGTATTTTTGATGACTTTGACTATATAGTTAAGTCACTCCATCGTTTTATGTTCTAATTGTATGTCTTTAACCAACGTAAAGAAATGTGAAATTGTTACTTTATAGTCTTTTCATTACATTTTTTTGGTTTAGGGGAAATCTTAGACGTAGGTTTTTTTAATTATTTTGTTTGTTTGTTCTTATTTGGACCAGTTCCTTCATTTTCTGAGTATACGACTCTTGATATTTTGTAATTATTTTCTTTAGTCTCTACTAAGTTTCTTTTCTACTAAGTTTCCTTACCTTTCTGTAGAGTATTAATCTTCTTACTTGTAACAATTTTACCGGTATGATCGGTTTGATTGGATTTCTAAATTAAGTTAGGGATAGTTTAATGGACACTGTAAAAAGTGTCTTGATCTTATTTATCAGGATATTAAACGTACCTTGGTACTTTCTGGGTCTTAACGATTTAGGACTCCTTTTTCTTGTTTCGTCTTCCATATTGGGAGGGGTCTGAAGTCTGTTATGTGTTTCGATGTCATTAGTTTTGTCGTGCTATAACCGTGTTCTTTTCTGTATACCTAGTTGTCTTGTCTGATCTCTCGGGTCTTTATTTGGGTGTCTGGATATACCAGTTAATTAGAAACTGTTTCCTCCGTTCTTTTGTGTTACCCCTTTTCTGTCAGAGAAGTCGTTCACCACAACCTTTTCGACCTGTCGGTGTACATTTAGTTACTTTAACCTTGTACGGGAGTGTAGTATGTGTTTTTATTTGAGTTTTATCGAATTTCTGAATTTATATTCTTTGCTGCGACATTTTCAGGATCTTTTCTTGTATCCATTCTGTAAGAGTCTGTATTTAGTATGGTTACAAAAGGATCCAGTCAGAGGGTACCGCTATCTTTTTGTTTTGATTTGTTTACCCTGGATTAGTTCAAATATTCGAAAACGTGTCGTTTCCTTTGGTAGTTGTTTTGTTTTTCTGTTAGATACCTGACCCTCTTTTATAAACGTTTACTACGGTGGTTGTTCCCGAATTAGAGATTTTGTATGTTTGTCAAGTATATTAGATCAATTTTTTTTTTTGGTTTGGTTAGTTTCTTACCCGTCTTCTGGATTTGTCTGTAAAGACGTTTCTTCTGTATGTCTACCGGTTATCCGTGTACTTTTCTACGAATAGCAGTGATTTATAATCCCTTTACGTTTATTTTTGATGTTACTCCATGGTGGAGTGTAATCAGTCTTACTGGTAGTAATTTTTCAGATGTTTATTGTTTATGATCTCTCCCACACTTCTTTTCCCTTGGGAGGATCTGACACCAACCCTTACATTTAACCACATCGGTGATTCCTTTTGTCATACCACGAAGGAGATTTTTAATTTTTATCTCAACGGTATACTAGATCGTTAGGGTGAAGTCCCGTATATAAGTCTTTTTTATATTAAGTTTTTCTGTGTAAGTGAGGATACAAGTATCGTCGTGATGAGTGTCATCGGTTCTGTTCCTTTGTTAGATTTATAGGTGGTTGTCTACTTACCTATTTCTTCTGCACCATATGAACCAACCGGTTTTTCAAGTAAACCCAAAAAGGTGTCCTGTAATGTCTTTTCGGGTTTACTTGAAAAACCGGTTGGTTTATGTTACCTGATGACGACGACGATTCAGTGAAGTCAACATAGGCTGAGACACACTGGGGTATCTACCGTCGGGTCGTCCGAGGGGGCAGGGACCCTAAGAGGTCCGTTCTTGTGACCTCACCCAACGGTAAAGGAAGAGGTTACGTGCTTTCACTTTTCACTTTCACTTCAGCGAGTCAGTACGGACTGAGAATCGCTGGGGTACCTGACGTCGGATGGTCCGAAGAGGCAGGTTCCCTAAAAGGTCCGTTCTCATGACCTCACCCCACGATAACGGAAGAGGTTGTTACCTGATGATGAGTCGGTATTTTTTCTTACTTTATTACCATAGACGTCGTTGTACCTACCTAGATTTCTCATAGTGTGATTCATTTCATTCAGTCTTTCTCTTTCTGTATGGTGTACTATTGTGAATATACACTTTAGATTTTATACCGTGTTTACTTGAATAGATATTTTGTCTTTGTCTGAGTGTCTGTGTCTCTGGTCTGAACCAACGGTTTCCCCTCCCCACCGTGTCCCCCTTGTCTTACCCTCGACGTCTAAGTGCCCACGTTTGATAATAGTTGTCTATGTCTTATCTTTCTGTCGTTCCAGGATGACCTATCGTACCCCTTGATAATGGACTTTATTTGGTATTACCTTTTCTTGTGCATTTTCTTTTATGTACACACACACACGTATATTGACTTAATGAAACGACATGTCGTTTTTCATTATGTTGTACTATTTCTTTGATATGAAGTTATTTTATTTCAAAATTTTACGTGTACCAAAACTAATTACCCCTCAAAAATCGTCGATTTAGATCGTTTACGTTGTAGACTGACACGTCGAGTGAACGGAAGAGTGTGAGTCGACCCACGGAATCTCGGGAAGGGTACAGTCGTGCACGCTGAACTAAAATAAGTAAAATTGAAGACATGGTATTGGGTGGTAGTCCTTTTTGGACAAACGGCTACATAAGAGTCTTGAAAAATTAAACCGATGTCGAGATTTACTTAACAGTTTTTGGTTTAACCGAGTCTTCTTTGTAAAGGTTGGTGAAAATATTGAAAGTGCTGAAAAATATTGAAAGTACGTGTGAACCTACTAAAATCGTAACAATCTTGGTAAAGTTTATTTAAAAAAAAATAACGAAAAATTCAATGACACATAAAAAAAAATTACAAGGTCAAGTAAGAGTCGGACGTCATGGAGGGACTGGTGAAACGGTACAGAGTGGTAAAAAAAAAGGTTAATGAACATAGAAAATGCACCGAAAATAAAAATTCATCAAACATAACGAGGTACTGTACTAGAACATCAGTCTTGACTTCGAGACCGTTTTTCATGTACCTCGGAGTCACATACGAGTCTCCGTTCCGAGGCCAAGTCTTAGTTGTCGTCGAGTTTGTAGTGTCCGTGGTTCCCACCCGAATACCCGTAAAGTAAGTTTTCAGAGGTTTAAGTCTTTAGTAACGGTTCATGTGTCTGAACAGAAAGTAAGGTCAGTGAAACAGTAAAATTGGTCAAATAAACCCCAAATTTATAAAAAACGATTTGTCGACGGTGTCCCTGAAGGAGCCACCAGGTGACCAAAGGTGACGTCCCCCATGTCCAAACTAGGGACCAACCCCTTGATTCTAGGACGTACGGTACGTCACGTGGGGGGGGGGTTTTATTTGTGGATTTATCAACGATGATGGACTCCGGTAGGTATGACCCGTCCCGATTGAAGAAAGGACCACAGGGTTACAGGTCCTTGTTTCTCCCCTCTGTGTCACCCGTTCTGGTCCTTCCCACCCCCAAAAGAACCAGATTTCGAGAGTCGGGACAGTCCTTACTTCAAATCTGGGACGACGACGGTGGGATCGGGGTTCGACTGGAGTCCTTAATCTCGTCCCGATTACTCCGGTTCCGGAGTCTAAACTAGATAAGGTCCTTGTAGACAAAATAGAGAGTTCTGGTCTCAGTCATAGAACTGGAACCGACTGACGAACCGTTCACCGTCTCTAATCTCTCCCTGGGTCACCCTCTGTCCCTGACCGAATCATCGAGGTTTCGTGTAGGATAAACACCATCCGAACTGTGTCGGGGTCCTATAGTTCTTCATTCTGATAGAGAAACCTTCCCCGAATCTATTTCTCTACCTCCTCCTTTACCGTTGAGTGAGGTCATAAGAACGGACCTCTTAAGGTGCCTGTCTCCTCGAACCGTCCGATGTCAGGTACCCCAACGTTTCTCAGTCTGTACTGACTCGTTGATTGTGTGAATCTATTTCTCTTTCAGGAGAGGAACAAAACCCAAGGTCTCCGTCCGACTCGGGGCACTCACTAGAAGTGTGGGAGAAGATTAGTGGTTCGGAAGAATAGATGACCGGGACTCCGTGTTCCGGATGTAGGTGTTAGGTCTAAGTGAGGTCGTCGGACCCGAACGGAGGGACCCCTACAGTATGCGGGGTAAACTGATGGTGTGAAGTTTTGTGTCCTGGTTTGAGGGTGAAAGTTTCCGTAGACACAAGATTAGGGAGGAATAGGGGTATCAGTTTTGGCCCACCAGGTGGGTCGGGTAGTCGGAAGTCTACACAGACCGAATAGGATAGGTCTCTACCGGGTGTAGTATACGAAACTTTCAAATTTACTCAACGGTCGTAAAATTTTAACACCGACGACGACGACGACGACGATTCCGCGAAGTCAGCACAGGCTGAGACACGTTGGGGTATCTGCCGTCGGGTGGTCCGAGGTGGCAGGGACCCTAAGAGGTCCGTTCTTGTGACCTCACCCAACGGTAAAGGAGGAGGTTACGTACTTTCACTTTTCACTTTCACTCCAGCGAGTCAGGACAGAAAATGAGAGTTTAGATCGAAAGGAGGTTGTTATCCCAGGCTACGGGTACACTAACGGCTCCCCTTGTCCCTGGTAAAATCCACCCGAGACAGGAGAACTTAAGGGTGACTCTGGGAGGCGTGGGACACTGAGGAGGGGGAGGCTTCAGTTCCTGAGTGACGTATCAGGTGATGTGAACGTAGTGAGAGAGAACGTGACTCAGCCTAAGGGAACAACTACGACAGACGTACCGGAGTCGTCCGTAGACCCAAACGGGAGGCGTGACACATGGGTATAAGGTAGAGTACAGAGGGTCCCCGGGCACAGGTAGGGGGAGGTTGTGGTGGGGAGGGGTCGGGAGTGGAACACTACAGAAGACAGTCGACCCGTCCCAGTCCTCCCATCTTGAACTGACACTTCCGCTTTAAGGTCCCCGACGGACTCTCTTCGTCCACCCTCTTCTCTAGTCTCCCCGGGGTAGAAGGGTCACCCACCGGGCCTATATGGTAGAGTACCCGTTAAAAAGTTTCAAAAGGGTACTGACATTAGAATCCTGTTTGGGCATTCTTTCGGACCTTGTAATGAGGGTGAACTGTCTGCTCCTCTGACTCCGGGTCTAATTTTCTGAACACTTGATCGTCACCCTTCCTTCCATCTTTCTTTTTTGGTCGCCATGTACGATCTGTACGACAATTTATGAAATGTTTGTAGTGTAGTAATTTGGAGTGTTCTCGGGTCATTTGTTCAGGATGCTAGTGGGGGTGAAACATTTACTCCTACCACTCCGGGTCCATCGTTTTACCGGGCAGGTTCCAGTGGTCGATCCTTCACCGTTACGATTCCAAGTCTGGGTGGGACCGGTGGACCGACGTCTCGGGTGAGAGGAGATGTGGTTTCAGACACGGGTCCTGTAATTACCCTTCTATCGATTAGATCTTTCGTGATGTAATTTGTCCAAAGGACTGAAACCCAAAGAGTCTCGAGAGTGAGACGACGACACGGAACGTGGAGAATTTCCCCCCCCCCCCCCGTACGTAAGTTCTCAAAGGTTTCGGGTAAACTGGACGTCGTAGGTAAACAGTGTCCCGGAGGAAGGTATAATTACAAAGAGTCTTGTCTGAAACGTTTTGAGACAGGATAGACTACAACTGAGGTAGAGTTTACCTAATATGTACTCTGACTTTCCGTTTATATTACCCGATTTTCATTGTTTTGTGTAAAGTGACCCTATTTACAATTGGAGGTGTAAATCGATGTTTTTTAGTTACCATGTGTAAATTTTTCATTTCTTTTTATTTCCGGCTCCAAAATCGACCTCCTTTCGAGACACTCGGCTCTTTTCGAGACACTCGGCTCTTTTCCCTACTGGTGAATTCTTCGACCCCCACCCTTCCCTCCTCCGGAACTACTTTCCGGTATCAGGTCTTATTACCAGTCTACCGGGGACCCTATAAAACCCGAGGTTCAAGATTTTCTTGGGGGTTGTCCCTGAAGGAGTCACCAGGTAACCGATTCTGAAGTACGAGGGTTGCGTCCCCCGGGTCCAAGTTAGGGACCAATCCCTTGATCTAGGGTGTACGACGTTGATTCTCAAAAACACGGCGTTACTTTTAGTTTCTAAGACATACGGTGTTAATTATGGACCGTACCGTTTTCTTTATTTATATAAAAATTTAATTAATTAAGTTAAAAAATTTTTTCCTGGGGACTGTTTGACTCTTTCGTTCCAGGTAGGTCCCGTATCGGTACCAGTCCTTCCCGACCACTGGTGTGGCGGTGATGGTAGGACAGGGAGACCGGTAATGGTAGAAGTATCGAGAGTGAAGAGGGTTTGAATGATTCACGACCAACGAACCGAACGATTCTTGAAAGATACACAAACACTTTAAATTAGAAATATTACTAGGACTCCATGTGAAAATTATCTACTTCTAAAACTCTCCAATTCAGTAGGAGGGTCCTAGTGGGTCGGTCGGTCACCATCTTTCGTCCAGATCGGAGACTAGGGTTCTGGGGTTTCGAATCCAAGGACTGGTGTCGACTGAGGAGTTCCCCTTTGTTAAGGACAGAGTTCTTATTATTACCTCCTCAAGGGACCACCGGATACCAATCCTAAGGCCCGAAAGTGACCCAAGTTAAGGACGGGTCCTTCGATTCGAAGACGTTCGCTACGTCACGTCGGTTTTTTTTTTTCCTCTCTTTCTCCTTTTTATTACCGTATTAATTGTTATTATTATTGTTACCGATTTTGTTCACCCACGATGATACACGTCCGTGTAAGATCCATAATTTGTGGATTATTGAGTAAATTAGGAGTGTTCTTGGGATCAATTGATTGTGTTCTTCATCACTACCTCAGTCCTAAGTTTAGGTCCGTCAGACTGAGCATAGACGGGAAAATTGGTAGTGTGGTCTAACGGAGGATGAAACACTTCTTGGATAAGACACGACCGACAACAGGTGTGGTGTAGTATCTTTGAAGTAGGGGTGGATCACTCCGTCCTTAGTAATTGGGTGAACGATCCCTCTACGTCCTTAGACCTCTTCATCTCCTTAGTGGGGCTCATGGGACTCACTACCCGTGACTCTAAGTCCTCCTTTATATGGTTTGAGACTTCCGGTCCTGTAGTCTTGAGTCCACGGTCGAAGTCTTCCGACCCCGACAGTGTTTAGTTCTTTCCCCTGTCCCTTAAGGGTCCACCAGGTCATCAATTCTAAGACATGGGATGACGACTTCCGGACCCGAGTTAAGGACCAACCCCTTCTAAGATGTTCGGTGTACTACCCCTCCCATCTCATCCCCTATTTGTTTAACAAGGTACCTCGGGGCCTTCTGTCTTGACTCTACTTACTCATCTTTGACCCCTTTCCTTGTCCCGAACTTCCTCCGTCGAGACGAAACGTTATTGAACTCCTCTGGACTGAGGGACGGGACCCTCCCTCGACTCTGGGTTTCTAAGATAGTCGTCGAAGCGAGAAGGTTTCAAGACCAGGTAGAGTTTGTGAGAGTCGGTGGCCGTACACGAGACTGGGAGAGTCCGTACTCCCCGTCCGAAGGGCCGCCCCGACTGTAAGGACCCCCCTCGGACTTCCGGTCCGGACCCTGGGACGACCGGGGTCTCCTCTCCCGTGATAGACGCTCGGACGGAGAAACAGAGGTTGACTGTCCTCCGATGTCCTTCTTAGGAGTTCGGGGGAGGACGTATCAGTCGACCGTAGGGATCTGGGTCGACGGACGACAGTACCGTTGTCTGAGCCGATATCGGAAGGTCGGTCCCCTGGTCCCTTGGGTTCGTGTCGGTTCTCCCACCTCGGGGACCACCTCCGTAGAGACGGAGGTCCGAGGTTCAGGGGTGGATGACGTACAGGGGGACCGACTCCGGTGGATGGAGAGGGAAGAAGGGAACTTCCGACCGGACAGGGAGGGTTATACGGAACGAAAGGGGAGACCCGGTCTTTTCTGTCCAACAACCGGACAAGTAGACAGAAGCGAGGTCCGGAACTTTTCTCACGTCCTACCATAACCCTCCGGTCCCGACCTCTGGACCGCACCGGTTATGGAGTGAGACACTAGAACCCATTTATTGACGGAAAAAGTCCCGAAGTCAATGGGTCATAATTTATGTCCTGTACAAGTACTGGCTAGTCAACCGTCGTCGGATCTCACGTCACGCCTGTTCCTAAGACTCAGTTTCCAGTGACTAGTGGGTTCTGTTGTGACCGGGCCGTGTCCTCCCACCGATAAAACTCCCGGTAGTTAAACGGGGGAACAGAATCTACTGAGACATTCAGGGAAGACCCGAACGTCTGGACACGACGGATCCCGACTGTAGGACTTATGAGGAAACGATTGTACGATTGACTGAGGTCTGTCACTAAGGAGAACAGGTCCGAAGTCCGAGGAGAAGAGATGTTATTATGGGACGGAAGGGATTCTAGACGGTGCGTCTCGTTTACTTGAGTACCCAGACTTATGTAATAGGGTTCCTCCTACGTCCGGGGTGGTACAAGGGTGATTCCGTTCAGTGAGTGAGGCCTAGACGAAGAACTAAAGGAACCTCCCCAGGTCGGTCAAGACGTCCTCTTCTGTTCTCCAGGAATCTCCCTCGACCCTCTCCCCTGAACCCATCCCGCTCCTCTGTCTTTATAGGACTTTACGGGACGTCTGTCGTGGGGTCGTCCCTTGTAGGAAGGGACCGACTCGTCAGACCCAGTAAAGGGAATCCTGACCCTCCACTCCCTTACTCCGGACCGAAGTGTGTCCTGACCTCTGGACCCCGGGACCCGGACCGTAACGGGACTCCTTCGTGCCACTTGTCCATTACGTCGACCGTACCCACTCTTCCTCCTTTACGTCTGTCCTCACAGGGTTCCCACTCCTCCTCAGTGACCCCAATAAAGGGGTCCTTCTCTACAGTGTTGTAGACCCCGCCTGAACGTCCAGGGTTCCTTCCTGGCCGTGTGTCCCCTCTGTCTCTTGACTCCTATCTGTCCCTACCTACTTGGGACCCCAATGCGTTTGTCTTCCACGGATCACCCCTGAAGGAACCGTCAGGTCACCAATTCTCCAGTGGAAGGTTACGTCCCAACGTCCAATCTAGGGACTAGCCCCTAAATTTTAGGGTGTACGGGGCGTCGGTTTTTTCGAAATTTTGTATTTTGTCTTCGTCATGACTTAGTTTAAGTTATTTCTGAAATTTTTACCAGAGTCAAGTCAAGTCAGCGAGTCAGCACAGGCGGAGGGGGGGTTTTTCTGTTCCACGGATTACTTCCAGACTCCTAACTACCTTCGGTATCTTACGCCGGTCCGGTTACCCCCGAATTCTCTTCTGCAGAGGGGCGTCGTCTGGGAGGTCGGTTGAGGCGAGGGGTCGGGTCCATGGAAGACTGACAGTCGTAGTGTCTTCCAGTCCGGTTTCATCAGGAAGAGGTTCTCCAACTCCACGAGTGTCTGGTCCAGTTTGTCGTGGACCGGGGCCGGCACAAAGATCTCTCTCTACGTCTCTAGGGTACTCCGACCTTATGTGCAGTCCCATCCCACCCTTCCACGGGGTCCGAAGTGGTCCTGTTGTACTTTTGGGGGTTCTCCGAAGGTCGCAGACCCCTCCTAGAGTCTCGAGGACAGAGGGTGGCCCGAGACGAGTGGTTCAGGTTTCCTGGGACCCCCCTGTGATTAGGGTCGGGTAGGTGACGGAAGCAGGTTCGGGAGGACCCCAGGAGGATCGTGAATTAGACGAACCCCCATCGGCCTCACCCCAGTCCCACACTGACTGAAGAGGAAGGACCTGTCACTCATTCTCTTTGTCAGATTCAACCTGGGTTCC
Source organism: Capra ibex (assembly GCA_006410555.1). Classification (NCBI taxonomy): domain Eukaryota; kingdom Metazoa; phylum Chordata; class Mammalia; order Artiodactyla; family Bovidae; genus Capra; species Capra ibex. The sequence goes on along the minus strand of SJYO01000233.1, from coordinate 2,651,024 downwards.
TGTTCTTTTAGTTTTTAGACTTGAAACCTACACTCTCCTTCTCTGCTCGACGGACTGTTCAGTGCCTACACCCGTCCCCTCCTCCCCACCCGGACCCTGAGTCACAGTGTCTCATTGAGAGGAGGGGCCAGGGAGGGGAATGTGATTCCCCCGTGGGGGATAGGTTCGTTGTTCTCTCAAAGAAGTCAACAAGTATCACGAATTTAGTCGAAGTCTACCTTCGTCGTGACACCCTCAGTGGAAGAGGGGATCGAGGGTAGTAGGTGTGCACCATGGAGAGACCCGTGGTAGGTCCGGACTCCTAATCCTTCCTGTTTCGGGTCTTGAACACCTATGGGTTGGGTGTCCACACTTCTGCTCGTGGTTCTCCGTACACTTCGTCAGTGGTGGGTTTCTCCGTCACCTGAGGTCCCTCCACCACTCGAGGGACATTCCAGACCGTCTCAGGGACCCTTGTCCCTAGTCCGGACTGACACCCTAGCCGACTTTTTAGTTCCCCTTAAAACCCCAAAACCGGAGGAGAGAACTTCCTCCGGAAGTCTCTTTCGCCGGAGCCAGTTTGGGAGTGTGAGAGGATCTCGTCGACTTTGTCGTGGGACCTCGGCCGTACCCGTCTTCTGTTCTTCCTCTCCTATAGGGAGAGAAACCGGGACCCATAGGTGGGACGTTGGGAAGATACCTTCTTTATTTGTAGTTTTTTTTTTTTTTTTCTGTCTTTGGGGTTGGGACTTTTCTTCTGTCTTGGTCGGAGGGTCCCGAATCTTCATTCAGTCAGGGAATTCTGGTCAGTCTCCAACCCCACCTCATCTCCCCTTGACCACCGAGAACATTGAGAGTCGTCATTCCGGTGGGAGACCTGAAAAGGTATGTACACCTGTTCGGCCCTTACCGTGCACCTACCCCCGTCTTGGAGATTCCCCCGCCAGTCTCAAGTCTTAAGCTCACCCTCAAGGTCGGTTATATCCTTTCCCTCTGCGATTTACGCCCCGGTCCTCCCGACTGGGGTCTCTTCTCCACAGGAGGGACGGTGGGTGACCCCCTGTCTTGGTACGGTGCCCCAAAGATGTTTCGGATACCCCTCGTCAAGAAGGGTACGCGGCGGAGGGATACGGACCCCCTGTGGAATGGTACCTTGGGAGCTCACTGGTCAAACAGGACCTCGGGACCTGTCCCACCAAGTGTCCCTCTTGGGGAGAGGGGTAGGTTATTTATGTACTTTTACTAAGATCAACTTTGGAGTCATAGATATGTCACTCTATCTTCTCCGGTCCAGGATGGTCCGATGTCTAGTCGGGGATCTGTCACTTAGGATGGGTTCCATGTCGGTGGGATTCTTCCGGAAGATACACGTCAGTATTCTCGGGAGAGACCCGGAACCACTGTTCCAGATCCGTTTCCTCCCGACCGGATAGTAAAGTGCCGTCAGCCAGGTCCGTAGGTAATTCTTACCTACGGGAGACCGAAGCGGGTCCGACTCACGGGTCTCCGGACAGGACCGAGGTTCCGGTCACGCGACCCCGACCCCGACCCCGACCCGACACCGAGGGATGGAGGTGGAGCGTGAGTATGAGTCTTCGTAGCTCGTCTCACTGAGCCGTCTGCCGCGAGAACATGAAGAACCGTTAGAAGACCCCACTGAAGACCCGGAACGACCCACACCAGGAGAGACTGTCCGGCAGCCGGAGGGGCATCAGGAAGAGGAGGTACAGATCCGAGACGTCCAGGTTGGTTCCCTTCCTAAACCAGTTACTCGAACTTTGGTATCGGAAAGTAGGTTTACTCTACGTTACTCCTTCGTCGACCTCGATTCTGTCTGAGGTTTTACTCTCGGTACCGGGAGATTCTTGTGGGGGTCCACTGTGGGGACAGATTCCACGTCCTCCTCTCAGTCGTGACGCATGTTACCCACCCAAGTATCCTCCCCCGGTGACGAGGGGAAGTCCGTCTTCGTAGGGTGTCTTGGTTTGGGTCTCCGGCCGCGATAGGAAAGAGGAATCTTGATTGATTGTGACGGGCTCAATAGTCCCGAACCGGAGGAGGAAGGGTTAGACAGTAACCCAGTTCGTACTCCAAAACGACAACAACAAATCAGTGATCCAACACAGACTGAACAAACGTTGGGGTACCTGACATCGGGGACGGCCCCAGGAGACAGTTACTCTACAGGGTCCGTTCTTATGACCTTACGCAACGGTGAAGGAAGAGGTCCCCTAGAAGGGTTGGATCCCTAGCTTAGGTTCAGAGTACGTAACCGTCCACCTAAGAAATGGTGACTCGGTGGACACCGATCCTGACTAGATTACCTTCCTTCCCTCCAGTCTCGGGACGTATAGTCAGGATTGAGACGTCGTCTATTGGAGTTACTAGAACCGACCCGGGGAAGGGAGAGATCAGAACAACACTTGACTCCCTCCACACTTAAGTTACCGATCTACTGGGTGGGGGGCGGAGTTCAGGAAACAGAGAAATAAGAAAATAAATTCAAAAAGAAAAAAACTGTCACGATCCAGAAACAACGTCACTCGTCCGAGAAATTGACGTCACACCCGAATTGACGTCACACCCGAATCGACGAGACACGTACACCCTAAAATCAAAGAAATGGTCCCTAGTTTGGATGCAGGGAACGTAACCTTTCGTATAAGAATTGGTGACCTGGTGGTCCCTTCGGGGAAGAACAGAGAAATCTACTACTTAAAACGAGACCTCAGTGTGGTCCGGACGGGTCGATCTTACCTGTCGAACTCCCTTCTCCTTTTATTCCAACTTCCTTGTGTCTAAAAAGTTGTGGTCTAGATCTAAACTGAACCTTGAAGAGACCGTCAGGTCACCAATTCTGAGGTGCAAAGTTGACGTCTTCCGTACCCAAGTTAAGGACCAGTCCCTCGATTCTAAGACGTACGGTACGGCACGCCAGTTATATATATGTCTATGTCTACTTCTAAACTGAACGTGAAGACAGTGAAATACGAAGGGACCACCGAGTCTACCGTTTCTTAGGTGGACGTTACACCCTCTGGACCCAAGCTAGGGACCGAACCCTTCTAGGGGACATCCTCCCGTACCGTTGGGTGAGGACATAAGAACAGACCTCTTAGGGGTACCTGTCTCTCCGGACCGCCTGATATCAGGTACCCCAGTGTTTCTCGACCTGTACTGACTCACTGATTCGTGTGTCGTGAAATATCGTTACACTCAGGTAGGACGACTCCGAGATAAAGGGCGTGACATTGTACTCGTTTACTTATCAATAGAAGACTCCAGGACCTCTTATTTTACATTTTTACTTGTGCTACCAGGGACGTGTCACGAGCCGTACAGCACCCAGTTGTCATGTGGAGTCAAGGGAAGAAAGGGGCGAGGGCCCGTGTGTGGACAAGACGTCCGGCTCGCAGGACGACCCCGCCGACGAAGAGTAACCTCAACCGGAGCTCTACCGGCACCGGGCGCCCCCAGTGTCCCCACCAGCGACGCCGCCGACGAAGTCCGACGACGCCCCGGAGGAGGACTCGGAAGAAGTGGAGTCTTAGTCCCGGACAGAGACAACAGTACCACTGGTCGTGCGGACGTAACCGTACTTCCTCTCTCTTACACTACTCCCTCTCCCCGTCGCTCCCGTACTGTCTTGTCTCGCTCCCCCTGTCCTTGGTGTGCGGCTCTCTCTGTCTACCTCTGTTTACCTGTTTCTCGGTGTCTCTCTTCCCCCTCCTCCCTCTCTGTCTTTCCCTCCTACCCCTCTCTCAGGCCTCTTCACTCCCCAGTCGCCGTCGTCGACTCCAGTGTCCGGGGGTGGGTGATGGGAAACGGGTATACCGAGGAGTCCCTGAGGTCAGATAACCGGGTCCAGACCTTAGTCCCGGGAAGGACCTCTGTTCCTCTCAGAGAGGTCCCCCGGGGTGAGACGGTTCTCGGGGTCCCTGTCAGTCCCTGATGGAGGTCCGTCCGGGACCCGGGCCGACAGAGAGGGTGGTGTCGTGGACCGTGTACCGTCGGGGAGTCGGTTACGACCTATTTGACTTGAGCTGGGTTTCTCGGGACCCGAGGGTCAGGAAGGTCGGGGCTGTAATCCGTTCCGAGGAGTACTGGGTTCGGAGTTATTGAGGACGGGAGACTGAGGTGCCCCTACGCCAGTCCTACCTAGATTTCCCCATTCTGTCCAGAAGAATTGTTTGCGTATCGGGACTGCTACAGTTTCTGCCTCTAGACCCGAGCCCGGGGTGCAGACGATGTTTACCCGTCAGTCAAGCAGAGTGATCCTGAGTAGGGTTTTCGCTCCCTGAGTCTTTAATAGAGACGCTGTCTGATAAGAATAGTAAAGGGGGAACTTCGTCCTTTACTCTAAAGTCTCTTAGTTCCTGGATGACGGGTCGACGAGAAACCTTATTCGTTTAACGGCTCTCTTTTCCTCTCTCTCTTACCGCACCAGGGTAAATATACATATTTTACATATATATATTATATTAAAATATGATATCAATTTAATATAAATTTTAAATATAATATAAAACATTACATGAATATATATTAATATAATATATAAAATATATATATTTATATTTACCCCGGTACAGTAAGAGAGAGAGAGAGGAAAAGAGAGAAACGTTAAACGAATAAGGTTTCTCGTCGACCCGTCATCCAGGAATATTTGGGGTTGTTAGAGTTGTAGAATCACGAACATGTGTACATCATTTTCTAGACCTTCCTATGAGTGATTTGACAATTCTCTCCAGTTATTAAGCCTTCATCCATCTCCTGTTTTTCTCTCAAGGTGTCCCGTTCTATTCTCTCCCTTGAAGTAAAAATTGAAGTATGTGAAATCTTAATGAACGTATTAAAAATTTTATGTGTGTGTGTGTGTGTGTGTGTGTGTGTGTATATGTGTATATAAATTGCGTGTTCAACAAACAAAAATCCTTTCGTTTTATTAGGTAAAGACTGGGGGAAGTCACTTTTGTGTGGAGAGTTTTTTTTTTTTCAAATCTCGATTTTGGACCTTTGTCTTTACTCGTCCTTGGGAGTGGACAACTCAGATCTCGGAAGGAGACTTAGGTAGAAAGTTCTCTTTCTAGGTCTACTCTAATCCGTCCAGGGAGGGGGTGGGGTGGGTGGGACCCCCGGAAACTGCCCGTCTACGTCTGTCTATGACTAGGTGGGACCCGACACGTGTACGAGGTTCGGGGTTAGAATAAAGGGGGTGACGGAAGATCCTCGGTGGTCGGAACGGGTTTCGTTTCCCGTGACTTGTCTTTCAGTTCCCGGGACTCGTCGGGGTGAGTCGGTGGGTTGCAGAGGTCCCGGGTTCTATCCAGTACTCGTAGGAGTTAGGGGTGGAATACCTATTACTCGCCTCGTGAAACATTCGACCTCGAACATCGTGTTTACTCTCCCAGACCACAATATCTACGACAACAATTCTTCTACTCCTCCTTCCCTTCCGGAACCAGGTGTACCGGAGTAGGGGTGGGTCTTTACGAAAGGTGAGTGTAGTAATGGGACCCGAAATACCAATATTGAATTTCGGTAGCAATTTATTTTCGAGACAACGAATGTACTGCGATTCACGACTGAGTCACGGTCTTGTGTTTCGGTGTCTCGACGAGGCCCCCCCCCCAACCCCCTACCCCCGCACCCCCCCCCCCCCGCACCCCCCACCACCGCGTGTCGGAGTACTCCAGTTTGACTCTACTAGACCTAAAGAAGATTCGGACGTGACCTCTATAGTCCGTAATACGATCTATTCCGGATGTCCCTTCTTGAGAAGTATATTTACGGACGAATTAAAACGAAGGTTTTTTTTTTTTTTAGGTGTCTGATTAGACATATAAAACACGACCCTCTTCGTCTTAGGTGTGTGGGGAGTACCTAAGTCCGTCGGGTCTCCGAGGTCCTGTAGAGGAGGACGGAGACGAAGTCAGACTAAAGTCGGACCTGAGCGACTTGGAAGTGGTCCCGGACGTAGCAGAACCTTTATCGGTCGGTTCATTAGAATTTATTTATAGGGTCCGAAAGTGGTGGGTCCAGAGGTCGTCTCCGACGACCGTATTGACGAACCACGACCGTCTTGGTGTCTACTCTCCTTGACCTTCGAAGACTCTATTAAGTCAGAGGAGGAGAAGAAAATGTCCACTCTGGGTCTCTCGTTTTCCCCGAACTCGTTGTCAGTAAAGGAGTCTGTCCAAAAGGGACCAGCGGGGACGGGTGAGAGGAGGAGTGGGTCGGAGGACGGAGGGGTCTGGGGTCGAGGTCCAGGTAATAAGAAGGGCGACGTGAGACGACGGAGTCCGTTTGGAGTTGTCTTAGAGTCTCCTCCTTTTTCGTGAGTCCGGGCCCGACCCTCGGTTCCGTCGCCGTACTCGGTGTCTGTTTAGGACACCGGTCCCCGACCACTCTATTTTCTACCGCACAGACGAGATCTCTCACGTTTCTCCACTACATGTTTTAGTACCTCCTGTGGACTCACTTTTTCGTACTGTGTGTTGTCAAACATGTCTAGCTGGGATGGAATTGATTACATGTGTATGTCTATGTCTTTTGAGTCGTTTCTCCTGGAGGGACCACCAGGTCACTGATTCTGAGACGTGAGGGTTAGGTCCCCCTGGTCCAAGTTAGTGACCAATCCCTTTTGATCGAAAGGGGTATGGTGTCGATTCTCAAGAGTACGACATTGATCTCTAGGGCTCACGATATTTATTCTGGTCCACGTCGGTTTCTTTATTTATAAAATTCTTTTTTCTTTTAAGTCGTTTCATAATTGATACCAACAAAGATCTTCCGCCCATCTGTTTAATAAAAAAAAAGAAGACAAATTGACATCAAGAGTAAAAAGAGATGATGTGAACCTCTAAAGAACTTACTAAATTTTTTTTTTTATTGATCTTCAGTTTTTTATTTACAAAGGTCACGTGTACCAGACCATACTGTCCTACTCTGTCTCTATTTATTTTAGACAAATTTGGATTTTCTTTTAAACACTTAATTTTTCTTTTTAGTGTAATAATAAAAATTTTAGACACTACTCCTCTTGGAAGAAGTAGAGTGTTCAGACCCCTATTACTGTACCAAGAGAGTGACCCCGGGTCTTTCACTCGGTTCTTGGGCTGGAACCGAAGACGGGGTCGGTCAGTGTACCCGTGTCAAGACGGGTCCTGGTCCAGTCGTGTCTGACTACCTTGGACGACCCACCGGTTCGACCGGCCCGTGACATCGCCTGGGTCTCCTGACACACGACCAAGGGTACCTCGAGGGCCGGTGTACCCTCCTACTATGAGTGGGTCCTGTACTGAATCTAAACGGGTACATGTAAAGTCGTAGATCTTCTAAGACCCTGGACCACTGACCCTCATACCGGACCCTAAAGGTTCTTTCTGAATATCCCATCCTTCACGTCCCACTCGACCTCAATCCAAAACTTTTTTCCCTCTGAGATCTGTCCACTACCGTCCCTCCTGTAAACCTGATCCAGTGGTACACCCGTTTACGAGTCTACACCCTTGTTCGTCCCTACACATCTCCTGTCCCTCAGAACTGGAGAACATAAAAAAAGTATAAATCAATAAACCGACGTGACTCAGAATCAACACCGTACGTCTGAGAATCACTGTATACACCCTAGATCAAGTGACTGGTCCTTAGTTTGAGACCGGGGACACAACCGTCGTACCTCAGAGTCGGTGACCTGGCCGATCACTTCAGGACCACAACTGTTGAACTGAAGAACCTTGTTCTTCGGATATTTACACTCGAGGTGTGTCCGACCGTCCTCCTTGTCCAAACTCAGTCTCTTTACTTCTTCGACCTCCACCTACCCCAGCCCCCGGCCACACCCCCCGTCGTCGAAACGTTCTGAGTCTTTACAATGAGACGACGTTTCCCATTCTGAGGACAGTGACTCGGTAACGTCCGGTCCGGATCGCAGTTTCTGGCATACGTCTCAGTAGAGTACCTAGGAAGGTACGTCCCGTCGTCCCGGTCTCCGTCTGGGTCCAGTCACTCTGGATCTGGGTCTTGGGAGGGGGTGATCGAGGGAGACCCTGTGACCCGTTTACTGAAGTAAGGAGACTCGAATCCAGTAGAGTTGGGATTGTGTCTCTATAAGGAGGGAGGAAGAGTCCCCCCACTATCTTTAAGTCCTTTTATCGTATTTCTCCCGTGGGTTATTTTGTTGGGACTCTTCTAGGTCTTACTGTTCATCATTACCCTTCGGTCTCACCCTTCACCAGACGCTTCGACTCCAAATCTTCACGGGTGGGACTCTGTAGGGACCCACCAGGTCACCAATTCTGAACCGCAAAGGTGACGTCGCCTGTGTCCAAGTTAGGAACCCGGTACCACCCCCTTGATTCTAAGGTGCACGATGTACTCCTCCGGTTTTGTGTGTGTGTGTTTGGGTTGTTGTTGATTTTTTTGTTTTTGTTTTTTTCTTCACGGATGGGTCTTGTCTACCTCTCTCTCTGTCTCCGGTCGTTTCGGACTGACTACTGTGATTGTATACTTTTGGGCTTACGTGTCCTAATCTTTTCCCTTTCCAGTCGGTCTCTTCCTTTACGACTGCCACGGATGCGGTCGGGACAGACCTCCACTCCCCGGGTCGTTCCGGGTCGCACGAGCGGACCGGGGGAGACCCCGGTCGAGTCGTCGGACAGTCGGAGACTGTGAGAAGTTGTGACGTTGGTGTCCGACCCAGGGGCCCGAGTGAAAGACCCCCGTGATTCGTCCGAAGTCTGTGACACCGAAAGGTAGACCCGACGGATCTCCCTCTCCCACAGAGGCGAGCCTTCTCCGTTACGGGTGAACCGGACGCCAACATGGGGGTGTAATTTTCACTTAACTGACCAAATATGTAGTTCGAGGGGGTGGTCCCAATCGCACTGAGTCGTAGAGACTCAGGTCATTTAACCTAAACAAGAAAAAGAGGTCGGGATGAAGGTGGGTCCAGGTTCGGTGAGAGTCGAGGACAGACGTACCGCCGAGGTAGAGAAGGTGCCAGGGAAATCGGTGAACCCGAGAGGACCCCGAATAAGAGGTGTCTCCTAGGTCAATGTCAGGTTCACCTGTCGGAGAAATTTTGGGGGTTACTGGAGGGTAGTTTTATTCTACGTTTAAGGAATGGTTTCGAGGTCCAGGGACGTATTCCGGAGACGAATCGAGGGGATGACGGGGGTAGTGACACTGTCACCACGGTGTGTCCAAAAGACAGACGTGGCGTCAGTGCGGTCCGAACGGGGACGGAACCCAGAAACGGGAATAACGAGGGAGATACACCTGTCACCCGAACAGGGGACAGAGAACCATCGAGAGTGGGAAGCCTAGAGTCAAATACACGGAGAACTGGTAAGACAGATTTCACCCAGGGAGAAAGGTAAAATAAAATAAAATAAAATAAACCAATGTCGACCAAAAAACCAAAACGAAATAAGACAAAAACGGTAGAATTGGTGGAAATTCCCATTGTTAAGTCCCTGTTATTAATGTAAGTGTCACAACATAGTGTTTGTGATGATGGATGAAAGTTTTTTAAAGTGGTGGGTAGTTTTTCTTTGAAATAAGGGTACTTCGTTCGTACACAAAGAAGTATTCAAGTGTTTAACAAAGATGAGGAAGAGATCTTACATTTGAGGTGTTTCTGTTTTGAAATACAGAACTTTTAAGGAACCACCAGGTCACCAATCCTGAGGGCACGTAGGTGGCGTTGCCCGGACCCAAGCTAGGGACCAGTCCCTTGATTCTAGGACGTTCGACACATCGTACCGGTTTTCTGTTGTTGTTTTTTGTAAATAGACAGAGTAAACGGTAAAAGGGGTCCCAAATCTCGTCAAGAACTATTTATTGTTACTGTTTTGATTGTAAATAGCTCAAACGATAAATGGTCCGGGACTAGATTCGTAAAATGTAGTAAATTAGAAGTATTATTGGGTATTATCCATGAGAGTTATAGTGGTAAAATGTTGTCTTCCTTGATTTCGTGACTCTTCACTTGATTGACCGGGTTCTAGTACGTCGATCATTTGTCGTCACAGTCTTAAGTTTGGGTGACCCCAGTCTACCTATGTACCTTTTTGTGTACCCACTACCCACCTACCTTGTCGTTACTCTGCTCAGTTTTCTGGACCCGACGTGAGTGAAGTCCTCGGACAGGACTGTTGAATAGTCTAGAATTCGTCGATTGAAAAGGTAGGTTTGAGGACTATAATAGTAGGAATAAACTGACTACTCCTGTGCCCGGGTTTCTACGGATGGCTAAACGGGTTCCAGTATTCCGACACGGTTCTGAGAAACTGAGGCTGCAGGCAGGGTGATGTACTGTAAGGTCGTCGAAGTCCCCCAAACAGACATGATTAAAGAGGGTCCCCATTTTGACCGATTCCTTTTTGAAGGATTCTAATTTTCCGTTTATGTGACTCTTCTCGACTTCAATCTTAGTCCTGGTGGTAAAGAATAAAGTCAAGACGGTATAGGATAAACTACCCAGAACCCGCTCAGTGAAGGGGAAACACTCGTAGTCAAAGAGGCAGACAATTCGTCCCTCCTCTCCGGGATTAGCGGGTGAAGTCTCGTCCCGGTACATCTCTTTTTCCTACAAAGTCTTTTGTTTTCCTGAAACTTTACGTTTTCAATGTCAGTGCGATTTCTGTTCCCTCACACATAGTCTCTACAAATGCTGTACGCAGGACCTTCGTACAGAAACGTATGTATACGTGACGTCACCTTGGCGCACTCTCGTGTGTGTCGGTGCTCACAGGTGCCAGTACTTGTTAGTGAGGGGTCGGTGCTTCCGAGAGAAGATTTAGACTCTGTGACTGTTGAAGACAGGTCTGCCGACACCCTTAAGACTTGGTCCGTCCTTGAGTGTCATCCTTCCTCACGTCTCTCCTTCTTCCTTGTCCCGCACCTTTTACGGTTTTGTTTCTCTTGCGATCCGTCTTTCACTCTCAGAAGACTTTCTGCAAAAGTTACTAGTGGCAATGGTTCTAGTAGGAAAGAAAACCCCTTCAGTGCCCCGTGTAGAAGGGGTAGGGGGATCCTGGTTAAGGACCCGACAACTAGGGGTAAACGTGGGGGTCTTGGTACAGGGTGAGTTTCTTGGTCCTCCGACCCGAGAACCTGACAGGAAACTTGAGGAAACGGACGACTGGAGACCAACGGAAACCAGTTACCCTCCGTGACCGTCCTCCAGTCTCTCACCTTCGTGTCTCCCCCATCCAGAGGGGTCATCGGGAGGGACACCAAGATCACCGTCGACTCACCGAGACACTGTCGAGGTACGTGTTCGGGTCATTGTGATAAAGGAGTGAGACAAGTAAGTCCGGCTTCCCTCGATTGTCAGAGACAGTGGCACTCAAACACCCAGGGGGAGCACCCAAGGGAATTGGGACGGGTGTCGAAAGAAGTGTAGAGGTTCAATTTCGTAGACTCAAAAGACGGTCTTAGACTGACTATGTGACACGACACACGACTCGGCGAAGTCAGTGTAGAGAAAACACTGGGATACCTGACATCGGGTGGTCCGAGGAGACAGGTACCCTAAGAGGTCTGTTCTTATGACCTCACCCAACGGTAAAGAAGGAGGAGGTCGTCTAGGAGGACTGGATCCCTAACTTGGATTCAGAGAATACAGAGGACGTCCGTCCGTCCAAGAGATGGTGATCGCGGTGGACACTGACTATATGGTGGACTGTCATTTATCTATGTGCTTGATCTCTCCCTCCCCTCCTCTTTAACCTTTCTCCGTCATATCAGCTTACCAATTCCTATCTGATCCGCTGGTCCTTTGGGACGTAAGAGGGAATTAGAGTGACCCGGAGTCACAGAAGTAGACATTTTGGCGCTACTATTAGAATGGGTAAATGATCAAAATGATTCTTTTGACTTAATCTGGTTTGACTTAAACCGAGCATTTCGTGAATGTTCGGTTTCGGGTGTCAATTCATGAGTTCTTTATAATCTTTAAGAATAACAGACTTCCGAGTTTCCAATTGTTCTCGTCTTTAATGTCTGAAAACAAAAAAACTGAAAAATCCCCCAAGAGATACAATGTGGTAAAAGGATGATACTCGGACATGATGGAAGTCTCAGTCTTTTCTTTTTCTTTTCTTAATTTTCTTTTTTATGTCACTCTCTTTCTCTTCGATAATTCTAAATAAGAAGAGGTAGACCCTTACTACAATTGAGGGTAACCCTAGAGGGGTCACGTCTTGTAAGTGAAGGAACTCACTGTCAGAGGTCCACCTGTACTTACTTTACTGGCGGGCACTCCTCCCTCCTCCCCCTGATACGGCGGGAGGGTCGGTCCGGAGACTACCTCGGGCTCCCCATCTTTGTCCTCGACCCGGACGTCAGTAAGGATACACCGTCCCGCCTCTGCCGTTAAACAGTCTCCGACCGCCATGGGTACCCGTGGCGTAATTTATTTTAGTTCGGTACACTTCTCCGACGGTGGGCAGTCGTGACCGAAGAACGGGTTTCCAGAGTGTACGGTGGCGCCTCGGTGTTTGACTACACGGTAACATCCGGCCCCTGGTGCACTGTACGGGTTTGACGTCTCATTTGCCGTAGTCTTTCCTCTTTTCGGAGGATGAACCAGATGTGCCTACTGGCGTCTCCGTCTCCTCTGGAGGGACCTCACCCTGTGGGAAAGACTCTCGTCCTGGTACTCGACCGACAGAAGACCCGAAACAGTGGAAACTCGAGGTGGTCCCTGTGTACTCTACCCACCCAAATAAGGGGGTCGTCCGTCCCGACCGGTTCCAGTGTACCGAACAGTCAAGCTCAACTCGTCCCTGAGCCTGGGTCCAGACGACCGAGTGCCGAGGTACGAGAAGGAGGAGTTTGGACGATGTAGGGTGAACGACAGTTGGTACATTGGTTTCGATGACAACGAGACCTACACCTTTATTATTGTCGTCATAGTTGGGGAGGGTGCACGGCCCACGAAATGTCAGGTTTCCTAGGAAAATAGTAGTAGTGAAGCGAACCTGGAGTGACTAGTCGTTAACCACTCTCCCTCGCCCCTTGACGTCATTGTTTGTACCCGAAACCTAGTCACAGGAACGGGGAGCCCCGAGACGACTCTTCCCTCCACTCCTCCCCTTTCTTCGGGTCTCTTCGTCCCTTGGGAGGGGTCGTTGGGAGACATTAGAGTGTCAAAGACTTAGAGAGAGTGAACTAAAAGAACAAATTTGTGATGCTCTCAAGTACCAGTCGCAATAAATCTTATCTCATTTTAACCTTTGTTGAAATTTACAGGTAGTTGGGGGGACAACTACCGGTTTACTTGATCCTAAATAGGACACTTTTTCCTTAATGTTTTCATAATGTATAGATCACACTTGTAAAACCCCTACCCCAAATCTACGTGACTGTATCTTTCTACAACGGTATATCTTACTTTTTTTAGATTGAACATTTTGTTATTACGTTAGATACCAGGGTAAGGTCAAACATACGAATAACAAATACATCCGTATCTTTTTTAAGATCCGTGGTAGGACAACAGTAACCGATGGAGACCTCTCTTCCTAAACCCAACCCTTTTGTTCCTCTCTCATACGAAGACTTACTAATCCTAAAAAGTGTATTAAGAAAACATTAATTTTGTTCTTTTTCATTCATAAAAATTTTTCGAAACAGACCCAGTCAGTAAGTAAAGGGTATCATGGACGACATTACGATAAAGGCGGCCAAGAGAAGGTTAGACATGGATACCAGTCTAGATTAAAATATAGTAAAATTAGGCTCACGAGTGCCAGACCCCAAAAAAAAGGTAAATTGTAATTTAACATAGCTCCCTGGAAGGATCGTCAGGTCACCAATTGTGAGGTTCGAAGGGGACGTCCTCCCCACCCAAGCTAGGGACTAACCCCTTGATTCTAGGGTGTACGGTGTGTCGTGCCGTTTTTTTTGGTAAATGACATAGTCTTTATAAAGGTGTAATAATATAGTAGTAGTAGTGTAGATTGTAAGAATCCATGAAGAGACACACGATCAAGGATACGATTCCTAGAATGTATGGACTTTAGTAAATTAGAACTACTGTTCGAATTTTTGTCCGTGAACCTAATAGGTATAATGTCTACCCCTTTAACTCCGAATTCTTCTACTTGACTGAATGGTTCAGGAGTGTCAGTGATTCCTATCTTTACTCTGAATACGGGACCAGACAGAGGTCAGGAGCGACGTGTGGAGAGGTAGGATGAGGGGAGGGTCTATGACTCGTCACTCACTCTTCTTACACGGTTCGTCCCGACTCTTCTGGGACCAGGACCAGAAGGGTGGACGCACTGGAACCTGTTCAGTGAACGGCAGGCGAAACAGGTGAGGTAGTTAAGAAAGTGGTCTGTTCGTAAACGTTTGGTGAGTCGGTGCACGACTCCTGTCTTGTTACTTATTTTGTACTTGTGACGGGAGGTTCTCTACTGTCGGATCGGACTTAGAGAAGTGCACGCCCTTCCGAGATTGGGGACAGGGCGGAGACAGTGTCGTTGTACTTCACTTTATTTCTTTTCTACGGCTCCTTGGACTGCTCATGTGTCGAGGTATGCGAAGCTCCCATTCATAAAGACGCCGACAAGTACCGACGTATAATAAAATAGGTGACCTACAAGGTTTTGCGAGAGTTAGTAAGGGGATAACAACCCGTGAATCAGGGTTAAACGACGATAATACCTTCTTCGAGACTACGCCTAAGTAGGTTTCCTTTAATACGTTTTCCCTTTTTTTTTTTCGGTCTACGTGTTTCTGCTGCGACGCGTTGGAAGTCTTACTGACTTCCCTCTACTCAGGAAGTAGACTTTGAAGACTTCGACGTTTGGTTTAGTACGGGAAGGGGGTGGGGTACCGGAAGGGGTGGGATTCGACGAGGAGGGCGTTGGTAGGTTCCCCTGTCGAATCACACCAAAGTTGGAGGGAGGGAGGGGTCGGGAGGTCCAGGTCTCCCGGTTACAGAAAGGACGTTTCGACTCGGGCAGGGAAGGAGCACCAAGAATGGTTTCCCTGGAAGGGTCTGGGCCGAGACAGGACGGGGTTACGTCCGGGGTACGTCTAGTTTATGGGCGTTCCCAAGGACCTCACAGGTCCGAGGACCCCTCCTTTCGCTACAATCGACTCAGGGACACCGTACGGTCGTGACGCGATTCAAGAAATGCATTGTTGGGATTGTACCGGAGGAGCTCTGTCCGCGCGAACCGGCGTGAAATGTCTACTCCTTTGACTCCGAGTCTAGTCGACTCACTCTCGGTTTCCCATGCACCGATCCTGTGTCACCTCGACGTTGATCTCGAGTCCGGACCGTCTAAGGTCTCAAGACGGTTTCTGGGTTTCTGTTCGACTGAAAGACTCAGTGGAGGGTCGCGGGGGTCGGGGGACGTGGTAGACGACGTCCGTGTGGTCTGGTGGGTAAGAAGTTTGTGCAGGGCTAAAGGGAAGGGAGACTGGGTCCTCTCCCACACGGGAAGGGGGGTGTCGATAGTTTTAAGGTGAACCGCAAACCACGGGTCACGGTTCCGACGTTAGAGGAACTTCGGAAGAGACTAGTGGTCTTATCCTTAGGTGCGGATGTCTCCGTTATCGAGTAGGAAGTGGAAGAGACACGGTACAGATACAGAGAGGTCCGGTCTGACCCTCGGGTCCCTCCTATTCCTACGAAGCGGTCTCCGGCATATCCTAGTCGTCGTCCATGAGCCCCCTATAAAAAGTTTAACTTGTTTTGGCTCATACTGGAGACTTTTCTTTGAAACTCGACGACCGTACCGGTACCCCTTTCACCGAGGTGGAGTGTGACGGACCTAAACTTAGGACCGAGGGGCTGCTGACTCGACACACTGGAACTTGTTGACATAAAGGGAACGATTCGGAGTCAAGGGAAGTAGACATTTTACCCTCTTTCTTCCTAAAAACAGAGTTTCCCGAACACTTCTAACATACTCACCGTGTCAATTCGGGAATTTTGCCCACGGACCATATATCATTCACGAACTATTTACGACCGACGATGATAAGAATGGGTGTTCGGAGGGCGGGTGTCTCCTTCGCCACGGTCGGACGAGGGTGGGGATGGGCGGATGGGTACGTGTTCAGGGGAGGGGTGGTCCGGAGGAGGAGTGTCAGGGTCGACCACGTGGACGTAAGGGAGGAAACATACAAGACCAGTGACCCAAGGACAGATCACACCGCCCCCACTCACAGTCCCGGTCGGTCGGAATCTCTGTGGGTCAGAAGGGGACGTCGGTTACCCTCGTGTCTCAGGTCTCGTAGGAGTGACGACCCCCAAGGACCGGTCCTTCGTCTTTCGGTCCCGGTCAGGGAGAAAGTCCGAAGGCCGGTCATGGAAAGACGGGGGATGGGGAGTCCTGGGGTCCTCGTGAGCCCGGTGGGAACGGAGTGTTTTGGATTGGGTGGGAACTTGAGAAGTGGTCCTGGTCAGGACCGTGTAGTCAAGAGACCAAGACGGCCTGTGGTTGGACCATGAGGGTCCAACATGAACGAGGTCCATGTTACGGTTCCATTTGTCTCTATGAGACCTGAGTCGGTGTGAGAAAGGTCGACACGTTGGAATCCTTCCACTGTGTTGGAGAGACTCAGAATCAGTACACATTTTTGCTATTATTATCGTGGATGGACAGTCTCAACAACCCTCTATTACGTTTCGTATGTCATTTATGAGTTATTTATAGGAGTAAGACTAACATATTAGTGACCATAATGAGGTCTACCTCTAATGATAGGTGAAAATTATTTACCCCCGTGTCTTCGGGTCTGTCCGAGTGGGCCTGCTGGCTCGACCTCGTTGTGTCTCCGGGGAGGGTGGAGTCGTCGGATCCGCCCTCTGGGAGAGGTGACGAGGACCCCCGAGTCCGGGTCTTGTGTGGACCCGTGGGTCGTAGGAGAACCGAGACCTATGAAGGTTCTCCCTGGTCCTAAGGTCCAACTGATACGGAGTCGGGAACGGGGAACAGGGTTGGTCCTGTTCCGTCGGACCGTCGGTTCCGTTGGACCGGAACGGAAGAGTGGAAAGCCCCAGTTCCCGACCCTCTGGTTACATTCAGGGAGAGATCTTCCGTCTGAGTCCGAGGTCCGATATTGCGGTCGGGTAGTCTCAGGACACATACCTTGTCGGTGCCGTTATCCCTCCGTCCGTAAACCCGATGTTCTTTGGGCTTGAGCAATCTCCGACACCCATGGATTCACGACCGAGAGTGTGGGTAAACGGACACTGGAACCTGTTCAGTAAGGAGGAAAACTCCGGAGTCAGTTACAAAGTCACACAGGACTCACTCGGGAGGCCCTGGTCCGTACCGAGAGTACGGCCAAGACCCTTCGTCGAGAGGTACTTCGAGTGACTTGAGTCCGAGTCCCTTGACGTGTAGCGGGTCCTTCCCAAAATTACCTTATCCAGGGAACGTGACTAGAGGAGGTCCTGACGAAGCTCCCTGTGTTTATGCCGTGTACCCCAGTGGCCATCCGTACTGGAGTCTGACCGGTTTTCTTCGGTCGAAGTAGGGACGTGCCTTGACCGTCTCGGAGGGACCCGGTGCCGCCGAGTCTCTCCTCCGACCGTGTCCGACGGAGACGGCGTCCGAGGTATACTTCCTTGCCCACCCGTCCGCCCATGTGTCAGCGGAGACAAGAGGTATGGGAACGGGTCCTGTCTGTCGGGGTGAAGGAGGTCCCCATAGTAAGCTCCAGGACTCGGAAGTCGGACCGGACCACCGATGACTTAGACCTTCTGAGGATTACGACCCTCCACCCCCTCTCCGTTCGACATTGGGGTGGGTCGGGACTCTCCAATATTTGGATCGGGAGAATGTGAGGGTGGAGACCCATGTCTCCTCCTCTATACTTCACTACCGTCCTCGTTTACCATCACAGAGAGAGGGTAGTTCCAGAAGAGTCTCGACCACCCCCACCCCCCACCCCCCACTCACGCCCCTTCCTCCACCCGTTCCTGGCGTTGGCCGTCGACGCTTCCTCCGGTCATGGGAGTCATGAGGAAGGATCAGGAACAGGTCGGAGGATTCGGTATGGAGACGGTCTGTCACCGGAATCTAGACTACTCGTGGAACCACCAACGTCAGTGAACGTGGGGGTCGGGGGGCGTCGGTGTATGGTACGGGTGGGGAGTTCTAGGGTGGGAGTGCCCGGGAGTCTGCAGGGGGTTCACTCTTCCACGGTCCGTGTTGACCCTGGGTGTTCAGGAGAGGGAGATTGCACAGTTACGGTCCGGTCTTTGGGGCACAGGGATCTCGGTTCAAGATAGGGGGATCGAAACCCTCTGTACCTTCCCTCCATCCTACCCCTTACTCGGTCTCACCTCCTTCCAGACGTTGGTCTCCTACTCACTCCTGGTCTCGAGAGGTCGTTGGGTCGGAGGTCAGTTCTCTGACAGAACGTCGCAGACTTCGGACCTCCTTTATAGGTCTCCCGAGACCCGGAGGAGACTCCGCCGTCCTCATCAGAGGCTCTTCCCTCTTGTCCTCACCCGGTCGGGCCGTCGGTGGGTCGTTTGCAAGTAGGAATCTCGTTCGGAGTCGAGGGGCGGACGGGTGGAGAGAGAGGGCCTTCCGACGTCTGGGCCCTCCAGTCCTCCTGGTCGCTCCTGCCGGGGGTGCGACCGGCCTCCCGGCCGTCGGACGTTTGAGTCAAGGACGGACAGACGGGGGGTGAGGAGCAGGAGGGGGTCCCGACTTCCGACCCGGAGGCCCATTTCTCGGGGGCCGGGTGGGGATAGGTTTGGGTGGGTGCGGGGGGGCACGGTGGACTAGCGGGCGTGCACGGATGGACCCGGACCCCCAGGGGTAGAGCCCGCGCGCCCCGCCCCCCGCGGGGGAGCCGAGGACGCTCGGCCGTCCGGCGCCCCGCCCCGCCCGAGACGCCTCGTCGGACAAGGCGCTGTGGGGGCGGGCGACTACCTACGGCTGACGTCGTCGCCGCCGCCGCCGCCGAGCCGCACGCGGCCCCCGACCCGTGGCACGGGTGTCGGGGCCCGGACCGCGGGCGGCGCGCCGGGCGGGGGCGGGGGCGGGCCGGAGGCGAGGGTCGGGCCCCCGGCGGCGGCGCGCGGGAGGACGAGGGAGCGCCGCCAGGCCGGGGACGGAGGCGGAGGAGGGGCGGCCATAGGGAGAGGGAGAGCGGCGAGAGGGCGAGGGCGTTCGAGGGTCCGGTGGAGGAGGCCCCGCGGCAGTGTGGCCCGTCAGGGGCCCTGGGGCCGCCCTGACACGGAGCCGGCGGGTCAGGACCCCGAGGCACCGAGGGTGGGACCGGACCCGGTCGGAGACCAGGGGAGCGCACCCCCGAGCCGTCCCTCTCTCCCTCTCCCCTCACCCCCTCCTTCTCCTCTCCGCGGGACTGAGTGTCCCCCACTGAGTCGGAGCCGGGTGGCTCGCGCCGGCCTATGGGAGTGGAGGGGAGGGGCCGTCGAGGCGCGCCCCGTCTTGAAGGGGCCTCGGTCGCGAGGAGGAGGTGGTCCCCCCGCCATAGCGTTTGCAGAGGGTCCCCAGGGTACACACACATGCACACGTAAACAAGGATACACGAAGCCACTGTTTACCGACACATTGCCACCCCGGACCGGCCACATGTCGACAAAGACCTCCACGGCATCCGTAGGTCCGAGATCCTTCCACCCGAACCCCCCACCGGTCTTCCGGACGTCGTGGTTCCAGGACCGAGTTTTGGTTCACTTCGGACCGAGGAGGGGAGGTCGGCGCGACAATCTTGAGTCTTTCGACAGGTCTGGTGGAATGGTCTGTCTCCTCTTGGGGGTTGTCGGACGGAAGGTCAGGTCGGGACAGTGCACAGTTGGTCATGGAAACCCGTGTACCGAGAGAACGAGACCCGGAGTGAAACGGTTACTTTCTTTCTCGACCTACATGGACAGAGGTGTTGTACTAGGGGCCTCTAAAGACGGGTGGCCAGGTGTAAACGTCGGGTGTGCTGGGGACGAGGGACTGGGCGGTGGTAGGGCCCGTATGTGTAGGTGTAAGAAATTTAGTAAGGACTCGTGGATGACGTACGGTCGGTGGCAAGATCCACGACGTCTTAGGTGGTGTGACCTTTGACCTCCAAGTTTAGACCCTGCGGTGGGTGTCCTCTTGGTTCGGAGGTGTGGGAGGGACGGGGGGGGGGGTCCGACGTAAAGGAAGTCACAGGTGGAGTGGTTACCCGACGTAGGGAATCACAGGTGGAGTGGTCCTAGGTAGACGTGAGGGTGTGAGGTCTCTGTCCGTCGAGGAAGGCAGGTGAGAAGAGAGGGTTCCGTCTACGAGGTAGTCCTACTGGATGGGGTCCAAGATAATAGTTGGGATCTAGGGGGTGCCTTACTTCGATACGGGGAGAGGGGTTGGGGAGAGTCTCTTGGTTCTGTCGTTCGTACAGGGAAGAGGGGTGGGGGTTTGGTTCGGAAGAGAAGAGGTTCAATTTGTAGTGGTCGAGAAAGTGGTCTACAAGGGTTCTGTGTCGAAGGCCACGGAGGTGAGAGAGACGACGGGGATCCGAGTCATCAGTCTCTCGTCCTTCGTCTTCCGTTGGTCGAGGAGGCTCAGGATCTCTTGTGCGGGAGGGAGGTCTGTCCTCTGCACTTCTACGTGTTTGGTCGTCCCCGGTCGAGGGTCTTCCTGACCTCAGGACGACCCGCCTGAAGGGATGTCTACAGGAGAAAACAGACACCTGAAAAGTTAGGGGTCGAAGGGTCTCAGTCAAGAAGGGTCCTGGAGGGGTCTGGGAGCCCCCACACCGGAACCCGTTCAGTGAAAAAGTGTGATCCCACGAGACGAACTCAAGTCAAGTGGTGTAAATGAGTTTACTTACGCGCTTTCCTGGTCACTTTGAATCCTCAATGTGGTCTACTTAAGCAAGAAACTATCTGTGCAGACGATTCTCTAAAAAAAGACTGACGAATGACGTTTATAAAAGGAAGGTTTAACTGTCGGAGGAGACGAACGACGGGAGGGGTAGGGACCCGAGGGTACCCGGTCTGGGTCGACGGGTCTACCGTGACGGACCGGTCCGGTCAAGTTGAGAGGAAGGGAGTTGGGAGGAGGGCAAGGAAAGAAAGGGGTCCTTCTTCGGAACGAGAGGGGAGGGGAGGGGAGGGGAGGGGAGGAGAGGGGTCCCCGTCCCGGTGAAAGGGTGGGAGGAGTCGATCTACCTCGGAGAGTGAAAGGGTCTTCTTAGGTCCGATGTAAGGTTTCTGGTTCCGTCTTGTAAGGGTCTATACTGAGACCTAAATTTGGGTTTCTCGAGCTAAGGGAAATTCAGTCACCCTGGTGTGTCTTTTGACCCGAAGAAGATGACGATAGTAATAATAAAGAATATAATAATAATAATAACTGATTGAAAAAATTTTTTTTGAAAATTTTGTTATAAATAAACTGACATCGTCCAGAATGAACGACATACATCCTAGATCAAGGGACTGGTCCCTAACTTGGACCCGGGGAACGTAACCCTCACACCTCAGAATCGGTGACCTGGTAGTCCCTTCAGAGATTGTAAAGATAAACAACAAGTCAGTGATTTAGTACAGACTGAGAACACTAGGGTATCTGACGCCGTGTGGTCCGAAGCGACAGGAAGTGGTAGAGGCTCTGAAACGAGTTTGAGTACAGGTTAGTCAACCACTATAAATAGGTTGGTAGAGTAGGAGACAGTAGGGGAAGAGAAGGACTGAAGTTGGAAAGGGTCGTGGTCCCAGAAAAGGTTACACAGTCGAGAAGTGTAGTTCACTGGTTTCATAACCTCGAAGTCAACGTCGTTGTCAGGAAGGTTACTTATAAGTCCCAACTAAAGGTAATCCTAACTGACCAAACTAGAGGAACGACAGGTTCTCTGAGAGTAAAGATAATCTTGAAAGGTCAAACATTTCATGAAAGTCTTCAGTAGGAGTGTAGGACACTGTGTGACAGTGGGAGAGTAAAATATTCGTCCGTTAAACTCCGGGTCTCGTCACTCACTAAATAGGTTCAAGTGTGATGTCATTGTGACTAAAAGACCTGGTCTGTGAAAGGTGAAGTGGGGTGTTATTGGAAAAGGTCTCTTTAGACCAATCCCACTCCCGTGAGAGACTTCTTGTTTGTCGGGGGATATCCATAGTCAACTTTAGTGATGGGTTCAATGAACGGAAGGAAGTAAGGGTCCTGTCCCTTTGACTTTGTGTCCTGGTTCTGGTTTGGCTCTTGGTTTGGAACCTCTTTACGCTCAGCAGGTCCACCTCCTTTTCTTCGGAGTGGAGTGGGGGGAGGGAGTTATTTCTCCCGAGAAGACTTAAGACGAAGGTCGAGACCGAGACGGTGAAGAAAGATACAATGAACCCATTTACTAAACTAGAAAGACTCGGAGTCAATTAAGGGATATTTCACCGTCTTTAAGAAGGACGAAATGAGGGACTCAACGACACTACCTTCTAGTCGTCTACAGTCGTCGTTTCTTCCAGAGAGGCAGAGACCCGACGACCCCTCCATCCTCTTTCAGAAAGAAGAATAAAAACAGAGAGAGAGAGAAAAAAAAAAATCCGGTACGACTTACCGAACACCCTAGAATCAAAGGGTTAGTCCCTAACTTGTGCCCGGGAACCGTCACTTTCGGACGGTAGGTTTGATAACCTGGTGGTCCCTTAAGGGTCTTTCAGAAAGAAGACTTTAAAATTGACCTCCCTTGAACTATCACGTTTTCACGGTCCTATGTCCTTTCGGTCCTTATCTTACTTTCACTAAGCGTGGGGACCGACCCTTTCGTTTTTGTGCTCCACAATCGATTTCGGGGGGTCTCGGGTGACCACCCCGTCCCTGGTTTGGGTTATGAGTCCATCCCAGGGAGGGTGGGGTGGAGAAAATAGAAAACTTACTCCTTAGGTTCCGAGTCTCTTTTCACCGTTGAACGGTTCCAGTGGGGTAACCTCTGTTACCAGAGTACTGAGGGTCAGTGGTTCCCGGGGACCTAAGGACCCACCCGTCCCACCCCACCACCCGCGACGACCACATTCCTAACGTAGAAAGTAAATCGTTTGTCACTACATGTACGACTCGGAGTCCTTCCGTTCTCCTTGACCCATCGGAGACAAAACCTTAAGTGACAGTCAGGTCGCCGTCTCTTAACCATGGATTTGGTCGTGTAGTCTCCCACAACATTCTACTTAGTGGTGGTGAAAAACTCATGAACTAGACACGGACCGTGGCCAGTGTGTAAGTAAACAAATTAGGAATGTTGTTAAGAGACCGTGACTCTAATAATTGAGAAAAGTATCGTCCTTAGAGACTCCGAACGCCAATTGTTGAAGGGTTTCAAGTGAGTCGATTATTTACCGTCCCGGTCCTACGTAGACGGGCCAGACAGGCTCCGGTTCACGACTCGAAGTTGGGAATACGAAACGAGGGACGGAGATCCCGAGACGACTGGATACTCGATCGGTGATGAGTGTATACCGAAGACTCGTGAACTTTACACCGAGCACGTGTAACTCTACACGATATTCACATTTTAGGTACGATCCAAAAGTTCTAAATTAATTTCTTTACAGGACATAGAGGAATTATTGAAAACATAACGTTACGATAAAACCTACATAAGGCAATTTATTTTATATAGTAATCTTATTAAAATAGACAGAGAAAACCGAAAAAAATAAAACGTGCACCGATAATCTTTTAAATTTTAGTGTATACCCTGTAGGGACCACCAGTTTACCAATTCTTAGGTGGACGGTTACGTCCCCTGTGGCCAAGCTAGGGACCAGGTCCTTCTAAGGTTCTAAGATGTTGATGACTCGGGTACGAGATCTCGACCTCGAAGTGTTGATCTCTTCGGTGGAGTTATTCTTCGAGAGTATGGTGTTGATCTCTCGTCAGAGGTGGGTGGAGTTGATCTCTTTCAGGTGCGTGTCGTTACTTCTGGGTCGTGTCGGTTCATTTATTTATTTGTGTAAATTTTTATTCTTTATTTATTTTAGTGTATACACCGATTGTGCGCACCGAGTGTCTAAAGAAAACCAGTCGTGGTCAAATCTAAGAGACTTCGGGATTGGGTCGGGTACCTGGAGTCTTTTTTGTTTTCACTCATTTTCCGTGTCAGGATCCCTCCTTCCATACGCGGTCCCGTCCTCCCGTCGTCCCGGACCCACACATGATTCTGTACAGACTGAGAAAGGTTGGGGTACCTGACATCGGGCGGTCCAAGGAGACAGGTACCCTAAGAGGTCCGTTCTTATGACCTCACCCAACGGTACGGGAGGAGGTCCCCTAGAAGGGCTGGGTACCTAGTTTGGACACAGAGTACAGAGAACGTACCCGTCCGTCCAAGAAATGACGATCGCGGAGGACCCTTCGGGGTTCCCGGACCCACCCGACTCGACTTACTTCGGGGTCCGTCGACTCTCGCCCCGGTCGAATATCTCCTTTAATGGTCTCGGTCTGAAAGGTCTCGTCGCACTAGCTACCCGGACCCTTCAAGACGGACTGTTCCGACAAGAACGATTAGGGTCCGTACGAGACCTTCCGTGACGTCCCGTCGACACAGGCCCCCGCCCCTCGTCAGACCCACCTACCCGTCGTTACGGGTGGACCGTCCCTGGAGGACCGAGGGCGACGGGGATGGTGTCGAGGAAGTCAGATGGGGTTCTTTGGAGAGCTTGTTGACGATAGAGTCTCTTGGAGTGGTAGGAGAGTTTGGAAGGTCGGGTCTGACACCCTTGGTGCGTAAGGACGTAATCCAGTACAAGACGGTACGTTACTACTTCGATGTGCCTCCCAGTGTGTCACGTTTCGTGAAAAGGTAGGAAAGATACTGTCACAACTTCTCGGCCCCCCGTTACCAATGGAGACCCCTCTCCTGTCCCCCTCCCTGTCTCCTCCAAGTAATTATCGTGTCCTCGACACACTGGAACCCGTCCCGGGTTTGGAGAGATTCGGAGTCAAAGGTGGAGACATGTTACCCCAAAGGGGTTACCGAGTCACCATTTCTTAGACGGACGTTACGTCCTCTGGTTCCAAGCTAGGGACCCACCCCTTCTAGGGGACCTCCTCCTTTACCATTGGGTGAGATCATAAGAACGGACCTCTTAGGGTACCTGTCTCCTCGGACCGTCCGATGTCAGGTGTCACAGTGTTTCTCAGTCTATGCTGACTTCACTGACTCATATGTGTTACCCCTATAACAGTCGTGGTGGAGAAGTTCGAGGACACTGTGCTCTCTTGTGGACACTCTACGGGTCAGAGAAGTCTCGGAGGTCTCCAGTGGAGGGGAGATCCTTCAGGTCGGGGGAACGAAGATGGTAGGTCGGACAGGGAGGAGATCGGAGACCTGGTGTGTAGAGAGTAGAGATGAAGACTAAAACCCCAAGTCGACAGTGCTCCGAGAGACCGGCGAGGTCATTCTGACGTCAAACAGTTTCCACCCTTGGAACGGACACGGGAGTAATAGGAGTGAGAAGGGGGAGGGGGTCAGAAACGGAGGGGTGGGGGTGGGGGGTGGGGCTGTCTGTACAAGGACGTGTCTAGACGTGTCGGGTCTCCGACGTCATCGGATCGTCGAACCGGTGAACCGGTGACAGAAACCGGGTTTCGCTACACTCAGTCCTACTGACACGTGTGGGACTCCGCGACGTGGATGGGACGAGGGAGTGTCCTTCTTGGAAGTCATCGGTCCCCAAGAGACTATTTCACTGACCTTGGGAGTCGGGTTGAGACGTCTGGAAAGTGTCGGACCAGAGTGGACGGAGAAGTAGGAGTCCAGAGACACTTTAACTGAACAAGACCCGGGGGTCCCACGTCGGTACACCCCGGGACGGAGAGACGAAAACGTGCACAAGGAGGAGGTGGACCCTCTGGGAGAAGGGGAAAGGGTACTAGTACGAAAGTCGGTAGGAAGTCCTTCAGGAAGGACTAGGGGAGGAGAAATGTTGGGGTCGAGGGTCGATCTTTCTTGGAGTTCCGAGGAGGGGAAAGAGGACGCGAGACGGGAGGTCAGGACCCTACACACTTAACGGGGTGAGTCGGGAGCCGAGTTTTATCCACGTACCCCACACAGAGAACCCTCGGTCTCGGTCTCCGGTCCCTCGGTCCTCAAGTGGGTCCTGTGGTCCTGGGACAACTCCGACTCGAGACGACTGGGTGTGAGATAGAGCCGATGTAAAAATTACCTAGAGGTGTGAGGACGAGGGGGACCCTTCAGTCGGGAGGGGATCCTGCAGACCCTCGGTATGAGGACCCCGGACTTGTATTTTCTAGACCGGTGCAAGGGTGACCTAAGTCTGTAGGTGGGTCGGAGGGCAGCCCACGAACTTCACAGTCGACTCCAAACGGAGTAGTGTCGTAGTGTCTAAAGAACGTCAGTTTTCTCTGGAACCTCTCTTAGTGTGACTCCGACCCTCGTCCCTCTCCGTCGTCTTCTTTAAGACACACACGCAGACACCAGGAGACACGGTCTTCTACGACGTCTCTGTGGTAGTTAGTGGTAGTAGTAGTGTCTCTCGGAAACCCTGGGTGATGCACGACCGTGACACGGATTGTTGTACGTAGGTAAAAGTCAAGAAGTGAAGAAGGAAGAGACATTCCGTCTCCACTATATAAGATGGAACTAAAATATCCCCTTCTTTCGCTTCGAGTCTCGTCCATTCGGTCCTCACGTTCCAGTGTAACGATCATCCATCCCCCGGTCCTAAGTTAGACTCCACACGAACCGAGGTGTCGGTCAAACAGGTGATAATTAGGATGTGTGTGTGCCAAATTGTGTTTAAGTGACGTCTCTCTAGCCGATATAAAATAGAGGACAGACCCCCACCCTCCACCCCCATCAAAGTATTTACACACATTTGAATACTAGACACATGAAAAGACGTAAATATTGGAGTCATTTGAAAAAAAAAATACAAAAACACGGTCTCTACTTAAATACGATCTCTAAACCCCCTACACGTTATGAGAAATATAATCTCAGACTTTGATCTTTTGATATAAAAAGGAAAAAGTTGGTAGAACGGTAAAGTTGTCCCTGACAAGACTTTTTGAGTATTTGGGGGCTCAGTCTGGGTCGTTTTTAAGTGGACGACAAGTACCGAGTCTGGTGTTTGTAAAAGAATGTGAATGTAAGGGTCTGGTTCACGGTGGATTGGTTTTTAGTTAAAGGTTTTTGATCGTGACGAGACGTCACAAACGTTGAAAGAGAAGTAGGTGGGTAGGCGGGGTCTGCCGACCTGGTCGACGACGGAGTGACAATTAGGGGTTGACGTACTCTACCGGTCCGTCGGTGCAGATCTACAAGGGCAGGGGAGCGTGGTCCGGTCCGACCCGTCTCTTCGGCAGACACACACATTTGTGTCGGAAGACGAACCCGTCAAGAACGGCCTGAGAGGACCGGTTAACCCGGGAGACACCGAAAACAGAAAGACGGGTTTTATTGGTAACCGAAGTCACCAAGAGACCCGTGCTTAGTCTGAGAGGACTCTCGTACACCGTCGAACTTCTGTCCTTCCCGCGAAATAGGTAGAGACAAAGGGGATCCGTGATCCTGTCCCCAGACGTTATAAATGACTCACGGAGACACGCGGACCTTCTTGGACACAACCCCAACTCCCTGATCTTTTCAGAGTCCTTCGACTTTTAAATCCCTTTCTCTCCTTTGTGGTTATAGTCGGTTGTCGTTGTCTTCCGATTTTATGATTTCCAACAGTATTTCACCCTTTCACAGAACCCTCGAGTCTCCTCTCTTTCTACTCTCCCCTCACCCACAGTTTCTTTCAAAGTTCCGTCTCCACCGTAAATCCAACTCAGAATTTCTGTCCCGTGTTCCTGTCAGATTTACCTCCTCTCTCAGACTTCGTCCGCGTCTAACCCTTCATGGCCCATCTGAGTCCTTCGACTAGAAAAGAAAAACCGGCTCGGTGTGTCGAACGTCCTAGAATCAAGAGGCGGGTCCATAACTTGGACCCGGGGCCGTCATTTTCACGGTTCAGGATTGGTGACCTGACGGTCCTTATGGGTCCTATGACTGAACTTACTGGGTCTTATTTTCTACGGCTCCCGACTCCGACCCCGACCTTCCCGTGTGTCAGGGTCACCTTCGGAGTTTACCGTATGTGGTTACCCAAAGGACGTGACAGACCGTTACTCGGTGTGTACTGATAAATGTATATTTAATTAATTTTTCCTTTTTTTTATATTTTCAGTGTCGCTGTACACTACCACCAATGGTATGACCTGTCACATCTTGTAGAGGTAGTGACTTCTATCAAGATGACCCACCGTGGCCTTGTGTGTCGTCTCTTAGGTTTTCTGTGACTCGTCTCCACTCTGACTAACCTCGACCCGAAATACTTCTAATTGAACAGGGACCTCATCCATGGACCTCCATTCTCTCTCTGGACCTGGGTCCCGTCCATAACATTATTAGGTCCACTCCAGTTATTGGTGCTGATCCCTGAAGGAACCACCTGGGCACCAATTCTTAGGTAGAAAGTTACGTCCACTGCTCCCAAACTAGAGACCAACTCCTTGATTCTAGGGTGTACGGTGTCTCGTTGATTCGGGCACGTAGCGTTGATGGTTTCCGGCACTCGCGACCTCGGGCGGGTGGGGTGCGTCTCTCAGCCACATGACGTTGCCTTCTAGGGTGTACGGTGTTGATTCTAGACTACATCGGTTTATTTTTATTTATTCATTCAGAAAAATTTTTATTAGTGCAGACAAGGGACACAAGAAGGATAGTCCTGCGTCCTTTCGTCTCTCGGTACCAAGAGTTTCACACCAGGGGTCTTGTCGTCGTAGTGGACCCTTGATGAACCACACGTTTAGAAGTCCAGGGTGGGGTCTAGATGACTTAGTCTTTGACCCCCAAGTCTCGTCGTCGGACACGAAAGTAGTCGACAGAGGACTAAGACTCCGTGTTAGGGGTCTGTCTCCGATCCTCGGTTGAGACCAAGGCCTGAGATATGGAGATTCAAGATGTTAGTCTTTTGGACCGAGGTACAGAATGTAGAGAACCGAGTCGACAAATGATCGACACGAATTAGGGAAACACGGAGTCAGAATATTCCTAATTTCCTCAATTATGTACATGAAAAGAATCTTCTTACGGACCGGATATCATTCACGAGTTACTTGCAATTAATAAAAATTAGGAGTACCCGGTGGAGTAGGTTTGACAATACCATGTCCCTGAAGGGATCACCAGGTCACCGATTCTGAGACTCGTAGGTTGAGTCTCCCGGACTCAAACTAGGGACTAATCTCTTGATCTAGGGTGTACAGGGTCGGTTTCACAGACGTACGGTGTGATCTTCTATGGTACTCGACGTTGATTCTAGGTCACGTTTGTTTATTTATTTTCATTTATAATTTTTCATTTATTTGAGGATACTCTTTGCGTCCCGACCTACTTCGTGTTCGACCTTAGTTCTAACGGCCTTCCTTATAGTTATTGGAGTCTATACGTCTACTATGGTGTGAATACCGTCTTTCTCTTCTTGATTTCTCGGAGAACTACTTTCACTTTATCCTCTCACTTTTTCAACCGAATTTTGAGTTGTAAGTCTTTTGATTCTAGTACCGTAGACCAGGGTAGTGAAGTACCGTTTATCTACCCCTTTGTCACCTTTGTCA
This sequence comes from Capra ibex, assembly GCA_006410555.1. Lineage (NCBI taxonomy): Eukaryota > Metazoa > Chordata > Mammalia > Artiodactyla > Bovidae > Capra > Capra ibex. The sequence goes on along the minus strand of SJYO01000233.1, from coordinate 2,621,445 downwards.
CTGACTGAAATAAAAACCCGAGGTTTTAGTGCCGTTTACAACTGTCGTCGGTACTTTAATTTTCTACGAACAAGGAACCTTCTTTTCAATACTGGTTGGATCTATCGTATAATTTTTCGTCTCTGTAATGAAACGGTTGTTTCCAGACAGATCAATTTCGATACCAAAAAGGTCGTCAGTGTATACCTACACTCTTAACCTACTATTTCTTTCAACTCGCGGTTTCTTAACTACGAAAATTTGATACTAAACCTGATCTGAAAACCTGACGTTCCTCTAGGTTGGTCAGGTAGGATTTCCTTTAGTCAGGACTTATAAGTAACTTCCTGACTACGACTTCAACTTTGATTATGAAACAGGTGGACGACGTTTCTTGACTGAGTAACCTTTTCTGGGACTACGACCCTTTCTAACTTCCGTCCTCTTCCCCTACTGTCTCCTACTCTACAAACCTACCGTAGTGGCTGAGTTACCTGTACTCAAACTCATTTGATATCCTCAACCACTATCTGTTCCTCCGGACCGCACGACGTCAGGTACCTCAGCGTCTCAGCCTGTGTTAACTCGCTGACTTGACTTAACTACCATGTTTCAACTTAAGGAGGGTGTCTGTTGCCTGGTCGTAGACAGAGAATGGACGGACAGGTAGTTTATTATAAAGAGCCGGACGAGGGGTGGGATGGTGAATGAAGGGGGGTCCGGATCTTACAGTCAAGAAGAGGGCCTTCCGTCCCCGTAAAGGACACAGTCCCCTGGTAAAGGTGGTCCCCTCTTACAGTTCCGTGTTCTCTACCTAAATTACAGGACGCGATCCTACAGGGCATTCCTTTGTTCAGTCTTCTACGGGGTCCTCTGAAAAAGTGTTTTAGTGGACCCCTATCCTTGAAGGTCTCGTTTCACGGGTCAACGGGTGACGATGACTTTCGGAGTTAAGTAAACCTAGGTACGGTCGGATTTCCGGTAAACTTTACCATGGACCTTAAGACAGATGACGTCCATCGAGTTAGGACTGAGTCCCTTGGTCGACCCCCTCCTACGACAGTTCTTTGGGCCCAAGACTAGAACCGACACTCTTAAGCCCGTCAGTAAAAGAAGAAACCTAGGATAAAGGAGCGGAGATTACACTCTCCGAACCTGATCACGCTAAGAATTGGAGAAGACCCAGCACCAAAGGAATCTTTTACACTATTTTTGACGTCTCGAAGAGGGTCTTTTTGTATGTACCCATGTGTAGGTCTGTATGTGTTGGAATAATACTAAAATCGTAGTCCTTTGGAGTACTTTGGGTACGTATCGAGTGGGGAACGCAGGTACCTGTGAATTCTTTGGAACCGATCTACCGGAGATCGGTAGGCCTATTCTTCAGTCGACATAAACATAGATTAGATTTCCCTTGAATACTATTTTTTTAAAGTGGTTTTTCTTCTCTACACTTTACCCGAAAGTATTCTAAGTTGACAACTACCCCATTTACCATACGTAGGTAGACTCTCGGATGGGGGTTGGAACAGTATAACGGAACCGTCAGAGGGGGTTGAAGGACAAGGGGCGGGGTTGAGTCGTCTCTCGTTCGTACATCAGGACTTTCTGTGAGGACAGGGGTGGTCGACAGAGACCGTGAAGGGTTTCTCATCTGTCTAACAGAGACCCGGTGCTGTTCCATCTTCTCCTCCTCGACCGGACGGAGAACAGGGGGACGGAGTTTAGGGACCGAGTCTACGGTTGGTGATTTCTCCGAGGGTCTACGGTGGGAGGTGGGGGGGTTGTGTGTGTGTGTGTGTCTCGGTGTGAGTACGGGAGGGAGCGTGTCGGTGTCGGTTCCTTCCCTGACGTGGAGGTCTGTGAGCCACCACTCCGGTGGACCTTGTCCGTTCTCAATAAAAATCTCCGGCTCACTGTCCTGCCCACTCTGGTCAAGGTGGGCAGTCTCGAGGGCGACGGCGGTGGCCGAGGCTACTTAGTGGTGGGTGATACGCTTGCAGGTGTAGACAGTCGTACCGGTCTCTCCGACGTGACCGAAGTCCTCGCTGACAGAACCTAACCACTGGTACGACTAGTGTCGTCGTTCTCCGGTCCTAGTGTGGTCCCCGTTCTGCGGGTCGAACTCAGTCACGTCTGGCTGACGGAGAAGGTCGGGTCAGGTCGGGTCGGGACCCGGTGGTCCGGTTGCCCCCGGTAAGGGACGTATTCGGGGAAGTCTCACCGACAACTATGGAGAAAGACAGGAGTCAGATAGACATTCGGTGAGTGAACCGGGGATTTAGTACCGTAAGATCAATAATACCATTACTGGGGGGAGAGGGGCGGGTCAATTTTTCCGTCTGAACCTACCATAGTTACGTCGATAGTTGACCAAAGTAGAAAGACCTCCCGTAAAACACCAAATTGACGTCCTCAAAAACGATACAAACAAACCAAAACCGGTATGGCACACCGAATACCCTAAAATCAAGGGACTGGTCCCTATCTTGGGAGTCGTTATTCTCGTACTTCAGGATTGGTGATTGTCGGTCCCCTAAGGAGAGACCTCCCGTAAAACCTTTTCACGTACTATTCAGAATTTTCACACGTGTGGAACCCCTGCAGGGACCACCAGGTCACCAATTCTTAGACGGAAAGTCTCGTCCCCTACCCTCAAGGGTGTACGGTGTCCCGTTGATTCGGAAGGGTGACGTTGATGACTTGGGTACACGTGACCTCGGGTTCCTGGTGTCGATTATTAATTAAAAAATTTTTCACACGTGTGGAAACTTGGGTCTTTGAGGAGAAGACAGTTGAATAGACACCCTAGTTACCACTAGGAGTTTCTCCATCAATATTCTTGTAAACAGACAATATATGTCCTCAAAATAAATGGTCTCATTTCACCTTTTAACCTTAATGACATTTACAGGTTTTTATCACCCATAAAATATATCACTATTATGTATAGGACTTTATGATTTGTCGATAATTTGATATTACAGTACTTAGATATACTGATATACATTATTACAAGTATTGTATTATGTCTAAAAAAAGTTTCGTATATCTTGTACATTGGGTTAAATATATTTTATACAGACGTGTGTGTATCTTTTTTCTTTTGACTTTCCTTTATAAATTTTTCAATACAAGGGTCTCTAACAAAATACTATCACCTTAAAGAAAACACGAACAAACCCAACCCAAAATAAAGTGACAAATAGAAGACCACACGTATACACAAACTTGTATATAATAAATATACTCTCTTCGTTGTTCTTTCCGGGTATTGGGAGTGGAGTGAGTGTCGGAGACCCGACTTGGTAGTTTCGGGAAGGACCTTCGAGTCGTCTTGGAGGTGGGGAAGTCGGTGGTGAGAATGGTTCAGAGGGAGACCGAAACTTGAAACGACGGAAGAAGGTATCTGTGGACCCTAAAACGATTAACCCTCCGGGGTGGGTCGGGAAGGAGTCTCGGGGGACTGTGTACGGAGGTGTCACCTTCAGGGGAGGAGGTTCCGGGGGACAAGTACTTAGAGTGGGTCTCTCTCATACAGAGTAAAATGTCATTCTCTTTATTATTAATTGTTTCCAGTCTCACCATCACTTGGAAGTGTAAATACAAAACACAAGGAAGAATGTCTCGTGAAATAGTTTGTGTAAAGTGACTTGGACGGGTCACCAAACACTCCGTTCGTCATAGTATGGGTAACGTGTCTACTCCTTTGACCCCGGGTCGTTCATATCGTCGTGTTATAGACGGTTTCCAGAGTATCACTGCGTCTAAGTTCATGTCCAGACTCAAGTTGTATCTTCCTCAATTTACCTTCTTGACCTGTCGAATGGGACTCGGATGAAGATTCCTCGGTCTAAGATGTCTCAGGGAGGAAGGTCGACTCGAGTATCAACGATGTGGTGGTGGGGGACGGGTCTTGGGGTGTTTTCGGGTAGACTCCGGTGCACGGGACACAGAGGTGTAGTCAGGTAGTGAGAGAGGGTCGAGACCGTTACCCAGGAACGACCGAGGAGTCCAGAGGATCGTTGTTCTGTAGGACACCGCGGAGAGAACGGTGGAGACCCGAAAGGTCGAACCCGGACAGAGTGGCTCTCTTCCCCGTCAGTCGTCGAGGAGAGTGTCCCCGACACCGTGGGTGCACACCATCCCCTCACCCCCTCCTCTACCGTAGTCGGTCGTATTGGGGGTGAGACCCAGACGAGGGTCGAGGTGTATACCCCGTGGCCGAGACCGATGTGACAAGAAAAGAACTCGAGGACTGACAGACGACTGACCCTGTTTTTTTTTTTTTCTCGACTTAGGATCCCAAGTTTAAGACCAGTTAAGGTTAAATGAAAACGTAAGAACTTTATATACCTTAGAAGGGTAATCTTATTATAATTATAATTTTTATCGTCATTGTTCATGATCGGTGTTTTGTCGACGAAATAAGTCCCGAGTTTCGGTGGGGACTCTTCGTCCTCGATCGTAGAAGTAAAGTGTCTACTCCTTGGACTCTACATTAAACGGATTTCCGTGAGTCGATTCCTTACTTGTTCTAAACTTGTTCACACAGACTGTGGTTTCACATACAAGACTGGTGACGTGGTGTAGTGTAGAGAATCTTTAGCGGACCAGGATGGGAGAATGATGTCTCTCTCCCTTTAACTCTGGGTCTCCCTCCTTTCCTAAACATCAGTAGATCGTAACTGACTCGTCGATGATACACACTTCGGGGCTCAGTCCTTACACTTATTATTTGACAAAGTCAAGGTGTGATAACCTATCTACCCGACACTGATAACTTTTGCCAGTCTCGACTCGTCACCCAAGTACCTGCGAGTAGTATGATCAAGGAGATCATGAGAAGACTGACTTTAAAAGGTATTATACATAAACCGACGTAGTCCAGAATCTACACCGTGTCCCCTCCGTACGGCTGAGAGGTCAGCACCACGCGTCTAAATCAACGGGGTTCCGTACACCCTAGAATCAAGGGGTTGGTCCCTAGGTCGGACCTAGGGGACGTAACCTTCCGTCTAAGAATTGGTGACTTGTTGGTCCTTTCAGGGACTTTAAAAGGTATTATTCTTTCAAATATTTGGGTACCGACTAAGTACAGTTACTCACCGTTTTTGGTGATATTTATAACATTTTATTAATCTGACGTTAATTTTATTAAAAAAAATTTTTTTAGTTCAAATTTTCCTGATATCTTTTTACTGACTACTTATACATTTAAAATTCAGACCGAGTTGAGTAACAACAAGTCAGTGAGTCAACGCAGACTTTGAAAACGCTGAGGTACCTGATATCGAGTGGTCCGAGGAGACAGGTACCCTAAAGGGTCCGTTGTTGTGACCTCATCCAACGGTCAAGGAAGAGGTCACCTAAAAGGGCTAGGTCCCTAATTTGGGCACAGAGGACATAACCGTCCATCTGAGAAATGGTGACTCGGTGGACCCTACGTGGAACCGACCTGATCTATTAGTCATTTTAGTGGGTTTGACCCCCTATAAAACGAGGTTAACAAACCTTCAAGTCCGTTTCCGTTCACATGACCTTGAGTGTAACATCGGAGGAGAGAAAGAGGTAGGACATTTTAAGGACGGAGACACAACAACGATCCTATGGTCACTCGGACCTCTTAGGGTCAGACTGACTGACCCGGGAGACGGAAGAATGTGACGGGGAACACCCTCTGTCGCGGGGACGGGGGTCCCTCGGCTGGGAGGACCCGTCCGAGAGTTCGGTGTGTTGTGTCCTCTACGGTAGTCAGTGACCCTCTCTCCGTCGATCTTTAGGTCTCCTGATACTAATCTTTCGTTTACTGTCCGGAGACATCCAAAGGTTCAGTGTTTTTGAAGGATCCTTAGTCTCCAGGTAATAAGTTCAGCGAGTTTCAAAGGTCTCTCCCACCTGTGTGTGTTCCATCCTCTTACTTCTACACTCTACTTGTTCTTTCTTCGATGTGTCGGTCTGTGTCTTTTCACGCTAATCTATCCCCTCTTGCTCTCCGGTGACCCTCCGTCTCGTCGGGTTGCCAGTGCCTGGCCGTCGTCCAGTCTCAAGGTTCGGGACGAGGTCACGAAGGGTCGACCCTCGGACTCGTTTGTCGAAGTGAAGAGACTCGGAAGTAAAAGAGCCGACGTTTAACGTCTATTAAGGTCGATGTTATCTCTCACTTACATCGGTAACTTACTCCGGTCTGTACAGTTCACGAATTGGGCCGAGGACCGTGTATCATTCGTGTGTTATTTGTCACCGAAAAAAAAAAAATTCTATAAAATAAAATAAACCGACGAGACGTACCGTACGTCCTAAATCAAGGGGTTGGTCCCTAGTTTGGGTACGGGGGACGTCACCTTCGAGCCTCAGCATTGGTGACCTTGAGGTCTCTTCAGTGTTGTTACCGAAATTTTTCTTCACGATTGGCATACTAGGTCGTTAAGGTGAAGACCCACAAATAAGTTTTCTTAACTTTCGGCCTAGAACTTCTCTACAAACATGTAGGTACAAGTGTCATAGTAAGTGTTCTCCGTTCTCCACCCTCGTCGTGTCGACAAGTTGTTGTCTCCTTACCTATTTGTTTTGCACCATATATGTATGTCACCTTATAAGCTGGAATTTTTTCTTCCTGTAAGACTGTGTCCGATGTACACTTAACATCGTACCTACTTGGAGTTCCTATACTACGATTCACTTTACTCGGTCAGTGTTTGCTGTTTATGACGATACTAAGATGAATATACCTCAATAGATCTCATTAGTTTAGTATCTCTGTCTTTCGTCTTGCCACCAATGGTTCTCGTCCGTCCCCTCTTCGTACTTCGTAATAACAAATTATCCATATCTCAAAGTCAAAACGTCTTATTTTCAAGACCTCTCTCTACACTACTACTAACGTTTTGTCGTACTTACGAGGGTTGTCACGACTTGGGGCGAGAATTTTTGCCAATAGTACCACTTAAAATACAATCCTGATAAAATTGCGTTGTTGTTGTTGTTTACAAATTGTTTTTCACGGTCCGATTTTTGGTTCTGTCTTTCATGTTCTGATTCTCCCGTTCGATCTCTTTCTCTTTCTTGACTTTTGTACTGTCGTAACATTGTGTCACCACCCTACTAAGTTTCTCCTCTGTGTGTGTAGTGTACGTGTGGGAGCGTTTCGGTAGCTCGTATTTATCTCCCGAAGGGTCGTCCCTAAACGTAAAGGTCCTACGAGTCCCAGGTGAAAGATGGGGGTAAAGACACGGGTGGTTCCGTGACAAGACTAGTAGTGACTTTGTGTTCGGACACCCTCTTAGGAGAGGTGATGGGTCTTAGGAGTCTCTTTGTCTTTTCCTAGTTTCGGGTCTCCTTCACTTCCTTCCTTATTCTCCATCTCTACCGTGGAAAGTACGTCGTCTCGTCGTACACACCTCCGGGACTCGGCACACGATGTACACCTTTCGTTGGGTCCCACCGTCCTCGGAGACCATACCTCTCCCTTTACCCTTCCTCTCTTCCCCGTTTGTCATTTCCCGGAAGTTCCTGGTGGATGGTGTGGGACCTGGAACGGATGGAGTAGTAGAGTCATTGGAGAGTAGTATTGTCCGTCCGTAAATACAAGGGTAAACTACCTCTTTCTTTACTTTTAAGTCTATGTATTTCGTTGAATGGGTTCCTTTGTATGTACCATTTGTCTCTCGTCCCTAAATTTTTGGTCGACGGAGGATTGAAGTACGAATAAGGAAATCGGGTACCCTATGGTGATGCAATTCCAGTCTGGTACCCGAGACTACTGGGTCGTTAGGGTGAGGACCCGTATATGGACTTCTTTTGGTAGTAAGTTTTTCTCTATACGTAGGGTCACAAGTGACGTCGTGATAAATGTTATCTGTCCTGTACCTTTGTTGGATGCAGGTAGTTGTCTCCGTGCTTATTTCCTCTACGTCATATATGTGTGTCACCTCGTAATGAGACGGTACTTTTCGTTGTCTTACCACGGTGAACGTCTCTACTCCTACCTGGATCTCCGACAGTTTCTGTCACTTCAGTCTTCTTTCTTTTTATTACTAGCATAATAATTGCGTATATACGCCGTAGATCTTTTTACCATAGCTACTTCAGTAAACGTTTCGTCTTTATCTCTGTGTCTGTATTCCTGTTTGCATGCCTATGGTTCCCCTCTTTCCCCACCCACCCTACCTGACCCTTTAACCCCAACCGTATATATTATGTGATGATACATATTTTATCTATTGATTACTCTTGACTGACATATTGTGTCCCTTGAGATGAGTCAAGAGATACCACTGGATTTACCCTTCCTTTAGGTTTTTTCTTCCCTATATACATATGTATATCGTCTAAGGGAAACGACATGTCGTCTTCGCTTGTGTAATATTTCGTTGACATGTGGTTAATTTTTTTTTTACTTGCACCGAAAACTTTATTCTTAGGGTTTACGGTGAGATAGGAAGTGATCGACACACTACCCCTCTTTTAATGAATTAGAAGACTCCCATAAAGGAGTTGACAGTTCATCCCTACTGGTATCGTGTGTGTAGTATACCAAAATTCTCTTAGTTTACATTATGACGTTCTTTTCACGAAACGTGTGCCAGTCCGATCCTTTGGGTTTCGCTGAAAATAATAAGTAATACAAATCCGGAGATCAGTGGGGAACGTCTTTGGTGTGTGTCTGAACGTCGTGGACGGACAAGGACCAACTCAGATCACGTCGGAAACCTCGTTTTGTCTCCGGTCTGGGTCTCGGATCTTTCTCGATTCTTGAGTCCGACCCGTCCTTGGAACGTCTTCGTCGGTCTTGTAGGACCTTTACTGGAGGAGGTGAGAAAAGAATTCCGGTACCGGACGGATCCACCGAGACGTCTGCGAGTCACCCTGCGTCAGACTCGTCTAAGGTAAGAGTACCCCGACCTGTAGTGTCTTTGTGGTCCCGACGGTTAAGTGGATGTGTGACCAGATGTGGTACCTGACTGGGGACGGGGTGTCGTGGAAGGTCCGGGTCCACTAGATGTTAACGTCTCGGAGTTGTGGTCCTTCCGGAAACCGACGACGACGACGACGACTCAGCGAAGTCAGCACAGGCTGAGACACGCTGGGGTCTCTGCCGTCGGGTGGTCAGAGGGGGCAGGGACACTAAAAGTTCCGTCCTCATGACCTCACCCGACGGTAACGGAAGTCTCTGGTAAAATTAAGGTGGGGAACAGTATGTCTACCCTTGTGACCCCGGACCTCTATTCACCCCTGGTCGAAATCCAGCGTCTCATTCGGTGACTGTTTCGATCTTGTGTCGGGACTCGGGGGGTAGAGGGACCAGATGTCCTCAAAGGATAAAACGGAAGAGATAAAGAAACGACACCGTTGAAGTTCAAATTTATCAGTTTAAACTTCTCCAAATCAGTGGAGACAGCCTCTTCCGTTACCGTGGGGTGAGATCTTGAGAACGGACCTTTTAGGGTACCTACCTTCTCGGACCATCCGACGTCAGGTACCCCAGTGATTCTCAACCTGTACTGACTCGCTGAAGTGAAAGTGAAAAAGGAAAGTACGTGACCTCTTCCTTTACCGTTGGGTAAAGTCATAAGAACGGACCTCTTAGGGTCCCTGCTTCCTCGGACCACCCGACGGCAGATACCCCAGCGTGTCTCAGCCTGTGCTGACTTCGCTGAATCGTCGTCGTCGTCAGTGGAGAGATTGAGACCCTCCACCCGGAATATCCTTTCCGTTTTTAAGACCCCTGTCTGTCTGGAGTCAAGTTTGGGGGTGAGGTGGTGAGGGGTCAACCTNTAGGGTCCCTGCCCCCTCGGACCACCCGACGGCAGATACCCCAGCGTGTCTCAGCCTGTGCTGACTTCGCTGAATCGTCGTCGTCGTCAGTGGAGAGATTGAGACCCTCCACCCGGAATATCCTTTCCGTTTTTAAGACCCCTGTCTGTCTGGAGTCAAGTTTGGGGGTGAGGTGGTGAGGGGTCAACCTGCCGGGAGATAAGTAAATATATAATCTTCTGATACCTTCTATCCTCGATTCTTGTCTCACGTCTCTGAAGGGACCACCAGGTCACCGATTCTGACGTGTGAGGGTTGTGTCCCCCGTCCTCAAACTAGGGACCAGTCCCTTGATCCAGGGTGTACGGTGGTGATTTCTAGGAAGTGCGACTTTGTTTCTAGGTTCTAAGACGTACGGGGTTGATTCTGGACTGTGTCGGTTTATTTCTTTAATTAATTAATTTTTTATTTATTTAATTTCCCGACTCAAATGTCAAGATCGAGACGGTGAAAGACCACCCGTTCAGGGAAATGGTTAGTAAGGAAGCCAAGGTAACGAAGGCAAAGGAGAAGATATTTCCGACGGGGTGTGTCAGTCCATGTCTTACTCTTTTTAATCCTTGTCTTGATCATATTACGAATAAGTTGTGTACTACAGATGACAAGCATGATACTAGAAATTACGACGCTAACCTCGTACAACGGCCGTCCATTGTTCTTTCACAGACAGTGAGTCAGTACAACCTGAGAAACGCTGCGGTACCTGACATCGGGTGGTCCAAGGAGACAGGCACCTTAAGAGGTCCGTTCCTATGACCTCACCCATCGGTAAGGGAAGAGGTCCCCTAGAAGGACCGGGTCCCTAACTTGGGTCCAGAGGACGTAACCGTCCGTCTAAGAAGTGACAGACTCGGTGGGAGGAAGATTTTCGAGAACGAGAGAGTCAAGGGGAGTACCTTAGTACTTGACAAGTTCGAAAAGTGGTTTTTTTGGTTCTGGGCCTCCCTTCACTGAACGAGTTCCAGTACCCCCTTCACGTACTCTCTCGACTTGGTCTTGAGTCTAGAGGACTGAGGATGTCTGAAGTAAGGTATTCGTACTCTGGAATGAGAGGTCCGTCGACTTAGACAAGTACCTAAACCCTCTTTCCCGTTTACCAGAAAGTCTGGGGTTTATGGTTTCATATCGACCGAAGTCGGTCTTACCTTGAACCTCGCCGGTTGAGACCTGGGTCCCGTCCTCGTCCCGCCCCGAGGTACGACCGTCTGGTCCGGTCGACCCGGTCGTCGGTTTCACCGTGATATCCGTGTCGGGTCTCGGGAGAGTGGTCGATGTATTATTTCATTAATGCCCTAATCCCTATTTTAATCAGTGAACACATTAATAAAACGAATCTTGTTCTCGTCTTTCCCGGAAAATTCTCAACAAGGAACCGGGGAGGGTTCTCATGACGACGTCTCTACGTCTACTCACTTGTGTGTGTGTTTGTGCATATGTGTGCCGTCACTACCGTCACCTACCTGTCCCGACGAACCGAAGGACACCGTTACGAAGGGTCACCCGGCGTGGATAGTCACTTCCGGTCCCCGATGTAAGAGACTGCGGACGGAACACCCTGTGGCGACAGTGTGACGTCATCCCATGTGACGGAGGGGATTCCCGGCAGGTGGTACCTCTTAGATCACTATGTCAGAGAATACGGGGAGGGGTTCACAATTAGTGAGTCAGTACAGACTGAGAAACACTGGGTTACCTGACATCGGGTGGTCCGTGGAGACAGGTACCCTAAGAGGTCCGTTCTTATGGCCTCTCCCAACGGTAAAGGAAGAAGTCCCTTAGAAGGACTGGGTCCCTAGTTTGGGCCCAGAGGTCGTAACGTCCACCTGAGAAATGGTAGACTCAGTGGTCCGTTCAAGGTGCGGGGAGGGGTTTATGTAGTATTAATCTAGACCCAAAGGGGACCGGGAAGAAGGTAGTGTCTCCAACTACCATATTAAAGTCGTCATCGACCCCAGGTGATTAAGTCTCTCTGGGGACGATAACCAGTGACACCATTCGTTTTATTTCGGGGGGGCGGGGGTGGTTGTTACTGGTACAGGATCAGGGATCTCAGATACTCATGTAATGAAGTATATCGTCTTCCCTGAAACATGTACACTAATCCAATAATTAAATCCCTACCGATCTAATAGGACCTAATAGGTTCACCCAGGTTACATTGGTGTGTCAGGAATATTTATTTCCTCTCTTCGGTACCTCACTCATAGTCTCTTCCGGCACGTTGTCACCTTCGTCTCCAACCTCACTACGGTGACGATCCTCTCCCGGTGTTCGGTTCCTTACACCCGTCGGAGATCTCCGACCGTTCCCGTTCCATGTCTAAGAGGGGACCTCGGAGTTCTTCCTTGTGTTAGGACAGTTGTGGAACTAAGATCGGGGTATTCCGAGTGACAGTCTGAAGACTGGAGGTTTTGATATACCATTAAATTCAACAAAATTCGGAGAATTCACACACCGTTTAACCAATGTTGTCGTTATCTCTTAATTATATCGGAACCTCGGGTGGAAAGGGAGGTCCTAACTTCGGGAGTCACTTTAAGAGAGGAGTTCCCGGTCAGTCCCTCTAAGGATCCGGATCTTGTTTGGAGTTTAGTAGGGATCCCTTGTCCGGTCTCTCTGTGGACCCCCCTTTGTCGTGGGGTCTTTCTCCCTACCAAGACCCTCTTTTCCTCTTTGATAGATTGTCGAGGCGAGGTCCTTGAGTCGGGGAGCTGGTGTAAGAGTCCATCCCTGTGACCAGGGGTAGTTCGTCTGCTAGGGGTCCCCATCCGATCGAGACGACCATCCGTCTCTCTCTGAAGGCCTTCCGCCTCGGACCCACGACCGGAGTCGAGTCAGACTTAGTGAGCCATCGAAGGAGAGGGACTTGGTGACAGGTGCACAGAGTCGTCGAGAGTTCACGGTCCGACTCACGTAGGTACGAAATGTGTCTACGATTTCGAGGTACTACTGGAACACTCCATCAGTGAGGGTAGTACGGGTAAACTTTATAAACAAATAAATAAACCGACACCAACACCGTATACCCTAGAAAATGACGTCACCCGACCGGGATGCAACACCCAAAGAGAGATCAACGTCGTACGTCCGAATCTACGGTCTCGGAATCGAGGGGCTGATCTCTAGTTTGGGCGTAGGGGAGGAATTGGTCACCTGGTGGACCCTTCCGGGTCAGTACGGGTAAAATGTCGGTTCCTTTACCTGAGTTCGTCATCTCTTCCCTCGTACCAAACTTGGGTCCGTTGGAGTGAGGTGTCGGGATGAGGCGGGGGTAGACTCTCACTTACTCCCGGACCTGTGATCCTTGTCCGAGAAGTCTGGACGTTCCTTGGGTGTCGTCAAGGACAGGGTAGTGGGACCTACGACCCCGACATTTCACCGTGTCGTCAACCAGTTCTCACTGGTAGACTTTCAGTGGGTGTCGTAAACTGGGTTTCGGAGGGAAACCCCGGGGTGGGATTGTCTGTAGTAGACTTTATGTCTTTTTTTGTGAAATCCCGTACAAGTAACGACACAATGAATTTTCTCGTTTTTGACCTTTGTTGTACCGACAGGTAGTTGTTCTTGTCTCCGTTTATCTAGTTGTAGAAATTACCTTAGGAGACCTTGTTGGGATTTCCCCCCGAAACGTATGTGGTTCACTTTTTACGTCCCACCAGCACTTCTACATGACCCCGCTTACTACCGACCTTCCTTTGTGTGGTTTGAGAGCTGTCATGAGTTTTCGTTAAAAAAGGGGAGAAGGACAAAAGACTTTAGAGACATGACAATAATGAAACTAATAAAAAAATTTCCTAATAATTTTTCTTTTTAGGTCATTAACGTTACCTCGGGAGTCCTGGGGTGTGACTCGTCAGTTCCTCTGCTCCCCCTTGTCCGGTCCCTCCATCACCCCTTCGACTTTTCTTCCCACCCCACAGAACCTCTACTCCCTTCTCTACCTTCACCCCTAGGGGTTCCAGTCACGCCGGACCTCCGCGACCACTGGGTTTCGAACGGGGGTACAGGGGTTGTCGTAAGTGTTGCGTTAGGTCCGTGGTTCTCCTTAGTCGGTAGGTGGGGGTGCATAAGGAGTTACTCCTCAGATTCTCACCGGTCACAGGGGTGCTCGTCGTCCGGAAGGTTACGTTTGATCCGTGGTCCTCTTCGTCGCTGCGTGGTGGGGTACCGGGAGTCGAGGGTCGGGTCGAGCTCGTTTCGTCTCTTCCGGAGTCCGTCTTCTCGGACCGGTCCTAAGAGAGGACAGAGGTCCTGTTCCGAGAGGACCCGGTATCTCCTCTGTCGACAACAAATTAGGGATTTAACACAGACTGAGAAGAAGCTGGGGTACCTGACATCGGACGATCCGAGGAGACAGGTACCCTGAAGGGTCCGTTCTCGTGACCTCACCCAACGGTAAAGGAAGAGGTCCCCTAGAAGGACTGGGTCCCTAGTTTGCGCACAGAGGACGTAACCGTCCGTCTAAGAAATCGTGACTCCGTGTTCCCTTCGGAAGGACCAGGTATCACTTTACTTCACTTTGAGTGAGTCAGTACAGGTCGAGAAACGTTGGGGTACCCGATATGTCAGGTACCTTAAGAGGTCCGGTCTTATGACCTCACCCTTCGGAAAGGGAAGAGGTCCCCTAGAAGGGTTGGGTCCCTAGCTTGGGTCCAGAGGGAGTGACGTTCACCTGAGAAATGGTCGACTCGAAGTTCCCTTCGGGAGGACCCGGTATTAGTGAGTGGTCAAGACAGTGGACAAGGGTGCCCCTAGTGTAAGATGTGTTCGTGCGTGTGCCTCCGTCCGTGCGCGCGCGTGTGTGTGTGTGTGTGTGTGTGTGAGCGAAGAGCCGGGAAGGGAGTCGGAGAGACTCCGGATAGGAATCTACGACTCGGAGGAACCATATTCGTCTGTGGGGGGTGTGGGTCTCAGTCTAGTGGTCGGTCGAAAGAAGTGGACTTTTGGAGGAAGGAGACAGGGGGGTGGAGTAGTGTCTGGGACCCGTTTGGACTCGTCTCCTCCCTTCCTGGGGGTCGTTGAGTGTAGGGTGAAGTGACAGGGTCGGGGTCGTAATTAGGGACGGAGGACGGTGTGGGTCCCTTCCGGCGCCGGTTCGACCCACCTCCCTCCGACCCGGTGTCTCGATTTTGCGGTTTGGTCCGTGACTTCCGGTCACTGGATTCTACGGTGGAGACTGGGAGTTAGATGACTCAGTTGTTCTTCGTCCCGGCTCAGTGATGGTCGCTAGCGGGTACTGTGGGAGTAAGACGGGTGTCGTGTGTACGCCCCTGGTGGGAGGGCCAGTCGGACACGAGCACTCGTACCGACCGTCTCTGTTCCGGTCCTGGTTACTCGACGGGGGAAAGGACGGTCACTCGAGTCGGAATAATGAAACGAAGTAAAAGTCGAGTAGACTTTCTCGGAGTAAACTTCAGGGACCTCCTAGAATTTTCACAATAAGTTTGTAATCGAAACTGTGCGCCGGAGGGGAGGAGTCTGTAGTGGGCGGGTTCCGTTGCGAAACGACGGACGAAAAACCGTGACGGCCCCTTCTCGTCGTCGAAGTTAGACGGTGCACCGTGGTGCCCGGGACGGTGGAGGTCGGGAGGAGTTAGACCTGAAAGGGGTCGAGGAACGGATAAAATCTCCTCCCTGGTCCCTTCCCTGAGCCATAAAGGGCATACCGTCCGCACGGTAGAACAAGTTGGAGACGGTGTCGGGGTTCCCACCGTAATAATAACGATGCAGTAGCTTCGTCTTTGACTTCGACTCGTGGGGTCGGTTCCAGTGGAGCGACCGTGTATCGGTCTACTCCGGTCCTTGGGTCCTGACGGCTCAGGGTACCGAAAAGGTTGGGGAGTGTGGACGGGGTCGCACGAGACGGGACTGACGTCGAGGTGGGGCGGGACTCATCTCTACCCGTCGGTAGGAATCGATGGGGCACCGTATGTTGGGGCTCGGACCCGGGTTCACCTTCCCTGTTCTGTTCTCGCCCGACGTTTTAAACCCCGAAGATCTTTTCCTTTTTACTTTTTTACTCTGTTACGATTCTCGACCAACGTTGCGGGGTAAGACGAGACGTAGAATGTCCCCGTGGATGTTTTTTCTTGTGCTAGTCTCGAGTTGTTCTCCGGTCCACCCTCCTACCCTCCAACTTTTCCTCCGCTATACCCGACACGCCAATCCCTTCAGTCTCGATCTTCCGGAACCAGAAATGTCCATTTCTTTGACTCCATGTACCTCCCCTTCCCTGGGTGGGTTCCGGTGTTCACTCAGACACCGGTGTGGTCCAGGGGACTGGGTATCCAATCAAAAGGGTCTAGGCCTTCTTACTTCCCGGGCCTCGTCTACGACGAACCCTATTTACTTATGACTTACTTGGTCCCCTGGGTAGTGGAGGTCTCGACTTCTTCTCCTCGTGTCTTCGGATGCGTCGCGAAGGTACCCCTGGGGTCAGAGGGAGATCAGAGAGTGAAGGTGTCTCTTCTGCCTCTTCTGCATCCGTCCTCCCTCTGGGAGGTAAGTGGTTTCGAGTCCGAGATGGTCCTCGGTTAGTGTCGGGGCCTTCCTCCGTCTTTGAAACCAAGGGGACCGTTGCGTCTGTTTCCGGAGACGAGTCGTGTCGTTAGTCGACCTTATCCTACGTCTGGTATAAGGTGGGTAAGTGAGTCCCGAGAGGCAAGGAAAAGAATATTCCTCCCTTTGTGGGGTAGGAAAACCAAAATCGAGGGCTGGAGGTCGGTGTGGAGACCCGTGTAGAGTCTAGTCCTCCTCCCCATCCCTACCCGGAGATTTAACCCCCGAATCCCGTCATCAACTCGGGATAGGATAGACCCCCGTCCCCCACGAAGGGTCCACCGAGTGACCATTTCTTAAGTAGACAGTTTTTTTTTTCTTAAGTAGACAGAGACGGTTACGTCCTCTGAGTCCAAGCTAGGGACTCAGCCCTTCTAGGGGACCTCCTCCCGTACCGTTGGGTGAGGTCATAAAACGGACCTCTTAGGGGTACCTGTCCCCTCGCACTACCCGATTTCAGGTACCCCAGTGTTCTCTAAGTCTATCCTGACTCGTTGAATTGTCATTGTTGTGGGTGGTCGGATAGACGTCCCCAGGAGAGAACGGTCCACACACGGGGACTCAACTCGGCCCCCGGATACACCGGAGTCGTGTAGTTCGGGGGGTGGGGTCTGGTGAGGGGTTCTCCGGTACGGTCGACGGACCGTACCTCGGTGTCCTCACGGTCCTTCCCGCCGTGTACCGGGTCGGGTCGGGCTCGTCATTAAGTGTTGACCTAGACTCGTGTAGAGTAGTGGAAGGAGGACCTCAGAGTAAAAGAGGTAGACATTCCACATTTTAGATTCTGGATGCCAAGAAACCTTCTTACCGAGGGACAGGTATGAGTGGTTTTTGACAGACTCCTCTCCTGTGTCCTTCGTCGAATTGAATGTGATGAAAGTTTTCCAACGGACCCCATGAAGGGACCACCAAGTCACCGTTTCTGAGGTTCGAGGGTTACGGCCCCCGGGTCCAAACTAAAGATCAGTCCATTGATCTAGGGTGTACGACGATTCTGGGCCGTACCGGTTTGTTTATCTAATTATATTTACAATTTTCTTTTGTTTCTTTCGTTCCAACGGACCGGGAACCAGGTCTCAGACCTTTATGTATTTTGTGTGGGTAGGTGACCTTAACAGAGAAACATGTGTGGAACTCTTCTGCTTTCTTTTAGTATTCTTTTGACTACCTGAGACTTTTATCGAAGGATTATGTTGGAGGTCGAGTCGGTGGAGGTCCGATTCGGTCTTGTAGGGGCGAGGGAGTAGGTCTGAGGTCGGGTCGTCCCTGTTCATACACGTTACAGGGGTATCTTCCTAGGGAACAGTGAGTCCCTCCTCAGTTAATAAGTCTCTAAAGTCCTTCTGAAAGGTGTAGCTGTCAGTCTTG
This sequence comes from Capra ibex, assembly GCA_006410555.1. NCBI lineage: Eukaryota > Metazoa > Chordata > Mammalia > Artiodactyla > Bovidae > Capra > Capra ibex. The sequence continues at coordinate 2,603,724 of SJYO01000233.1, read as the reverse complement.
TTTTTCTCTCCAAAAAGTCCTTCGAAGAATTAAGAGTCTTTTCAGATTGATAACCCAGGTTTGGATACACGTAAGTGATACGAAAGTCGAGATACTAAGGAGTTCGTGGATTGTTTTTTTGGAAATTTTTTTTTTTTTTCTATCATCTTTTCCCGTAAGGGACCTCCAAGTTCCCAATCCGAAGGTTCGAAAATGACGTCTCCCGAGTCCGAGTTAGGGACCAACCCCTTGATTCTAGGGTGGCTTTTCCTTCTTTGGGACATCGAGAGGTCCTATGTCGACGAAGGGAGTGGGGTAGCGGGGTGTGGGTAGTCAGGGACGTGAAACAGGTGAGGAGGAGCAGTAGGTGAGAGAATAGACAAGGGAGAACAGGAAGGTCCGTGGGTTCAAATCCGGGTAGGAAAGAGTCGTCCCGGTGGGTTGTCGGACGGGTGACCGGAAACCCGACGTCGAAACGGGAAGGTTGGGTAGGAGGGTGGAGGTCTTTAGTCTAGTGTAGTAAGGGTTGGGTAGTGGGACGTCACCAGGAGTAGCGGCAGGTCTGTTCTACGTTGAGCACCGGGGACACGACGTCCAAGACCCGGACAGACACCAGAGGAAACAAAAAGAAGAACAGGGGTCGCACGTGTCGTTTGAAGGCGGTGAGGTTTCGTGGGAGGATAAAGTGTAGAGACACAAAAAAAGAAACGTAAACACCAAGGGAGACAGACCTTACGGGAAAGACTTCGGGGGTTGCAACCTACCTCTATTGTCGACTGAAAGGACTTTCGAGTCACACGTGGTCCGAGAGACGATTCGGGAAACGTCCGTGATGAAGTAAATAGGAGTGGTTCTGGGATACTCCGTCCATGAATTGCGTCGGAGAAATGCCCACTTCTCTTTACCCTAGACTCTATACTTACTTCGACCTTCTTCAGTGTACCAACTGTTCCTCTCCTCGATCTTATCTCTAGGTATATAGACTGAGACGAAAACAAGTCAACAAGTCAGCACAGACTGAGAAACGGTGGGGTACTTGATGTCGTGTGGTCCGAAGAGACAGGAAGTGGTAGAGGGTCTCAAACGATTTTAAGTACAGGCAATTTAGCCACTACAGTAGGTTAGTAAAGTAGGAGACAGTGGGGGAAGAGGAGAACAGGAGTCAGAAGGGGTCGTAGTCTCAGAAAAGGTCACTCAGTCGAGAAGTGTAGTCCACCGGTCTCTTAACGTCGAAGTCGAAGTCGTAGTCAGGAAGGTCACTTATAAGTCCCAGTTAAAGGAAATCCTAACTGACCAAACTAGAGGAACGACAGGTTCCCTGAGAGTTCTCAGAAGAGGTCGTAGTGTCAAGTTTTCGTAGTTAAGAAGCCACGAGTCGGAAGAAATACCAGGTCGAGGGTATACATATGTTGATGACCTTTTTGGTATCGAAACTGATGTACTTGCAAACAGTCGTTTAGACTGAGCATCCACCGGGGTTAGGAGACACGGGGTGGGTGTCGGTCCTTGTCACGGTGATACCATCCCTTGTCTTTTGTGTCAAACAGGGGTCGTCGCTGGGAAGGAAGACCCGGAAACCCTTATTGGACGGAGACTTGCGGAGACCCCTCCCGGTCGGACAAGGACAGACTCAAACGGAGGTCGGGACGTGAGGGTGTTGATGTGTCGTGTTGGAGAAGTTCATATGTTTCTCAGACTCAGGGGTCGAGTCCTCGTCTCGAGACCTTAATTTTAATGACCGGGTAGTGACTGAGAGTCGTTACAAAAAGTCCTTCAGTTTTGAGACCGAATCCTGGTCCCCTGGTGGTGTTAGACCATGGTCGAGTAGAAAAGTTGGAAATAAAGAGGGACGTAGGGACAGGGGTACGTACACACAAAATTGGTGTTATGTGACCATGTATGGTGGGACGGCACAACCAAGAGTGATTTTCAACGGTAAATGATTCGTGGAGGATGCTCAGTACGGGACTCGGTTTGTGAATTGATCGTAGAACACAGGGATTTTAAGTAAGTAAGTTAATAGGTAGTGTATGGATGAATTGTAGAAAATCCACGGGACTTTACACCTCGCTTGTACTCCAATTTTTGTCTTCTGTCCCTGAAGGGACACCGGGTCACCAATTCTTAAGCGGAAGGTTACGTCCCCTGCGTACAACGTCTTGACTCTAGGGTGTACGGTGCCCCGTTGATTCAGACTCATGGCGTTGATGACTCGGGTTTGGAATCGATCTCTCTACGGGTCCGCGTGTTGGTTCTAGGGTGTCCTGTGTTAATCCTGGCCTACGTCAGTTTATTTATTTGTTTACGGAAAAATTTATATTATTTTCTATTTACCAATGTTTGACACTATTTATAGTACTTCTTAATACTCCACCTTCATCTCTTGTCACGTCACCCCGACCCCTCCCTCCATTGATTGGTTTGACTCAACATTTCTTACTCTTCCTAGAGTCTGTCGTTTTTCGGTCCCTTTCTCTTAAGCTTCGTCTTCCTTAGTCAAGTCAAGTCAAGTCAAGTCAGTGAGTCAACACAGGCTGAGAAACGTTGGGGTACCTGATGTCGTGCGGTGCGGAGGGACAGGTAGTGGTTAAGGGTCTCGAACGAGTTTGAGTATTGGTAGCTCAACCACTACAGTAAGTTGGTAGAATAGAAGACGGAAGAGGACGGAAGTTAGAAAGGGTCATAGTCCCAGAAAAGGTTACTCAGGCAAGAAGTGTAGCCCACCGACTTCATAACCTCAAAGTCGAAGTCGTAGTCAGGAAGGTCACTTATAAGTCCTGACTAAAGGGAATCCTACCTGACCAACCTAGAGGAACGTCAGGTTCCCTGAGAGTTCTCAGAAGAGGTTGTGGTGTCAAGTTTTCGTAGTCGAAAGAAATATCAGGTTGAGAGTGTAGGTATGTAGTGATGACCTTTTTGGTATGGAAACTGATCTACCTGAAAACAACCGTTTCATTACAAAGACGAAAAATTACACGACAAATCCAACCAGTATCGAAAAGAAAGTTTCTCGTTCGCAGCAAATTAAAGTACCGACGTCAGTAGTGGACGTCCAGGACCCTATCCCTTCCTAAACGATTTAGTTGTCTCTCTTCTTCATTTGCTCGGTCCGAGTCCTACCGTCACCGATCTCATTCGGGGGGAGACCCATGTGAGAGAGGAAGACGAACTCGGACTATTCCCATCCGGTCTAATATCTCTCTTTTTGGGAAGCCTACCTCTGTCCGATGAACGATCGTACAATCGACTAGAATAGTGGTAGGGGTCCTTCGTTCGTTCCGAACACCGGGAGTAAGACAGGGAGTCTTGGTCTCCGTGAACCATACGACTCAGCGGATTCCCATCTCTCTTGTGCCACCTTGATCTTGATCTTAGTATCATGCACCGACAAACTCCTAATGACTCGACTTTTGGGACGACATGACTACTTCTGTGACTCCAGGCTCTTCTCTTTTCCTACACGGGTACAAGTGTACGACTCATTCGCTACCTCGATCTTGGTCCTCAGGGTCGTCGAAGGCGAATACTCGAACGGTGCGTCGGAGGGAACTCTTTCTGTCGGTTCCCCTGTTTCCACTCCGACCGGAACCGCCCCCACGCCCCCCCAGTCCCCTCCTTCCGTTCCTGTCCCGTCGGGACGGAGGAAGGAGGACGGGGAGAGGTCGAGGGTCGGGAGGGTGACGGACACCCACGTCGTTTTGGACGGTTTGGTCACGGACACGGGCCCGTTCGCCGTCCCGTGTCTCAATCTCCGTGTCCATCCGACGTCTGTGGTTCTCGATTCCCGGTGCCACCGAAGGGACCTAATCCTGAGACGCGAAGGTCACGTCGCCCGGCCCGAGTTAGGGACCAACTCCTTGATTCTAGGGTGTACCGTGTCAGTTATTTTCTCTCTCTCGATTCTCTGTGCCTCCTGTGTCTCGTCGAGGAGACTCTACACGGTCGGTCCGGTGTACCCGTGACGGGGTCCCGGTCGTCACTTGGCCAGACAGTGGGTCTTAGTCGGTGTCGACCGGTAGACCGTGTTTCGGGACGGGAGACGAAGGGGAGGGCGAGCTCTGTGAGTTTACATTCGATAGTCTCGGTGGTCCTGTTCTCTGGGTCCTTGAATGGACCCTCCTGTCCTTCGTCCTTTTGCAGAGGGGAGGGTCGGTGTCGGTGGTCCTAATTCAGGGCGGTGAGGACCGGAACAGCCCCTGTGTGTACGAGAGTTCCCTGTAGGACGGGAGGGGGGTTGACGTCACTTTTTCACGGTCCTCTATCGACTCGTGTTTAGTACTGACAACCCCCACCTCCAGTTCTGTGCCCGTACGGAGCCATCGAGACCTCGGGTCTCTGATAACTGTGAACTGAGACGAGACATGGGGACCCTGAGGTCTGTGAGACCTCGGGACTCTGAGAACACCTGGACCCTTTTAGACGGGAGACCCCGAAGTCAGAACGACGGAAAGGGTACCCCAGCAATCCAGTTGAGGTAGCAAAGTCCCTCGGAACTTTAAAACGAGAGTGGGGGTGGTAGTGACGTGGAGAGTGGTGGAGGACGGGTTTCCTTTTGTATTTTCCAATGGGGGTAGTCACACGTCCGGGGGTGACCTGTCCCGACCGGAGATACGGTGCCCCGTGGACCGACCTTGGACAAGACAGTTGTGATCACGGTCGGTCCTAACACCCCGGGGGACCCGTCTCATACTCCCTTAACTACTAAGATAGTTGAAAAGGGTTCACGAGTCTTGGGTCAAGTCTTTGGTGAGAGTTCCGGACATTCTGGGTCTTCGGTGCGAGAGTCGTTCTTCCTGGAGGCTGTAGTCAGACCCGGAAACTAGAACCCTGTGTACCCAGTCCGTCCGTGGGGTGTTTACAGTCCCTGTTAGGAGTATAGAGTTGACTTCCGTTTTCCTCTACTACTCTACCAATCTATCGTAGTGACTGAGTTCCCTGTACTTGAACTCGTTTGAACCCTTCCTGTCCCTTCGGACCACACGACGTCGGGTACCCCAACGTTTCTCAACCTGTGCTGAATCCCTGATTTGTTGTTGTTGTTTAAGAGTATAGAGTTGGTTAGGGGAAGGAACCATCTACCCCTCTTCCTCCGGGTCCCTCTCCGTCCCTGGCCGGGTTCCAGTGTGTCGTTCCGGCACCGTCTCCACCTTGGAGGTGGGTCTGGACTGGGGCTCGGGTCTCGAAGGTCGTGGACGGCGGAGGATACCGTGTCTGTTAAAGGGTTTAAGTTTTAGTACGTAGGGTGTCTCCTTAGATCTCTGTGGAAGGAGCGGTGACGAACCTTTGACGGTCTCTGACCATGATTCAAGACGACAAGCTATGTCTAGTGCACATATGGACGACACAAGCGCAGACACAGGGTCGTGTACCCAGGCACGTACCTCATGTCGTGCTTAAGTCACGTTTGACCTACGGTTGAGTTCCGAGTCACCTCCCGTCAATGGACCGTCAGATCACCAATTCTGAGGTACGACTGTGACGGTTCTCGGACCCACGTTAGGGACCAGTCCTTTGATTCTAGGGTGTTCGGTGCGTCATGGTGAAATTTTTTTTCCCACCTTCCTCTTTTTTCTGAGTTACCTCCTTAATTAGGTGAGGCTCCGGGTTCGTGACTCCCACCCTCATCTCGACCCCCACCGTCTCGTCCTTTATCGTCTCTCTCCGTCTTTTTCGAGTCCTAGGTTCGTCCAACACATCTTGTTCGTCCGTGTGACACCCGGGTGTCGAAGTCTTTAGGACCCGGGGTTTCGCTCTGTCCAGAGGGGGTTAGTGGAGCTTGCATACCTGGACTTCTGAACACATGCACAAGGACACTGAACCGTTCCGGTGGTTCGGTCGGTGAGACAGCAAATAAGCCAGTGAACGAGGGAACGAGAGGTTTTGAATGTCCGACTTTTAGTCACCGACTTTTAGTCACAGTCATTGTCAGCAGAGGGTAAACGGTCAGTCACGACGGTCTCGGTCTCCGACTAGGAGTGTCCTGGAGACTGGTCCTCAACTCGAGGATTTCACACTCCTGAACTCGACTTTAGTCACCGTTCGGTGAAGAGAATTCTGAGTGTTGGCGTAAACATTTTATCTCTACCACTACGGAGGAACGGGAGGGAATCCCTTACGAGACTTTCAGTATATGTCACTACCTACACTTGTACGGAACATTTAACATTTCACGGTTTCTCTATATTCTCTAATAAGTATTGTTATTATAACGGTAGTGATCGGAGTGACCGGAGGTCTATTGAAACAACAAGTCACCGGTTCAGCACAAGCTGAGAAACGCTGGGGTGCCTGACGTCGTGTGGTCCGAAGGGACAGGAAGTGATGGAGGGTTCAAACGGTCTCAATTACAGGTAACTTAGTCACCACGGTACGTTGGTAGAGTATGTGACAGGAGAAGAAGACGGAAGTCAGAAAGGGTCGCAGTCCCAGAAAAGGTTACTCAACCGACAAGCATAGTCCACCGGTTTCATAACCTCGAAGTCGAAATCATAGTCATGAAGGTTACTCATAAGTCACAACTAAAGGAAATTCTAACTGTCCAGACTAGGGGACTGACAGGTTCCCTGAGAGTTCTCAGAATAGGTCGTGATGTCAAGCTTTCGTAGTTAAGAAGCGTGAGTCGGAAGAAATACCACGTCGAGAATGTAATCATGCACTGATGATCTTTCTGGTATCGGAACTGATGTGCCTTGAAACAACCGTTGCACTACAGAAACGAAAAATTGTGTCAGATCCATCAAATCTCCAACAGTATCTCTTAAGGTTGGAGATTTACAGTCACTAGTAGTAGTAATAACGGTGGTTGTTATTAATTGTGGATAGTCAACTTTTATCGTTGGGTGAGGTCATAAGAACAGACCTCTTAGGGTACCCGTCTCCTCGGACCACCCGATGTCAGGTACCCTAACGTTTTCTCAGTCTGTGCTGACTCGTTGATTGTGTATTGTGTAGTCAATACTCTGTGAACTGAGCCTGTGAACATAGAGTCCGTGTCAGGAGACGAGCAACGAACGAAAGAGGGTAAAGTCGAGGTATTGGAGACTTCACTCTTGATAATAACCCAGGTAAAATGTCTACCGTTTCGAATCCGTGTGTCGTTATTTCATAGAGTAACTTTAGGTGTGTCATCCACCACCTCGTCCCCGGATGTGGGTTCAGATAGAATCAGATCTCAAGGTCGAGTAAGATGACGGACCACCTTCGGATAACGGAACAATTTCGATGAGGGGTAAATGATTTCGGACAACACCGGGTTTCCCTATACTAGTGAAGAGACTGGGAACGTCCTCCTTGGGGACTGTACCCATCCTGACCGACTAAGACAGGAGGGACAGACTGTTTACTCCGTTGACTGGAGGTCCTGTTGAACAGTTGGTACATAAAATCCGGTGACTAGTATGATGGCGTCCTTATATTTCCTGAATCCTCTCGCCTAGGTCACCCCCTTTGACTTCGGGTCTCTCCCTTTCTCTGTACGGGTCCAGTAAGCAAGTTTGGAAAGGGTTCTGGACACGTATACATTCTGTGTGTATACTTTTTTCGTCACACCCCAAAGGAACCACTAGGTCACCAATTCTTAGGTGGAAGGTTGTGTTCCCTGAATCCAAGTTAGAGACCAGTCTCTTGATTCTAGGGTATCCGGTGTCCCGGTGATTCGGCACACGGTGTTGATTTCTTCGGGAGTGTACGGAGTTGATCTCTTTCGGGTGTGGGAAGTTGTTTCTTGGTCGTGTCGGTTTTGTGTCTTTTTCTTTTCTTTCGTCACAGATGAGAAGATCAAAAGATTACGACGAGGGGGTGGGGGGCGGGTTAGGGTGGAACCGTAGGTCCCGGTCGCCGACGGTGGTGGAAGGATCAGAATCAAGGGTCAAATCGTTTGCTCCTTTGATGGAACCGGTCATTTCTCAAGATCTCCGGTTGTGTCGACGGGGTCCTGGTGTATTTCGGGTCCTCCGGTCAGAGGCACGGGACGACCTCCAGACCTCCATTTCTACCACGAGTGTGACATAAGTGTCCCAACACGGTGGTAGTGGTGATTAAGGTCTTAGGACCAATAAGAATCGTTCGGGGCTCGACATCAGGGGTCGCGGGGATCCTTGTGTCCCGAGGAGGGACCAAACCGGGTCTGCGGTGAAAAGACCCTTTCCGGTCCCACGGGGATCCTTCTTGAAGAGACACCGTCTTCACCTCGTTTTACATTTGTGAGTCGCCTGTGACACAAGGTCAATCACTTTGTTTCAACGCCTGACAGACCCTTTCCCCGGGTGTGTACTCCGGTCGGGTTCGGGCACAGAGAAGGATCGGAACAGAGAGATCGACGAGAGTTACGTCGCTAACAAATCCACGGACCGGAGTCAAAGGGGTGCACGTCCGACTTTGCACTCGGAGGTTGTGGGATGTCTCCCTAGGGAGGATTGTTTACCGATTAGAGAAGGTGGAACAGTCCTTTTTTTCCGGTTGGAGAATACAGTTGCTTCTAACCGTTCTTGTCGTCAGACCCCGACCCGATCCCTTACGAGTCTAAATCTTGACCACTCCTTCCAAAAAAAGACCCCGGAATCCTTCGAACCCTTACACACTTGACCCCTGTACTGAGGGTGCAAAACCCGACTTTTCCCCCAGGGTCTCAGTCAGGAATCTCGGTAGTCGTGACCCGTTGTCCTTCTTTCTAGTCCTAAGCGACCAAAGACAGAAGATGGAAACGACGGCGAGTAATCGACACACTGGAACCTCTTCAGTGAATGGAAGAGACTCGGAGTCACTTGGGTAGGTGTCTTACCCCTATTTATATCGGAGACACGGAAGGGGGAGTCCTAATACCCCTTTTAGACTACTCTACTACTTATCTTTTCAGGATCAGGGTAGGGTACTTTCTTAAGGGGGTGGGAAGAGGTGGAGACAACTGGGATCTCTTTACGACCTTAGGGAGGTTCTTTTCAACCTTTTTAAGTCCCTAGGGTCTCTGTTCTCCCCGGTGTCTTCCTTACGACTTGTAGACACAGGACATACCTACTGGAAACACTTCGGACCGGGGAGAGGGGCTCTGTCGGGGAGATCGAGAGTCCCTTCGGTCCCTGTTGTCAGACATAAGTGTAGCCCTTCTCCGACTCCCCGTCTGTCCCCTCGGTCTTAGTCGTAAAGACTCGGTAGTTCCATTGTCCTTAGCGACCTGCTCTCGTCCCTCCTCCGACAACCACCAGTCCGTCCCCTCCCCACAGGAGGACAACTCAGAGGAGGTGGAGGTAGGGAGGACGTTTTTGGTCACTACAGTGGAAAGTACACTGTTGAGCTCGACACAGTAAAAGAAGGAACCATTTACCCCCACTATTTCGGAGACTGTGTGGCACTCAGGTCAAGTTATTTGCAAGGACAGTAAGAGGGAAGGAAACTTTGGACCCTCTGAGGGCCATGGTTGTAGTAGAAGGAGGTTAAAAGGTGGACTCAATAAACTTCTTTTTTAGACTTCCGTGAAAGTCCTGTCTCGGGTCCGAGACTCCCGTATCAGGTAGACGACTGTTCCACCTACTCTAGGCGTCACACACCTTCCCCGTCCCCCTTCCTTTCTCCGGAGAGGTACCCTATCTCCAGGTACCCCTCCCTTACCTCTCAGGATGACGAGTGTTCTGAGAAAGGTCTTTGTCAGAAGCAAGGAACTCGAGCAAGACGGACCTCCCTTCGGAGAGGAGACTCGTTTCCTGACGTCCCCTCGTGAGAAGGATAGTAAACGGGGGTCCTTACTTCCTGACTGTGGTGACCCACGGGTGTACCGGAAAGGGTGGGAGATGTACCGCGGACCCTCTTTTCCATTCCCTGGACCCGTAGGTCCACGTTGACCTCTACTAGTCTGGAGAAGTGTAGAGACTTCTCTTATTGTGTCTTACCCCTCCCCCACCCGAAGACACTTCGGACTTTCTACCGACCGAAGGGACGGGGTGGGGTCGAGAAAGCGAGACCGGTCTGACTTGGTGAGGTCGAAGAGGGAAGGTTGCGGAAAAGGGTTCGTCGAGGGAGAGGGCCTCTCGGGAGGGACTTGGGTGACGGGGTCAGGTCGGGGAAGGTTTCGGATCTCGGTACGGAAGAGGTCCTTCGTGTAAGACCGACGACCCGGGGTCCCGGGTCCGACGGGGAAAGGGGGCCCACAGTCAAAGGGTAGGGAGAGGCTGCCACTAGACGTGAGAACCGACACAGAGCCGGTGTGGACGTGTGTAACTAAAGGGGAGACCCCCCGTGCCTCGAGTGTCTGTACTTGAGTTTACGGTGGAAACGGTGAACAATCGGTGGACTAGTACCCTGTCAGTGAAGAGAGACTCGGAGTCAAAGGAGACCTTTTACCACTCTTAGTATGGGTAAGGTATCGTAACAACGTTAATTTACTCTGTCACTGGTAAGTCCCGAGTCCTGTCTCGGACCGTGTCACACCCTCGAGTCTTTGCACTGAACAAACGATACCACTGGAAAGCCTATCCAAGTACTTACTAAAAGGAAACGTAGAGGACTTTCCGGATGGTGTTTTAGCATACGCACAAATCAGTGAGTCGGTACAGACTGAGAAACACTGGGGTACTTGACATCGGACGGTCCTAGGAGACAGGTACCTTAAAAGGTCCGTTCTTATGACCCCACCCAACGGTAAAGGAGGAGGTCCTCTAGAAGGGTTGGGTCCCTGACTTAGACCCAGAGGACTTGACACCTGTCTAAGAAATGGCTGACTCGGTGGTCTTGGTATATGGTTTACCTAAAGATACGTCCGCCTAGACGTCCGTGGGACTCCTTCGGAAAGGGTCACCGTGTCATGTCTCATTGGACCCGAACTGACGGAGACGTCCAGTGTTCGACACAGTGCCTCGTCGTGCGTTCATCTGTCTCTTCGGTGAACTTGAAGACTAGTCTCCGTCACCTGTATCCTAGTCTCCCGTCCGAGACTTCGGTCCGAGGAACTTGAACTTGGGCTCGAGGAGGAGAATGAGTCATATACTGGAAGTGATCGACACGGAACCAAAGGGGTAGATATTTTACCCCTCTCATTAACATGGATGGATTTCCTCGTAGACCTCCTAATTTACTTTAATGTGTACTTTTCGTTATCTCCCTGAAGGGACCATCAGGTCACCGATTTTGAGGGGTGAGGGTTACGTCCCCGGGTCTAAATTAGGAACCAGTCCCTTGATCTAGGGTGTGTAGCGTTGATTTTTAAGTGTACAGCGTTGGTTTCTAGGGAGTGCGGTCTCACTTTTAACTTCTAGAGTGTACGATATTGATTCTGAGCCACGTCGGTTCATTTATTTATGATTTTTCTTTTCTTTCCCTTATCTTGTACGAGTAGTATTCCTTTCATTGAGTTATTTGTAATGGATAACAAAAGTAACAACTATAAACATAAGGACAGTGACTTCTCCTCCCCGATGCCAAGGCACGTCCGGATATTCGACGAGTGAGAGGATATTGGGTTCTAAGGTGCTTGTACGAACGTATAAGAGTACCGAGACAGACGGTCGTCGGAAGGTGAGGAAGAAGATTGCTCTCGAGACGAGGAGGTAAACGATGTGTTCCTCCGTGAATTGGGTCCGGACCGGTGATATCCCTTACCGGGATTAGGGGATCGTTGTTACTGACTTGGTTAGTCTTAGTAAGGGAACCCAACTATATATCTAGGATCATCTTTTTGGTGGTAGTAAGCTTTTGGATTCTAGTACCGTAGACCAGTGTATTGAGGTACCGTTTATCTACCCCTTTTTGACATTTGTCACTGTCTGAAATAAAAGAACCCGAGGTTTTAGTGACGTCTACCATTAACGTCGGAACTTTAATTTGCTGCGAACGAGAAACCTTCTTTTCGATACTGTTTGGATCTGTCACATAATTTTTCGTCTCTGTAGTGAAACTACTGTTTCCAGGTGTCAGTTTCAATATCAAAAGGGTCATTAGTACATGTCTACACTCTCAACCTGGTATTTCTTCCGACTCGTGATTTCTTAACTACGAAAACTTAACACGATCCGTTCTGAGAACTCTCTGTGAACCCGACGTTCCTCTAGGTTGGTCAGCTAGGATTTCCTTTAGTTGGGACTTATAAGTAACCTTCCTGATTACTACTTCGACTTCGAAGTTGTGAAACCGGTGGACTACACTTCTTGGATGAGTGACCTTTTCTGGGACTCCGACCCTCCCGAAGGGAACATCGAGTCGGCCATTTCTTAGGCGGACGTTACGTCCTCTGGACCCAAGCTAGGGACCCAACCCTTCTAGGGGACCTCTTCCCTTTCCGATGGGTGAGGTCATAAGACCGGACCTCTTAAGGTTCGTGACATATCAGGTACCCCAGCGTTTCTCAGTCTGTGCTGACTCGTCGAAAGTGAAAGTGACTTCGACCCTTTGTAAGTCCCGTTCTCCTCTTCCCCGTTGTCTCCTACTCTACCATCCTACCGTAGTTTGTCTGTGCTCGAACTCGTTTGAGGTCGTCTATCACGTCCTGTCCCTCCGGACCACACGACATCAGGTACCCCAGGGTTTCTCAGTCTGTACTGAATCACTGACTTGTTGTTGTTGAAAGAGAAACCCAACGATTCGATCCCGTCACCAGTCGGTCAAGGAGTCTTCCTGTCTCCTCTCTGTTCGACACTACCTCTGTCTACCTCCTAGATGGACCAAAGAGTAGGATGCTCAGGTACTTGACGGGTCCTAGGTAAGTTCAGGAAAAGACCAAATTCAGTGGAACTTATCTCGAAAACAGTGAACAAAGGCTTTTTCGGTCCAGGTTAATATATCCGGGATTGGTTCTATGTCAGACTCGACCGGCAACCGTCCCGTCCCGTCGTCGTCATAATTCCGACGAGGACACACAAGGTCGTGTTAGAAATAATAGACGCGATGTTTCCTGTCAGACGTTTCGTACAAGAGTACTTAGTAGGACTAGGATACCAGAAGGCTGTGACGGAGGGTCTCGGGATACTCGGACGTCTACGTGGAGGTTCTTGTGGGTATCTCTCTGAAAGGACCACCAGGTCACCAATTCTCAGACGGAAGGTTACTTCTCCTGTACCCAAGTTAGGGACCAGTCCCTTGATTCTAGGGTGTCCGACGTCCCATTGATTCGGACTCGTGGTGTTGACCTCTTTCGACCGTGCGATGTCGCTTCTGGGTCGTGTCGGTTTTCTTTGTGGTTTTGTCGGTACCTTGTTTCCCGTCATTCCTCCCGTCGTTCTAAGATCCACTGACGACGTTTGAGTTGGTGTCACCAAGACAAAGTCTACGAATACATAGCCCTAAGATGACGGAGGTTTCTACACTTTATGGACTAAGATTACCTACGAGTTTTCTCGTAATTCTCCATTGATTCCGACTACACAGGTAGAGGTAAGAGGTTTTTTCTTTTGGCTCCGGGTCTTACCCCTTCACTACTCTGGTTCCAGTGTCTCGTTCAGTCACAGTCTCGTTTCTGAACTTACGTCCCGAGACCTGAGCGTCCGTCTTACTTAAGGTGACGTGGTCCGACGGACACTTTTAGATAGTAGAGAGTGTGAAGGACACAGGAGACCATTTGACTACCGTCAATTATAGAAGATCACGTACGCACGATTCAGTGAAGTAAGTACAGGTTGAGACGTTGGGATACCTTACATCGGGTGGTCCGAGGAGACAGGTACCCTAAGAAGTCCGTTCTTATGACTTCACCCAACGGTAAAGGAGGAAGTCCCCTAGAAGGAGTGGGTCCCTAACTTGGGTTCTGAGAACGCAGAGGACGTACCCGTCCGTGCAAGAAATGGTGATCACGGTAGACCAAGATATCAGAGTGGAAAGAGTCTAGACCGGGGAGGTCCTAGCGGACGGAGACTTGGACTGAGGAATCTCCCGAAGGTCTTCGAGTTCCTTGAACACCTTATTTACAATGCTGGGTTTAAGTTGGAAGAAGAGGTGGTATGTGTGTATGTGAGTCAAGGGGAAGAGGGGTGGGTAAACGGGTTTACAGTCCGTTTCGGGTCGTCCGGCGGAGGGCCCTTGAGTATTAGGTGGAGGAGACAGGTTCGACACGACACTGACGTCTGTCTCCTAAGGAACAAGGGTCACGAAGGACGGGTCTCTGGAGGTACCCCGGGCACGCGACCGGCCTTTCTCGGTTTAGTAAGGAAAGTTGACCTCGATTTCGGTGGACTTAGGGACGGTGGGGACCCTCGTTGTACGAGGGTCGAGACGAACCGTAAATAAGATAGACGGGACCAGACAGGTCGGGGTGGAGTTGTGGGTGTCGGCGACGACGGATGTGTGTGTGTGTGTGTGTGTGTGTGTGTGTGTGTGTGTGTGTCCTCAAGGGGATCCCATGTCTCCACGAAATACAGATTAGTTTTTAGTTTTGGTCTCACCCTACAGGGACCACCAGGTCGCCAATCCTGAGACGCGAAGGTGACGTCCTCCACACCCAAACTAGGGGTCAACCTCTTGATAGTAGGACGTACGTGCTCCGGTCTTTTGTGTGTCTCTTTTGTCTCCTAAGATCTTACTGCTGTAGTGTTGGGACTGTCAACACGGAATGATTATTGGGGTGTCACTGTACACGGATAATGAGGCGCTAGAGGGGCTGGTCATATTGAAGAACCGAGTCAAGGGAGAGGTGCTGGAGTGGGACGGTCTCAGTGGTCCACCACCTTTCCCCGAAACTATACGGGGTCCGGTCACCAAACACTTCATAGGACGCGTCTCGAGTCCTGTCAAGGTACCGTAACAACCCCCCGAAGATCTTCGACTCCTTAATCGGTCAATCTCAGGGGGTCCGAGTGGGGTTGAAACTGGTACCGACGTTGAGGACATGACAAAACATGTCACTCTAAGAAACCCCAAGTGAACTTTTCCTCTAAAGTGACGACCTTCTAAAGTTTCGTTGAGAAAGTGGGACTGAGGTGGAGACGGAATGGAACTGTTACATATATACTGGAGCTCCGGTTGTCTATCCCTCCATCGACGGGTTCCAGTATATGGTTAGTCACCGTCTTGGTCTTACTTTTGTGAGGGAAGACTTAGATCAGATGTTTGAGGTTCGCCAATCGTTTTCTTTTGGTCCCGGAGTCCAGTCGCCTAGATCGAAGATCCAAGTTCCAGTGAGCGGGGGTTCGTACCACCTACCTCTTCGCTAAACCTGTTTTGTGCGACGGATTGTGTCTCCGTGAATTGCTTATGGGTAAAGTCAGGGAAGGAGTTTTATTCGGATTTGGTCTCTCTTGAGAGTTGTAACGGGGGCAAAAAGTCCGGGTGGTCCTTAGACATCGGATCTGTTTGAGGGTGGAGGGGTCGTCATTTTATGTAATTTTATTGGACTCCCGACTTTCCAGTCAAACAGGTTGGACTCGTCTCCTCCGACCCGGAGACCTTGTGAGTGGGACCGAGGCTGGTGTGGTCGAAGGGGCCCGCCTTCCTGCCGTCAGTCTGTGGACCTTCCTCGTCTGTCACAATCGTGGAGGCATGACTCAAACACCTGGGTCGTACCTCAACCTTTGACTCTCCGACCGTAAACTGAGAGACTCCTTGGAAGTCCTTCGACGACTTGGACAATGTGTCTTTCCGGGCACACTGAGACGCCTCGGTTTCCCTTTCATTGTTTATACTTTGACCTCGCCGGACGTCCCCGGTCCGGTCCTTCCCGGAGCCTCCCATTCCATTTCTTAGGTCAGAGCTCTCAGATTTTCGATGCCCTTTGGTAACTGGACGTCCCAACTCTTACCTGACTTTTGGCCGTTCTCATCGAAGTCCACACACTCAACTCCGACGACACCAACAGACCCCCGTGTACTATTCCTGGGTCCGACCCCACCGCTGTCGTCTGGACCTTGGACCACCGACCTAAGGTCTCGAGAAACTCGTCACCATAGGGGTCTTTACTGGAAGGGTCCATCGTGGTCACCATTTCTTGACCGGACGGTTACGTCCTCTGGATCCTCTGAGCCCGAGTCAGGGGCCTACCCCTTATAGGGGATCTCTTCCTTTACCGTTGGGGGAGGTCATAAGAGCGGACCTCTTAGGGTACCTGTCTCCTCGGACCGCCCGATGTCAGGTATCCCAGCGTTTCTCGGCCTATTCTGACTTCGTTGACTCGTATGTGCGTGTGTACGTAAGGGTCTTTAGTAACCACCTGGACTAGACCCCCCTATTCCTTCTCTTTCCAGACGGATGTGGAGTCCACGGGGAAAGTGTCGTCGGGGGACCAGAGGTGGGTCCTGTTTTGTATCGGTGACAAGAAAGTTGGACCGGATAGGAATGGAGTCAAAGGGGTGGACATTTTATTTGTACCAACCTGAGTCCACAGGGATTCCAGAAATATCGTAATTATAAGACAAGACTCGATTAAGTAAGGTAACAACAAAAACAAAAAAAATTATAAATGAATAAACCGACGTAACCCAGAATCAACACCGTACACCTTAGAAGTAGCGTAGTGTACCCTAGAAAACAACACTACGTGCCCGAATCTCGTCCCTAGTCTGGGTGTAGGGCACGTGACATTCGACCTGAGAATTGGTGACCTGGTGGTCCCTTCAGGGGTGGGTGTCCCATAACTTCTGGGAAAAATTAGTAGAAAGTCGGGGTTGAAGTCCGGACCGGATCATGTGCTACCCGTCTTAGTGACCTCCTCTTTGGAGACCAGGGGACCTAAGTGTGTGAGTCTTGTCATTGGAGGTCCAACCTACTCCACAAAGACGAAGTGTATCTTTTATTCTTAGTTCCCTTCTGGTGGACCCGACTCCAACTTTGTCGTCCTCGTCCGCGGAACAAGGACGAGGGGGTGGGTTCTCCGGAGTCCAGTGCCCGGGACGTCGACATTGTAGACAGTGGGGCATCGAATGTTGGACAAAGGGGTAGATGACAAAGGGCTTCAGGTCAAAGTTGGACCCCCTAGTCGATGGTTCCCTGGACCCTCCGTTACGTCACGTCACCAAATTCGACCCTGAGACGTCGACCCAACTAGGGACCCAGTCCTTCTATGGGACCTCTTCCCATACCGTTGGGTGAGGTCATAAGAACGGACCTCTTAGGGTACCTGTCTCCTCTGACCGCCCGATGTCAGGTACTCCAGCGTTTCTCAGCCTGTACTGACTCGTTGATTGTGAAAGTGGAAGACGTCGGTGTGTCTCAACCAAACTTAAGACCGAAATGGTGAGAGGTCGTTCACCGACCCTCGGAGTCAAAGGAGTAAACCTTTTGTCCTCATTCTCGCAGGTGAAGGTCCCGATTTCCCTCCTAAGTTTCTCTACGACGGACACTTTTTGAGTCGTATCGAGGGATAGTGTTGTTGGGTCCTCTATCGTCGGGGGTAAAGGTCTACACCTGGGACCCTGGGGCCTTCCACTTTCCTGAGTGACTTCTCGTAATCTCTTAGGTACGACCTCACTCTGAGTCTCAAGTCCAAGAATGGACGGTCCAATATGTGAGTAAGTGGTAAACCCAAGGAGGGACACCGAGTCTGTCATTTCTTAGACGGACGTTACACCCTCTGGGTCCAAGTTAGGGACCCACCCCTTCTAGAGGATCTCTTCCTTTACCGATGGGTGAGGTCATAAGAACGGATCTCTTAAGGTACCTGTCTTCTCGGACCCCCCGATGTCAGGTACCCTAGTGCCTCTCAACCTGTGCTGACTCGCTGATTGTGAATGAAAAATCTACTTCTACACTGATTTGTAATATTATTGAACTGGTTTCGGTATCTCCCTTAAGTACCATCTTCTCCCTAAATTTGGGTCCGGAAGAACTACTTTTCGGGCACTAGAGGGGATGTCAATAGGTCTTTCATCTGTACTACCATCTTCTTTCATCTTCGAAGTCTAAAGTCCCGGGAAATTTGGACCTTGTCCCTGTTTACGTTTGGTCCGTCTACCTCTCTCCCACCACTACTTCGATGGAACTCTCCTTTGGTCTTCCTCGGCTACTTTGTTTTCGAAGAAAGAGTCGTCGGGAGTGGCCCCTGGTCCGTCCTCTCCTCCCCGACTGTTCGTCCCGGTAGGCGGGACGGTCCCGACTCGACTCCCGACCTAGATTTGTTTGTCTGTGTCAAGGTCGAACCGGGGGTTGAACAACTGTCTAGGACCTCTCCAGTGTGTGTGTGTGTATGTGTGTGAGTCGAGAGACAAAGAAATCGAGTTCTTCCTCTGTCATATGACTTACCACAGTTCTAGGGAAGGTCGATACCTTCTGATCAGTATTGGTAAGGAGTACTTACGGTCTGAGAGATCGAGTCCGAGACGAGAGTGTTTGAGGGTTTCCCCCGGAGAATTGTCACCGAGGGTATAAAGGTGTTGTCCGTACCCTTTGGAACGTAAGTCGGAGACCGATATATCGGACTAGTGAAAGGGAGTGGAAAGAGTAGACATTTTACCAGAGTATAGAAATCGGACTAGTTGATGCCTTGGACTTCTTGGTTTCTCGAAGGGGTTTCAGATCGTTAGGGGGGTTCCATGACTTGTTTCGTAGGGGCGTCACGGGTGTGGTTCAGGGTGGGAGTTCTAGAAAATTGAAGAGGAAAGGGAGACCGGGGACAGGGTAGACCTGGTTTCCTTTTTGGTTTAGGTTCGAGTACCTACGTTATTGTCATCGTTGTCGAGACTTCTGATCGTCATCTTCGTTGGTGCCAATGTCGATTCTGAGCTGACACGTATACACGGTCCGTGACACGACCGTGTTCTCGACGTGGACCTAAGATAGAATTCATTAGGGGAGGTAGTTGCTCCATTTAGAGTGGGAATCAGATCTAAATGTCTACTCTCTGATTCCAAGTTGGTTCACTTCACTGGACGGGTTCCAGTGTGAGTCTCGTTCACTCATCGTACCGGTGGGTCTGTGTCCGAGAAGTAAACCGTGATCTTCAGGACGAGAATAGGAGCTCCGACACCCCAATAAGTCCCATTGTAAGGTGGTACCCCACACCTGGGTCTATGTCCCCCCGTCACTCATTCCCCTATAGACCGGAAATGAGAGTGGGATTTGGAGGGGTTCATAGATTAGAAACGTCAAAACATAATAATAAGGTTGTACAGGTTGAGTTGAGAGTCCAATCTTGTCAAAAATAGGTTAGTTTTATATTACGTTCGGTTTATACATTAAATTTTAAAAAGTCATCGGTGTAAATTTTCTCATGTTTCCTTGTCCACTTTAATTAAAATTACCATATAAATAAATTGTTATAGTTTTCACAAAAACTCCCTTAGGGGACCTTCAGGTCACCACTCCTGAGACTCAAAGGTGACGAACCTCGGGACCAAGTTAGGGATCAAATTCTTGATTCTAGGATGTTCAGTACGCTACGTCGAGGGAGACGGGGGGGGGGTTTTTTTTGGGATTCATAATGACTTTACAAAATGTTAGAAAAAAAAGTATGATTTAGAAGATTTAGGTCACATATGGACTGCGATTTAAAAGTAGTCAATAAATCTCAGAGAATTGGAAATGTTAACTTTTTCACAAAGGTGTTTGCATTCAAGTGTTTGTCTGTGTCTACAAAAGGTTATTGACCTCATAAGACAAATTTAAAATTCAATAAATTTTCATTTATTCTAACCCTTAAGGACTACCAGGTCACCGATTCTGAGGTACGAGGGTTATGTCCCCCCGGGTCCAAGGTAGAGACCAATCCTAAGATCTGGGAGGTACCACGTATATTCACAAGCCTTCGGAGTGGATTTCTACGGACACTGCGATGTTGACTCTGGGCCGCGTCAGTTTATTTATTTACAAAATTTTAATTTAGCTAATGTTTAAGGTAAGGAGTCACCGTGATCGGTGTAAAGTGCACGAGGTATCGGTGTGCACCGATGACATACCCTGTTGTTTCAGGGTTGTCAGTTCAGGATCTCCCACCCCGACCACCGGAGGTACGGGCATTAGGTCTCGACTCGGAGGATTTCAGTTCAGCTTACAGTTGTCTTGGCCTAAATGAGTAAGGTTGGGGGACGTCTCGGACTACAATCATAGATGGAGTCCACGGAAATATGAGTGCCACGTCCACCGTTTCCCTAGTCACACGGGTACGAGCCTCCTACCGTACCCCCGAGTCTCTCTACCCACTGGTCGGGTTTCAGTGAGTCGACACTGGGTGTCTGACAGACTGAACCTTCGGATTCGAGACAGGGATTTCGGACCGTCGCTGGACCAGAGTCCGTGTCTGAAGATCTCCTTATTTATTCGGAAATGGTGATTTAGGGGGTTGAGGCGTTCAGATCACCGTCTTATACACGAGTGAACGAGTCAGTACAGACTTGAGAAATGTCGGGGTACCTGACGTCTGGTCGTCCGAGGAGACAGGTACCCTAAAAGGTCCGTTGTCGTGACCTCACCCAACGGTAAAGGAAGGGGTCTCCTAGAAGGGTTGAGTCCCTAGCTTGGGCTCAGAGGACGTAACCGCCAGCTCAAGAAATGGTGACTCGGTGATTCCTTCGGGTCTCTTACAGGGGATTGTCCTCAATTCCCAATTTCCTCTCCTTCATCGCACCAGACGTGATCCGCCACCAGGACATACACCCCGAATCCGGTGATCCCATGGCAAGGGTGGTCGGGAGAGTGGGAATGGGCCGTCCTCCGTTTCGGTCGTTCCAGGTGACCGACGAACAGGAGACCCAACCCAGGGGGCTCCGATCGACGGTACGGGAGGGACTGTAGAACGGGTTCTTGTGAGTGGGTCTCCGGGGACCTGATCCCGGTCTCGGACATGAGTGGAGGGTCCCAGTGGAGTCGACCTCAGGTCCCTTTCCCAGGTTCTCCGTCAGGTGGGGGTGGGGATCCTCCTCCCTCCTCGTCCGGGTCCTCCGTCTAAGGTCTCTTCCCTTTCCCACCGTCCCTATCCGGTCTTCTTGGACCCACCAAGGTGAGCAGAGGACCCCTCGTACCGATCGTAAGTCGGGGGAGGGAAGTCGGATTGGCCCGCTTTGAGAGTGGTCAATAATCCAAATTGTTAATTGAGACCAAAGGTGAAGTCGTCCTCCGTCAAGGTCGTCTTTCAGGGTAGACCCCACCCCCCTGAACCTTCCCCTATCTCTCCTTCCCCAACCTCACTTTCCCTCTTTCTCCACCAATCATTTCGGTGGGTGGAGGAGGAAGGGTAGGATGGTCACACCCCGTTGATCTCCCCCCACCACATTCAAGGTATTCCAGCCCCCGTCACGGACCGTGTATCATCCCCGAGTTATTTAAAAATTTTTTAATAAATAAACCGACACAACCCAGAATCAACGCCGTGTACCCTAGAAAGAAACACCGTCCACCCGAGAGATCAACACCATCCGGTCGAATCGATGGGTGGGGGTGATGAGGGGAGCGTACACCCTAGAACCAAGGGGTTGGTCCCTAACCTGGGTGCAGGGAACGGATCCTTCCATCTAAGAATTGGTGACCTGGTGGTCCCTTCAGGGAGTTATTTATAGAAATTAATTGTTTATTCGTCCACTCCACTATCTCCTCTTCATACACACACACACACACACACGTACGTTCACGCACGTGGACGTGTGTACGTGCGCGAGTCAGTACAGACTGAGAGACGCTGGGATACCTGACATCAGACGGTCCGAGGAGACAGGTACCCTAAAAGGTCCGTTCTTATGACCTTATCCAACGGGAAAGGAGAAGGTCCCCTAGAAGGGGTGGGTCCTACCTTGGGAGTAGAGAACGTAGATGACGAGACCGTCTGGCCAAGAAATGGTTAACTCGGTGGGTCCTTCGGGGTTCACCTCCTTTCGTTTTCAACTGAACAGGACCCAGGAACGACTCTGGTTCGACCCGACTTCTGGCCCTCCCGTCAGTGGGTCTTGTACGGTCCTTTACCGAGACTTCAGGGGGTCGGGACCGCGACGGGAAGGCTCGACACTGGAAACATCACGTTAGAAGGGGTATTTGTTCCCCACTACCTATTGTGATGTCACAGTACATGTCCCGATGTACCCCGGTCCGGGTTCGACGACCACACGAGGTACGACGACATTGTGTCAGTACAGAGAGCGACGGACCGTTGTCGAAGAAGAAGAGTCCGGTGGGGGACTTGAGGGGGTGTAGGGTTATAAGGGGACCTAGGGTGGATACACCGGAAAAAAAGAAAGGCCCTTCTTCCTTTCGGGCCCTACTACTGCCAAGGTCGGGTGAGTGTAGGGTGGGTGGACCCTAGTGTATGTGTGGGATCGTTGCCTGACGAGAGTAGACCGCAAGCGAGCAGTAAATATGTGGGGAGGACCCCGGGGGAGGAGTGGGAGAAGGGGGGTAGGGGATTGGGTCTGGATGTTTCCTGGCATCGGGTGGGGTCCGACCACACCTTGAGTGACACCGGTCAAGGGACCCGCAAGAACCCATCCCCGAGGGGGAAGACCTGGAGACGAAGGCCAGACACATTGCTCCTTCACTCTCCCCACCTGATTCTCTAACGAAGGGGACTATAAGTCTCAAAGACTGTAAAGACCCTAGTTAAACTCAAAATTGAAGTCTGTCTGGTCACAAGTCTAGGACCGGTCCATTTGTCCGTCGGAACTACAATGCTCTATCTGAGACTCTATCCTGACGTCTCGGGGCCTCGTGGTCAAGTGGGGCCTGATAAGAGTCGAGTTCGGACCCGTTGCCCTGTTTCCCGGAGGTACGAGTGACCCGGGATGATGGAGGAGATATTTCAGGGTTGAAAGAAAAAGACGGGGGGGAAAGGTCAGAAGAGAGACAGCAAGAGTCGTCGTCGTAGTACTCACTAGTGAGGGGGTCAAAGAAGAAGCATTCTGTTTCAAACTTCGAGTGGGAAGTAGACCTCGTAACTGGGATTCCGGGAAAAAAATTTTTGTTAAAAATAAAATTTTTTGTTTTTTGTAAACAAATAAATGAACCGACACAGTCCAGGATCGAAGTCGTGTACCCTAGGAAGAACGGAGTAACACTACGTGTCTGAGAGATCGACACCGTACACCTCCGAATCAACGAGATACCGTGTACCCTAAAATCAAGGGGTCGACCCCTAGTTTGGACGCAGGGAACGTAACGTTCCGTCTAAGAATTGGTGACCGAGTGGTCTCTTCACCTCTAAGATCTCAGCGAAGACGAAGGTGAGGTGGGAAAGGACGAAGGAAGAGTGTTGAGAGGTTCGAGCGTCGGGTGAGAGGGTAGAAACCGGACTATGAGCAGAGGAACTAGAGGGGTCCCTTATCGACAGAGGGACTGAGGGGGACAGGGGAGGACGAAGTAGGGGAAAGTCGAGATTACAACGGATGTCGTACCTCAGATGTGACTTGTGAGTGAGTTGAGAGAGTCGGCACAGAGAGAGTCTGTGACGAAGGGCCTTCTGTCAGAATGGTCGGGACGATATACTGGAATTCTGGGACGTCTGGTTCCTGGGGAGCGTTACTGAAAAGAGACAGGGAGTGGGAACGAGGGATCGTACCACTCTTGTGTCGCCGATGGACGACTTTGTCGTTCCCATTATTGGTAATCGACTTTTTATTACTTAATATTAGCGAATAATTCCCTGAAGGGTCCACCAGGTCACCGATTCTGCGGTACGAGGGTTTCGTCCCCCCAGGACCAAGCTAGGAACTAATCCTTGATCTAGGGTGTACAGCTTTGCTTTTCAAGTGTGCGACTTTGGTTTCTAGGGTGTACGGTGTTGATTCTGGGTCACCTCGGTTTATTTATTTATATATAAAAAATTAACAAATGACTGGTAAATAAGAAATGTTACGAACCTAGAGTCGTAAATTGTGTGCAGAAAAGTCAATTCAGAGAGTTCGGGGTAACAGTAAGGACGAGGAAACAAAATTTGACTCCTTTGACTCCAAGTCTCTCCACTTTACTAAACAGGCTCTGGTGCACCGGTCCTTTACCGTCTCAGTTCTGACCTTAAAGTCAAGAATAGGTGACGGGATGAACCGGAGGGAGGTTAGGTGTGTATTTTCTCCCCCATTCACTCTTCAACACTGAGCTGTCACGACTCCAGCACCCCCGAGGTCTCTTTGGTCAGGAAGGGGTCGTGGTCTCCGTCTGAGCCATTTATTTTGACGTATTGGAAGATAATTCGTGGACGAGACACGTTTCGAGACACGATCCACGACCGACGTGTCTTCCAATGTACTCGCTAGACCACGAGTGTTAGATCGTGCTCTCTGTTCGGTACACGGTCCTATTTAGTTTCTCGTTCGTCTTGAACAGGGGTCTCCCCTTGTCTATTCCATGATGTCTCCCCCCTTTCTGTCTACAGTGACACCCCCACCCCTACTCTCCCGAGTGTTCCGAAACCCCCTGTCTCCAATCGTAGACTCGACTCGGACCTGTTCCGTCCGTCCTAAAGTCGTCACTGATCCCTCCCTCCACCCACCGTAAGGACCGTCTCTACTTGGGTCCTACAACCCCGTTTCTGTGTCCATTCGTGACCCACACAGGGTCCTCGGTGTCGTCTAGGGGAGATGGTCGAGGAGGGGAACCGTGACCCGGGTCCGCAGGCCGGCACTTCTCTCCAGTGGTACTCACAGGGGTCTGAGTGTCCGTGGACCAACTTAGACTACTCACCCGTACCTGTCCTTCTTTCCCGACCCACGGACCTGTGTACCAGACTGTTCTACCCGAGTTCCCCGATCTTAGGTCCGAGACGTATCTTCGAGACTTCTACCCTCTACGACTTCCCTCCTCCACCAGGATAGTCTTCACCCACTTCGACCCCTCCGTCGCTCCTTTCCCTGTTTCTTACACTTCACCTGTCGTTTTCCGGACCGAAGATCTTGGTGTCTAGTTTCGACGTACTCTGGACCCCGAATAGGACGGGTCTGGAGTGAAATGTGGACCCTTTTGACTCCGGGACTATCGCCTTCTCGGCCCAAGCGTCAGGGGCTCGTAGAAGTCTCGTTTTGGTCGGTACACGACTCTCCTCCCTCTTTAGACTGAAGTTGTGGGGGGAGACGGTACTGGAGGATCACTGGAAAGAGGTCAGGAATCCGAGGGTGAGTCATGTTGTTAGGAACAGAGCCGTCAAGGTTTGAAAATACCCAGCACTGAGTTTCTGAGTGTACCACGGATCCCCAGGAAAGACCTCTTGTTTCTTGTGAGACTCTTAACACGTACGATAAAGTCTTCAAGTGTTTGTAGACTCTGGTCACAAGAGACTCCTGTTAGACTCTTGGGAGGCACAGGGTCAGTGGAGTTGACCTTGGCTAATTTTGCCCGACTAAGGTCCCGGGGTCGTGTCCCACGACTCAGTGTTACTGAAAATCGACAGAGTGGATAACTTACATCTCTCCCGAGGTATCGATCTTCAAAATTTCGGTGACGAGTAATTAGTTTCAGGGGAGACCAACTCGGTGGACGAGTTCGACTGGTGCCAGTTCCAGTTCCAATACCACCCCCACCCACCTCCGGGTCGTTCACCTAACTTCGACCGGTCTAAGACTTCACTGGAAGACTCTAGTCGTCGGGACGGACCCTCCGTCAGACCTGAGGACCCGACTTGAACCCGACTCTCCTTCCAAAGATAGTTAAAGTCGGTTTTCCGAGAAAAGGAGAGAGGTCTGAGAGTGAGACCGGGAACCGGACCAGACAGAAGGAAGGAAAAGGAAAACTCTTGTTCACACGAAAGGACCGAAGTCGGAGACGGAGAGAGGGGAGGTGGTGACTCCGACTATCTCCTGGAGGGTCGGGGGTTCGTGAGAAGATTCGAAACTTTCTACTATTCGAATAAATTGACCCTGTGAGACCCGTTAGGTACTTTTTGATTCTTTTGGTCACTGTTTTGTTGTAGATTTCTTTTTCGGTCCTGAAGAGACCGCTAGGTCACCAATTCTGAGGTGGAAGGTCACGTCCCCCACACCCCACGCCCAAACTAGGGACTAACCCCTTACATCCAGGGTGTACGGAGTCCCATACCAGATTTTAAAAAAATTTATTTATTTTACTTCAGACCTAAAAAAAGTTATCAATTATTTATATATTTATTTTTCGGTTTACGGAAGTCAGGATGGGACAGTGGACGGGGACTGCGCCGTAAAGAGGACGTCCACCCGTCGACGGATCTTGGTCTCCGGCTCGTGGATATCCTTCCGACCAGAGACTACCCCATTGTCGTTTTGGAACTCTCCTTCGGACCCCACCTTAGGTGTCAGAGATAAGAGGTCTAAGCTCGTTCACACGTAGGGAGACGCCTGTGGATTCATAGGAGGTTCCGAGGTAGTCCCGTCATATCCTTTGCAAGTTCTCGTGGGCACCCGAAACCTATCTAGACCTAACTTTAGGGCCGACACGGTGAACGACCGACTCCTGACCCATCCTGAACCCGTTCAATAATCGGAGGAAATTATTTTACCCTAGCATTAGGGACGGAGTGACCCATCGACGCTCCTAATTTTCTGTATTCCGCGTATTTCGCGAATCGTACCCCGGACCGTGGACCACTCGGTTATTTGCATTCGTGAACAAATAGTCAATGGTCGGGTCGGAGATTACTCCTTCTGAGATTCGAAAGATTAAGAATCCAGCGAAGTTCGTTGGGGGTTCGGTCGGTGGTCTTAACCCAGAAATAGAAGTCTGGAAATTAGACCTCTCTACTACCCCTCTCTCTTTCGTCCTCCCTTCTTCCGTTCTCTTCCCTCACTCTTCCTTAACTCTTCTCCCTCCTCCTTCCCTTTCCTGTCAACTCCGACTCCTCCCCGGACCGAATGGTCGAACCCCCTTCCTTATACTGAAACCAACTTGACGGTTTTGTCCTATTCGGAAGAGAAGAAAAGTCTCGGAAGGGGTCCGACCGGTTCCGTTCCGACTCTCCATGTGTCGGACGACTCTTCGTGACGGGGCCGACAGTCATCCCTGTGACTTCGGAACCCAATGGAGGTGAGAGACCGAGGGGTGCTCCGACGACGGACGGGTACCGTGCGCCGGAGGTGGGGGTCTCGTCCGTCTCTCGTTTTACTGGACAGGTAACTCGGACGCGCCTCCGTCGCGAGTAGGTGAGTCCTGAGTCCCTGGGGGAACGACCCCTTAGACTAGGATTGACTCGTCCTGAGAGAGGCGACCCAGGGGTTTAGACCCGGAACACAGTAGGAGAGAGGTCCGGTGGTGGACACGGTTCCAGGACGAAGACCCCGATTTCGACGTCGGTCCCTTTTTCCTGGTAAGTCTGAGATTTGTCCTTGGTGTTTGTCCCACAAGGTTAACGGGGACTGGTCGACAACTGGAAGTCCCCACAGTGAAGGGAGTCTTAGACGAAGGGAGGAGACCGATTACTCCCGTTACCTCCTGGTCGTAGAGATTCCAAGAGGACTGAGACTGTCTCGAGAGGACGACCATCCTGCGGACCCTCGTGTTTCCCCGTTGCTCCTGAACGGAGTCTTCTTCTCACCCGACCCGACCCGAGACGACTCTCACGGCACCTACACCGTTACCGGTTCCCAATAGTACCTCTAATACTAATAGTAATTTTTAGTGTCGGTGCTTGAGTCTTCGTTAAATGTTTCTCGAAAGAGTAATAGGGGACCCCAAGTGTTAGACCACTCCATCCATCTGGACCTACTGCTGATAAGTATAAATCGTCTACTCCTGTCACTACGTTCTAAATCCACTAAACAGGTCCGATGATTCACGTCTCTTTCCCCTCGGTTTCGCCTTCATTATTAAGGACCCACGGACGACACACGGTGGAGTGGTCCGAGTGAGCGTCGACAACAGGAACCAAAATAAAACAGTCATATAAAATTAATTAAATAAATAAACTGTCGTGACACGGGAACAATGTCGTGTGTTCTAGAAATCAAAGCCGTACACCTGAGAATCAACATCGGACACCCTAGAATCACGGGACTGGTCCCTAACTTGGGTCCAGGGGACGTAACCCTTGAGTCTCAGAATCGGTAACCTGGTGGTCCCTTCAGGGGTGTAAACAATGGAACTGGTGCAGAGTGATGGTGTTGGGTCGTTAGGTCGACGATGACAAGGGTAAAGTCTCTTCTACTGTGACTCCGACTCTTTTTCATAGTACCGATAAGGTACCGTTTCGGACCTAAACCTGGACCCGAACGCCTTGGGGTTCCGGACGTGAGAAAAGGTAGAAGGACATACATGACCCAACTTATCACAGGCGGGAGTTTAAGTACAGAAGTTTCTTCGAGTCTTACACCGGAACAAACCTTTGTCTCAGAAACGTCTACGTTAATCAATTTTATTTTACTCCAGTACGACCGTGATTCGGGTTGTACTGACTACAGGAATCTTCTCCTCTACTGTGTCTCTGTGTGGCCCTCCTTCCCCTCTTTCGGTGCACTGTTGTCTCCGTCCACGTTGACGTTCGGTCCCTCGAGGTGCCTAACGACCGGTGGTGGTCTTCAATCCTCCCCCGTGACTTGTCTGGGGGACGAGTCTCGAAAGTCTACTTTGGTTGTAACGGCTGTGGAACGAAAGACTGAAGATCAAGGTGTGACGGTCTCTTTTGTAAAGACGAAAAAATTCGGTGGGTCTAACACCATAAAGTACTTCGTCGGGATTCTTTAATTCACACTCAGGTAACTCGTCGTCTGGACCTTAAGAATTTAAGGTCAAAAGTCTAAGGGTGATCCGTCGGAACCTTCACTTACCTCCGGACCCCAGGACCCTCCTCAGTAAGAGTAGAGATGAAGTGGTGACACCAAGTCCGACTGGACTTCAGAGGTAGGTGGTCCCAACAAGACACAAGGCCCAGAGATAGGTGGGGTGGTCCGGGAAGGTAGTACGTTTATTCGTGGGACACTCGGGCTCCACTTGCTAGGAGGGGGAGGTGGGTTCGGTTGGAGAGGGTGGTGGACCTCTCGACACCAAAACTTTACGTTTAGACTAGGAAGGACCGATCGAATCAGAAGAAGGGATTGAGGTGGTCGTGGACATCCTGAGTTCGAGAAGTCGGGGTCGGTCTAGACCGGAGTTTACAGGAGAAATAGAGGTCGGTGAGTGACGTGGACAGGGGTGGTGAGTGGTGGCAAGACGAGGTTGGTGTATCTTGAGAAACATAAAGGGAATTGTTCGGTGTTACGGAAACGTACTCGACGAGGTCGATGGACCTTTTATTTTAGATCGGATTTGTGACGGAAAAGGAGGTACTTGTCGGTATGGGACTGTGGGACCTGTGACATGGTACCGTAGCGTGTAGCGGGGTGTATGGGTCGGACCCTTGTACGACGTAAGTAAAGACAGAGACATCCGGATCCCGGGTCATGTTTCCGTAAGTTCTTACAACTTGACAAACCTGAAGGGACCACCAGGTCACCAATTCTTAGGCGGAAGGTTTTCGTCCCCTCCGTCCAAGCTAGGGATCAGCCCTTTGATTCTAGGGTATATGGTAGCGTCTCGTTGATTCGGTCGTGAGACGGTGATGACTTCGGGTGAGCAAGACTTCGGGGGTCCGGTATTGATGTCTCAAACACGTGGTATTACTTTCTAGGGTATCTTACGTTGTTACTAGGACGTATGACGTTTTTTCAGGATTATGTTTAATTATCCAATTACCTAAAAATTTATTTTCTTACATATAAGGAAGTAAAATAAGAGTCTTGGGTTATAATAATAACTAGGATAAAATGTCCACTCCTTTACTTCTCTACTTCAGTGAACGGGTTCAGATGAGCTGATCATACACCGTTTCTGTCACGATGTATGAGATTACGGTCACGATTGTTGGTTATGATCCATATGGTAGGTAGGATTATGGGAGTAAAGTGTCTTCTCCTTTGTTTGTTCTTTCTTCACTGAACGAGTGTCAGTACATTATTCTGTACCTGGATCTAGTCGTAAGAAGAACAGTAAGAACTTCCTTGAATTGGGTCCTCCTGTGCCTTTTGACACAGAAGACTTCTCAAAAAAGGGCGGAGAGGATTTCGTCTCCGGTCGTACCTGGACCCGTGTGTAATTCCAGGGTTTAGATGCCACTGTATCGTCACTTTTTATTCTGTCTATATATTTAGATGATATATATATATATATTTCAGACTCCGGACGAGTCTATAATCTTCTAGTCCCGAACTCTCCTGTGAAATCCACGGTAAATTATACTCGTGACGTTCAAGTCAACGAGTCAACACAGGACGAGAAACGTTGGGGTACCTGACAACGGGTGGTCCGAGGAGACAGGTACCCTAAGAGGTCCGTTCTTACGGTCTCACCCAAACGTACGGGAGGAGGTCCCCCAGAAGAGCTGGGTCCCTAGCTCAGGTGCAGAGGACACAGAGGACGTGACCGTCCGTCTAAGAAATGGTGACTCAGTGGACCCTTCGGGGTTCATAGTAAATCATGGCAGAAGGTAAAATATTTCAGTAGGTAAGTTGTTTAAATAGCTTGTGCTTAGCATTCGGTTTGTGACACACCCTATGATCTTCCTGACTCTTCGTCCAGGGACGGGTCTACCGTAGTGTTAAGTCGCTCCCCTCTGTCTGTCGGTTGATTGTTCAAGTTCATATTAATATTTAAGAGTGTTCGCGATGTTTTATGTCCTTCGACATTCTTACATTTTGTCCTTTTTGACTGAACAGAATCCCTCAACGACCCACTTCCGAGGGGGCTCTTTCACCAAAAACTCGACTTTAGAGTTCTCACCCTCAATTGGTTCTGTTCGTCGTCTCCTTCCCACACCATCTACCTCCCTTGTCGTTCACGTTTTAGGGTTTACGTATACTCGAGGACCTCGGACCTATTTGATTTCCTTCCGGTCTGACTACCAAAGGTCCCTCCACCCGTCCCTGAGTCAGAACGCCCAGAACATCTAGTCGTATTCTTCACCTCTTTGCTTCGTCTCGTCCCTTTTGGGGAATGAGTCTTGGACCGGGTCTCGTCTGTGACAGTTACTCAGTAACGTAATAAACCACTTCCTCGCTAAACAGGTTCTAGTGTTAATACCGACAGTCGATAAAGTCCTTCCCCCGTCCTTTACGAAAGGTCCCCAAAGGAGGAGATCCTCCAAGGTCGAGGGACAGACGTGGAGAGAACTCGAGATCACATGTAGTCTTAATGGATACAAACAATTTTGTACCTGACGACCCGTGGTGGGACTCTCAATAACTAAGACATATAGACCACCCTTGGGGTTCTTACAGATTGTTCTAGGATCCAGTGGGACGACGACGAAGACCAGCCCATTGGTATGAGACTCCTAGTGACGAGATCTGACTTTATATACTCCCGTTCCCCCTCGTCACTCACTTTGGGTACCGGTCCTATAAACCTCCTACACAACACGAGTCAGTACAGGCTGACAGACGTTGGGGTACCTGTTATCGGGTGGTCCGAGGATAGAGGTACCCTAAGAGGTCCGTTCTTATGACGTCACCCAACGGTAAAGGAGGAGGTCCCCTAGAAGGGATGGGTCCCTAGCTTGGACACAGAGGACGTAACCGTCCGTCCAAGAAATGGGGATCGCGGTGGACCCTCCGGGGGTAAATCCCCGACCTTTCCATCTAAGGATTTACACTCATTGTCACTCTGTTTGAGATCGTGAGACTCCTTCCCTTCCCCGGAATTTCAGGGTCTTAGGTCGCATTATCGACGAGTCGATCCCTTTGACTCCGAATCCCCCAAATCTGAGAATATATTCTCTTCGAGTTTTTTTTAGACAGCTCACTTATCGATTCATGTACTTTCCAAACTGGTTTCAGTTTTCCTCTGGGGACGTAGTTTAAGGTCCCGAGGACTCGACGTCTGGTCGGAAAGGACGGGACCCTTTCTCTGACCCTTTCTGTTGTCGTCCGAGTCGAATGGGGGTTGAAGACGACTGAACCACCCCTTTGTAAAAATTTTAACGTCTTTAGACGACAACCGGGTTAGGATAATGGATCGGTGGGAGGAAGAAAAGAGTAACGGACGAGTGAGGGAAATATGAAGTTTAGGACACATGAAATAGAACCGTTCGACTCGTCGTCTCCCCCTCCAGTCCAAGGTCCCTTCTTCTTGATCTTCACTTCCCACTTAAGAACGTGAACCTATCGGAAGAAGGTTTTGTGAAGGAAGGAGAACCTTCCCAGAGGTAAAGATAGGAGGATCGATCAGATTAGAGTAAGATGGATGTAAAGTCATGGTCGTAGACTTTGGACGTTTCGGTCTCCGATTTAAAGGTTTGGTGTAAAAGTGGGTCAAAAAGATTTTGTCCCACCGGACCTGTCTTAAAAAGATAGGAGAAGGTCAACCGTCGTTTTGCGGTGAAGAGAACGTTTGGGTGTACGTGTCTGAGTGATTGTGTGTTTGTCGATACACATGTATGTATCTTTGTTTATGTGCTTTCGAGTACCTTTTTGTGTATGTGTATCTGTAGTTCTCTACGGAGTAATGACAAGTGACTACTTTATGTGGACACGGAAGTTTGCGTGTTCTTTGTGTGTCTCTCTTGTGCGTGTGTACGTGTGTAACGGTTTACGGACGCGACGTGGTTGACTACCTCTTTCCTCATTCTGTGTGGGTCTCTGGAGAGAGCCTCATCGATAGAGGACTCCCCCCTAAGGAACCTCAACCCCGTGACCGGGAAATTCTCTCACCTAGAGGGAGGAGGGGAGTCCCGTGGATTCCACGCCGAGATGGGGTCCCTCGTCCCTCCCCGCTCCCACCCACACACCGTCTGGACCATCCCGGGCCAAACGGAGACCCGCTGTCAGGGTCGCGGTGCTGTCCTTTACCTAGGGACTTGGCTGACCCAGTTGTTGGATCCCTGGCGACAGCGGTGGCGGTGGGCGTGTGTGTGTGGGGGCCCGAGGTCCGTCCTGTGCGGGAGGCGAGGCCGAGCCGGGCCGCGCGGCCGAGGCGACAGTGGGGCCGAGGGAGGCCGGGGGGGCCCGCACCGGAGGGTGGACGGCCGCCCCTCAGAGCCGGGGCTCCCGTGGGAGGGTGGCGGCGGCGGCGGGAGACGGGTCCGGTCCACGGACCAAGGGCCGCTGCCGCCGCGGAGTCGTCGGCGGGGGTGGGGAAAGGAGGGCCGACACACGTCTGTTTCGGCGCGTGTGCGTGTGGCCCCGATGCGCCCCGATGCGCCCACGTGTGGGCGGGAGTGTGTGCGTGTGTGCCCCTGAGTGTGACCGCGCGCGCGTGTGTGTGCGTGTGGCGGTGTCCAAGGTCGGTGGCCGCTTCGGTAGCCGTGTGTGGGAGTAGGTTTACATGTGTGTGAGTCAATGTGTAAGTCTGTGTGGGAGAGTATCTGTGTAAGTGGGGGTCTGTGTGCGTGTGTGTGTGGTGGGCCTGCGCGCCTCTGTGTCCCGTGTGTGGGAGAGTGTGTGCGTGCGCGTGTGTGGCTAGTAGGTGAACGTGCCTGGGTGCCCGTGTGCGCGCGAGTGTGGGGTGTGTGTAGGCCGCTGCTTCTGGGGCTGTGTGTGTGTATGCCCGCGGTCATGACTCTGCGTGTTTGGCTCCGGGCCCAGGGGGGTTGGGGCGGCCGAGACCCGCGGGCGGCGGGCGGAGCCAGCACAGGTGGGGCGGAGACCTCGGACGGTTGGGCGGACAGTCACGAGGTCCTGGCCCTTAGCGCGAGCCTCGGGAGCCGCTAAGGGGAGGGGTGCGGGTGGTCGGGTCTTCGCCGCCCCAGGGGCCCCGGGGTTCATCCGCCGCTCCCACCGATTGGACCGACGCCGCCGCGCCGAAGGCCCGCGACAGACAGGAGCCAGCCACACAGGCCGCCGGCGGGCCGCCCGAGGCTCCGCGTGACCTCGACGCGTGTTTGCGGGGCGAGCGAGCGACCGAGCGGGCGAGGGAGGGAGGGAGGGCGCCGCGTCGGGGGAGGGGCGGGCGGGGGGAGCGGGCCCGAGGGGCGAGGCGGGGCGGGGCCGGCCGAGGGGCGCTGCTTCGCGGCCGCTAGGGCCGGCGGTGCCCGCTTGCTCGCTCGCTCGTCGCCCTCCTCGCGGCGGCGCGCTCGACGGGCTCGACGGGCTCGGCCCCGGCGCGCAGCCCTCCTCGGCGCGACCGGGGGCCCCTCCCCTCGTTCCCTCCCTCGACTCGGGGCGCTCGGGCGGACCGCGACGACCGGGCGGCGGGCGAAGGGGTGCACCCGGCCCGCGGATAGACACAGCGGCGCCTCGTCTCTCCGGTCCCGCTCACCGCCCCTCTGGGGTGGGTCCCGGAGGCGCGGGAGGGGCAGGGTCGGACCACCCGAGCCCGGGGCGGGGGACGGAGGAGGGCCAGGGTCGGTCGCGGCTGGAGCCAAAAGGGACCGATTCTGCGGAGCCGAGAGCCGGGTTACGGGGCCAGATTGGGGTGTCGGGGCCGCGGGTCGAGCGGCCGGCCCAGATGGAGGTCGGGGCTGGACCGGCTGCGGGTGGGCGGAGGGTCGGCGGGAGGGTAACAAGGGCGCTGGGCTCGAGCTCCTTCTCGCGCGGCGAGTAAGCCCCTTCCCGAGTCGGGTCCACCGTCATGGAGGCTTGGGACCGTCCCCATCCCCACGAAAGGTTCCCGACCGGGGACAGAGCCCCGCGGTTGTGGGTGGGAGGTGTTAGAGTCTGTGTGGGTTTCATTTCTCGAAAAGATTTAATCTCAAATTTAGTGGTGGCGGGAATCTCCACGGGGCAGTCCAGGATCAAACTCATCCTGAGTCTGACTCCGAACCCCCCTCCTTGATTGGATTCAAGTCGTTCGACCTCTGTCGTCGCTCCTCTTCCGTCCCTTGGGTAAACCCTAGGTGTAAGGTGTCTTCTTTGTCCCCTAAGGACGGGTCTTGAGGACCCTATCCCCGTCCGGGAGGTCTTCATGTCCCTTATTACTCGGACTGGAGGAACGAATCTGTGCTGAATTTCGTGTCTTTACACCTTCTTCGGCGTGAAAGTCTCCGAAATGACCTACTTTTCCGGATGATTCGCGTCCTTCAGCGTAGATGAAACAGAGTGAATCGGGACTGACACCACGACACTCCGTCGACACTACTAGTAAAGAAGTAAAATATCTACTTTCGAACAGGATCCAGAGAGATCGTCTTGTCTTGGTTCTACTTCGGATTGTCAATAACCTCAAGGAGTGACGTCATTGGGGAGGTCGTCTCTATCTTTCACGGTCCACTCGTCGGTTCTTGTATTCTTTAGTTCCTCCCGTCCGGAGTAAACCCGGACTTTTCAGTAGGTGTTTGATTTTCTCCTGTCTTCACTCCGGGACTCTGGGGTTTCGTCCTGACTCGTACTCTTTATTATCAATTATAATGTAATTAATGATATACGGTCCTCGACAAGATTCTCGAAATGAACGTGATTGAGTAAATTAGGGTATTGTTGTACCACCCTACCTCCAAGAATCCTTTAACTTTGTGCTTCTGTAATATATCAGATATTTCACCGTCTCTCCTGCAGGGACCACCAGGTTACTAATTCTTAGACGGAAACTTACGTCCCCTGTGACCAAGTTAGGGACCAGGATCTTCTAAGGTGTACGACGTCCCGTTGACTCAGGTGCACGTCGGTGATCTCTCGGGGGTTGTTTCTGGGTCACGTCGGTTTTTTATTATTATTTTTATTTACTTATTTATAAAAGAATTTATTTATTTCACCGTCCTAGGTTTGGGTCCTTCGACTAAGAGTTCGGACGTGAATCGATGATATCCGGTCTTTCTTCGTTGGGACTTACGTTCCATTTCCGTAAACTTAAGGATCGTCCTGAGAAATGAACGGTAACAGACAGAGCACACATGGTCCACGGGCCGTGTGTCCCGGACCATATATCCGGAGTACCCAATTTGATGACGGACTCACTGGGACGTCACGTCTCCCGGTGCACGTCACGAGACCACGTCGAGACCAGGTGACCTGTAAAAATAGTCACCAAAATTTACTTCGTCTCCTTCCGTACTTTGCGAGTAGTTTAGATGTCGACAGTATTTCAACCCTCCCGGGTGTTTGTGAGGCCTTTGGTTTTACTCAAAGGTTTTCTAGAGTCGTCGACTCGACCTTGATTGTTCTACTTCACTCACGGTGGTCCCTATTTACATTTATGGACGGGAAGTCAGGTTTAGTTTCGTCAGGGTATATTGAAAACCACTACTACCTTTACAGGATTTATCCGTAACAGACTCAATCATCGGTGATCTGTTAACACCACCAACTCGGGAACTTTACACTGAGGATGTTTACTCTTTGATTTTAGAATTAAAGTTAATCACAATTCAAAAACAAAAACAAAAAAAAGAAAAATTCATGAAATTTACATTTAACAGTGTACCCCGGTCACCGACGGTACAACCTGGTCACGGGTTTTATGTCCCATCTTCCTTAGATCTAATTCTCGTCAAAGTCACTGTTACTGAATGTCCAAACTCAACTGGAGTTCAAGTTGTTATCCACCGACGTTTTTTTTTTTTCTTTTTCTTTTTTCTTTCTTCCTTCCCTCCCATCCTCCTTTCTTTTTTCCTTCCTTCTCCTCCTCTCACTTGTACTATGTGACATAGTTGTCTTTGTCTTCCAGTCTGGAGACACCAAGATTAAGTCGGAGACAATCTCTGAGACCCGACTGAACCCGACTAGTGTTTACCCGGTGTCTCGAGTCGAGGTCCGGATGCAAGGCTTCCCATGTGACAGTGTGATCTCGTACAGATCTTCTCTGGTCTTACGACTTTGGGCCTACGGTACAAGACACCGTTTAATTTATTTATGGGACCCCTTCCCTTTCGTGTCCTCCTATATCTCCGATAGAGGTTTGTAGCTTTCCCGACAGTATATCTTTCCCCTAAACTAGCCAAAGAATAAAAAGTCCGGATTATTTGTTTTGTTTTTTGAGACACTTCGGGACTCGGGATGAGAGACTACCTTCCTAGGTACAGGTTAAAGAGAAAGAACAAGGGGAGTCGTGGATTAGGGGGGTCCTGGACCGAGTATAGTTTGTGACTGATGTTAAACGACCGTTTACCTACACTTTCTTAAGGTGAGTCGAAGTCACCCACCTGTAGGTCCTCCTCTTAAAGTCGAATAATATTTCTTGAGATTGTCAGTTGTCCCCATTTCTCAGACGGACGGTTACGTTCTCACGTACAGACTGAGAAACTCTGGCATACCTGACGTCGGGTGGTGTGAGGAGACAGGTACCCTAAAACGTCCGTTCTTTTGACCTCACCCACCGGTACGGGAGGAGATTCCCTAGAAGGGTCGGGTCCCTAACTTGAGGACAGAGGACGCAGAGGACGGAACGTCCGTCTAAGAAATGGTGACTCGGTGGTCCCTTCGAGGTTACGTCCTCTGTGTCCATGTTAAAGACCTAGACCTCAGTTATTTACATAAGTTTGTTTCTAACCTAGAAGTCAATCTCCAACTTGGTCCTTAGTCTATTGAGAAGTTCGACTTTTTACTCATTCAAGATAATCCTCCCTTGTCTGTTCTAGTTCCGACACGAAGGTCTGTCAGTGGTCCGACTTATATATCTTGTTTAACTATCCTTCCGTGATCTCCGTCCTTCCTGGTCAATCCCTGGTGACGTCACCAGGTCTTCTAATCTCTTATCCAACCCACCGTCACCCTTTTCTTTCGGATCCTGACCACACACCACTGTCCTCGCGACCGGGACCCGACCTTCAGTCCTCGATGTCCAAAGTCAGGATGGAGACGGTACTTGAAAAACACCCCACTGAAGTGAAAGTGAAAAGTGGAAAGGACGTAACCTCTTCCTTTACCGTTAGGTGAGGTCACAAGAACGGACCTCTTAGGATCCCTGCCCCTCGGACCACCCGACCGTAGATACCCCAGCGTGTCTCAGCCTGTACTGACTTCGCTAAATCGTCGTCGTCGTCGTCGTCGTCCCATTTGGGAAGGGAAGAGACCTGAAGTCAAAGGGGTAGACACTTTACGTCTTATTAGTGGTTCAGGGACGATTGAGACCTAAGAAGTATATTAGATATATAAAAATTTTAAATAAATTGACCAGAGTCAACGTCGTACAGTGAAGAAGTGCCGAAATCCCGAAGAGCTCAACGTCGTGCACCCGAGAGATCGACACCACGGGTCCGAATCAACGGGGTGCCGTACACCCTAGAATCGAGGGGCTAGTCTCTAGCTTGAGTCCAGGGGACGTAACCTTCCGCCTAAGAAGGGGGGCGGGGGGCGGGGGTCCCTTCAGGGTCCTATCGAAATAAATAATTAAAAACAAACGAACAAATAAAAACCAACGAGACCCAGAAGCAACGACTCGTGTCTGAAAGAGATCAACACCGGTCGCCCCAGATGAGAAGTAACACCAAATGCCCGAAGAGTAACGTCACCGAAGAGAATAACGTCTCGTGTCCGAGGTCCGTGTGTCCGAGGTGCCGTACATCTTAGAAGGGTCTGGTCCCTAGTTTGGGTACAGGGGTACCGTCCGTCTAAGAATAGGTGACATGATGGTCCCTTCAGGGATTGAGGTCTAAGACAAAGACCCTTTCTCTAATACTTCCTACCAAGTCTCATTTTCATGGTGGTCAGAGTATGTTAGTAATAATAATGTTTCCGACGGGGGCATTCTAAACTACTGAACTAACCGTCCTTCCGTGGTATTGCTCAGTCACCTGACCTTCCACACACACCACCCCCCACCCCACCCGTCCCCTGTTCCTGTAGACTAGAAACCCCACCCAGTCGATTGGAGGGATGAGGAGGGGGAACCCTCCTCTATCACACTTCTGACGCACGAGACACGACAGTGGGGGACTTGTCGAAGGAGTAAGGAAACTCGGTGTGGAGTATGAACCGATTTCCTTCGTCAGCCAAGGTCCCACTCAATCTGAGGTACAGGAAGGAAAATTGCAAGGGTCCTCACCAGGAAAGGCATTTATTAATTCACAGTAGTTGAGTATACTTTTGTCATAACAACTCGTGATACACGGTTCGTGAAATAAATGTATCAAAAGAGTGGGACCCTCCATCGAGATTAATAATGGGGGTAAAATATCTACTCCCGTGGTACCGAGGACCTCGAAACGTAAAAAGGGTGTCAACGTAGTAAATACTCCCCCTAAGGTTGAGTTCAGACACATTATAGTTCCGACGTAAGGATTCCCGAAGATTGTAAGTTGATATATGAAAATGTTGACGAATCCCTTCTTCCGTTCTACCAGAGGTCTACTGTCGACCCCTTTGACTTCGAGTCTCTCCAATTTAAGTTAGTGAACCTGTTCAATCCTTTTCGAAAGTGTCACGTCAAGTGTGAGAAAGGAGAAGAGACGAGGAGAGGAGACTGGGTCGTCACGAAAGTGGGAAGGGACATGGAAGGTTCCGGAGGGGTCCGGAGGATGTGGACTACCCATCCCTGAACGGGTCTGGTAAATTCTCTTCCTGAAAATGAACAGGAAAAGGACCCCGTCCCCTTCCCCTCCCGAAGACTTTCCGTTTTCAATTAAGGGTGGAGGAGGGAGTGGTAGTGGTTGTGTGTGTGTGGGGTCGGGTTCCCGAGTTCCACGATTTCCGAATGTCTCACTCAGTGCTCCACGACTGGACGGTCAGTGGATTCGTGGTCCACGATTCGAATCCAATCTCCCTACTTTTTCATCCGGTTCACAAGAGTAGGGGTCCTCGTACCGGGGTAACGTCGAGTCGGGGTAGGGGGGCGGTGAGTAGAGTAGGGGTTTATGACGTTTGTAAATCCCCTGTGACACGTTCCGGGGTCCCGTCTCCTCTGTGTACTCTTTATTCTTACGTAAAGGTGGGAAGTCTGTCGTATCCCGTCACTCATGTTTTCTCATATATGAATATTTCACACTACCCTCTCTGAATGGACCACCAAGTCACCAATTCTTAGGTGGAAGGTTTCGTCCCCTGAGTCCAAACTAGGGACCAGGTCCTTGATTCTAGGGTCTACCGAGCCCCGTTGATTCGGGTAAGTCAAGTCAAGTCAAGTCAGTGAGTCAGCTCAGGTTGAGAAACGTTGGGGTACCTGACGTCGAAAGGTCCGAAGGGACAGGTAATGGTTGAGGGCTGAAGACTTCGAAGTCAAGTCAAGTCAGCGAGTCAGCACAGGCTGAGAAACGCTGGGGTACTTAACGTCGTGCGGTCCGGAGGGACAGGTAGTGGTTGAGGGCCTCAAGTGAGTCTGAATACAGGTAGCTCAGTCACTACTGTAGGTCGGTAGAGTAGGAGACAGCAGGGGCAGAGGAGGACGGAAGTTAGAAAGGTTCGTAGTCCTAGAAAAGGTCACTCAGTCAAGAAGTCTACTCCACCGGTTTCATAACCTCAAAACCGAAGTCGTAGTCAAGAAGGTTACTTATAAGTCCTGACTAAAGGAAATCCTACCTGACCAACCTAGAGGAACGTCAGGTTCCCTGAGAATTCAGAAGAGGTTGTGTCGAGTTTTCGTAGTTAAGAAGCCGTGAGTCGAAAAAATATCAGGTTAAGAGTGTAGGTATGTACTGATGACCTTTTTGGTGTCGAAACTGATCCGCCTGGAAACAACCGTTTCATTGCAGAGACGAAAAATTATATGACAGATCCAACCAGTATCGAAAAGAAGGTTCCTCGTTCGCAGAAAATTAAAGTACCGACGTCAGTGGGACGGGTAATTGGTGTTGATCTTTTGAGGGATTTCTAGTGTGATCTCTTTCGATTACACGATCTTGTTTTTGGGTCGTGTCGGTTCTAATTTTTTTCACTACCCCCGTCTACCACTAATTAAGGTTCCTGTCTTCAAGTGTTTCCTCAATGGTCTCACCTAGAATTTTCCATTTAACTTGTACGTCTCCTTCTCCTCCTTGCCTGTACCTCTTTCGGATTTCGAATCTACCTAAACGTGTGGTAGATCGTCCGTACCTTCACACCTCACGTGATACCGACACCTCTTTCTGACAGACTCAAACTTAGGACCGAGACAGGGAAGAGTCGAGAAACTGGAACCCGTTCAATGAATTGGGGACACCCTCTCTAGTAACAGAGTCTAATAGACGAAAGGGAGAAGGGTCATTCTAATGTGTAAGATCGGTCAACGGTGCACTGAGGTTTCCTTCCTCATGTGAAGGGGTCCGGCTCCAGTCTGAACTAGTGTACTGAGGGAAACCGGTTACCTTAAACTCAACCTCTCTGATATCCGGTCAGGATTCGTCTTTGGACTTCTTGGTATCGTACAAAATCAGATTTTAGTTTGAGAAATTAGAGACGGTGACCTTACCGTAGTGGACACGGATGTCGGAAGTTGTGTCTCTCGTCTCGGAGTCGGTTGGGTGTCGACGAGGTGTCGACGACTACACATTAGACTCCCTCTTTTTAAAAAACAATTTTCTGTTACTCTAAACCACAACAATAGTGTCGTTATTACACTAAAAGTATCATGAATGGAGTATCTTGACAACACTCCTAATTATTCTACTAGAACACTGTACATATTGGTAAAGTAGTCTTCAGACGTACTATTCTACTGATAAGATGGGTGTGAATGTACCTGTAAACAATATATTATCTCTACTGTAAACGTTTTCTTATCGTTTCCTACCACAGTGTCCACCTCATCGTAGAGGAGGTTTAAGTAAAGATGGACCTTGGAATCCCATCTTTCCCAGATGGAATCCGTTGGCCTAGAAAGGTCTATATTAATCAGTTCCCAGAGTCCCACTTGTGTGGACCTAAATCTCCCACGGGATTTAGGTCACTGACCACAGATGCACTCTTTTCTTCTGGGTGTCTTTGTGTCTCTTCTTCCTCTACACTTCCATCCCCGTCTCTGATCACACTACACAGATGTTCG
Source organism: Capra ibex (assembly GCA_006410555.1). Taxonomy (NCBI): domain Eukaryota; kingdom Metazoa; phylum Chordata; class Mammalia; order Artiodactyla; family Bovidae; genus Capra; species Capra ibex. The sequence goes on along the minus strand of SJYO01000233.1, from coordinate 2,562,174 downwards.
TTTAGGAATCACCATTCCTAGCGATCTTGGTGGACTTTGATCCTCTTTCCGTACCCTACAGAAGAGGGAGTCTCGAAGGTCTTCTTTGGTTAAGACGGGTATGGAACTAAAACCTGAGGACCGGAGAACTTGACACTCTCTTATTTAAAAGACAACAAAATTCGGTGGGTTAAATACCATTAAACAATACTGTCGGGACCCTTTAATTGTGTCTACCTAATGAAAATTTTACTATGACTCGTTAACTAATAAGTAAACCTTTTTTTATTTTAACCTGAAGATGGAACCTCGTGTGTGTTATTATTGGAAGGCAACCTAATTCCTGGATTTAAACTTTACGTTTTGGAATTTTAGAAACCTTCATTGATTTCCTCTAATATAAATCCTGAAGTCCTATCTTCTCTTAAAGAATTTGTTCTGTATTTTTCGCGTTTAACATAATGAGACTCAAGAGGTGTCTTTGTTGATTGTCCTATATATCTGATATAACCCGAGGGTCCACCTCGATCACCATTTCTTGGGTGGACGGTTACCTCCTCTGGATTCTCTGAGCCCAAGGTAGGGACCCAGTCCTTCTAGGGGACCTTTTCCTTTACCGTTGGGTGAGGTCATAAGAACAGACCTCTTAGGGTACTTGTCTCCTCGAACCGTCCGATGTCAGGTCTCCTAACGTTTCTCAGTCTGTGTTGACTTCGCTGAATCGTACGTATAGTTATCTCTCTATCTTAATAATATTCCTTAATTGGGTACACCAATGCTTTGACACGTTGAGTCAGTCCTAAACTTGGGTACCCATTCCTGAGCTTGAGACGGTCTTGGGTAACAGAGAAGTAACTCTAGTGTATGGACCAGAGTCCTGAATTACTTCGAGTTCAAGAAATACAGAGTACCGTCTTTCATAAGTCACTCTCTGTTTTCGTTCTTCACCTAAATAAATTTCTCTTTGTATGGGGTGTCTTACATCCGGTAGAATTTTCCACTCTCCGGGGTGTTATACCCCACCAATCAAAAAGGACCTACCCATTAAAGTACCTGATTACTCACTCTCCTAATAAGGTTGACAAAGTTTATTCCCCGACAGTACCGTGACCACCCACACGGTAAACCTAAGATTATATAATGTCACTCGTATATTACTCCGAGTTCCAGATGACCTTCAACTTAGAAGACGGTAGAACCTGGAGTAACCAAAATTGGTCAAAAACACTACAGGATACTGATACAGTAAGAATCTTTCTGACACGAGACGGGGGAAGGGAACAAAGTCAATATCTCCGGTTCTTCAGGGTTCTAGACGTCAATCGTTCGACCTCTGGGTCCTGTCGGTCGTCACATTAGAGTCAGGTTTCCGTCCTTTCCGATCACAGGGTTTAACTTCAGATAATCCGTCTCTCTCACTTTAGAGGAACAACAACAAGTCAACGATTCAGCACAAGCTGAGAAACTCTGAGGGATCTGACGTTGTGCGGTCCGAGGGACAGGATGTGACAGAGGGTCTCAAACGAGTCTAAATACAGGTAACTCAGCCAATATGATGGATCGGAAAGTAGAAGACAGCAGGGGAAGAGGAGGACGGAAGTTAGAAAGGGTGGTAGTCCCAGAAAAGGTTACTCACCCGAGAAACGTAGTCCACCGGTTTTATAACTGTGAAGTCGAAGTCGTAGTCAGGAAGGTTACTTATAAGTCTCAACTAAAGGAAATCTTAACTGACCAAACTAGAGGAACGACAGGTTCCCTGAGAGTTCTCAGAAGAGGTTATGGTGTCGAGTTTTCGTAGTTAAGCAACCGTGAGTCGGAAGAAATGCTAGGTTGAGAGTGTACGTATGTACTGATGGTTTCGATACCTTTTTGGTATCGAAACTGATATACCTGGTAACAACCGTTTCATTACAGAGACGAAAAACACACACACACACACACATACACACACACAGACGAAAAATTATGTGACAGATCCAAACAGTATCGAAAAGAAGACTCCTCGTTCGCAGAAAATTAAAGTACCGATGTCAGTGACAGGTGTCACTAAAACCTTGGGTTCTTTTATTTTAGACAGTGACAAAGGTAACAAAGGGGTAGATAAACGGTACTTCACTACCCTGGCCTATGGTACTAGAATCACAAAACTTACGACTTAAAATTCGGTTGAAAAAGTGAAAGGAGAAAGTAGAAGTAATTCTCAGAGAAATCAAGGAGAAGAGAAAGACGGTATTCCCACCACAGTAGACGTATAGACTCGAATAACTATAAAGAGGACCGTTAGAACTAAGGTCGAACACGAAGTAGGTCGGGTCGTAAAACGTACTACATGAGACGTATCTTTAATTTATTCGTCCCACTGTTATATGTCGGAACTACATGAGGAAAAGGTCAAAACTTGGTCAGGTAACAAAGTACAGGTCACGATTAACGACGAAGAACTGGACGTATGTCCAAAGAGTCCTCCGTCGATTCCACCAGACCATAAGGGTAGAGAAATTCTCAAAAGGTGTCACACAACACTATATGTGTCAGCTTCCGCAATCGAATCAATTACTTCGTCTTCATCTATAAAAAGACCTTGAGAGAACGAAAGAGGTACTAGGTTGTTTCTTACAGTCGTTAAACTAGAGACCAAGGAGACGGAAAAAATTTGGGTCGAGTATCTAGACATTCAAGAGTCAAGTGCATACGATTTCGGATCGAACTTCCTAAAACTCGTATTGAAACGATCGTACACTTTAGTCACTTTGACATACCATCAAACTTGTAAGAAACCGTAACGGGAAGAAACCCTAACTTTACTTTTGACCGTTAAGGGTCAGGACACCGGTGACGACTCAAGAGGTTTATACGATTGATAACTCACGTCGTGAAATTATCGTAGTAGAAAGTCCTAAACTTTATCGAGTTGACCTTAAGACAGTGAAAGTGATAGAAACGAGCATCACTACGAAGGATTCCGGGAGAACAGAAGCGTAGGGTCCCACAGACCGAGATTCACTCACTACTGTAGTGACATCAATAGGTCCAGTAATTCTGAAAAAAAACCATATCAAGACACATAAGAACAGTGGAGAAGAATTGGAGAAGACGAAGACAATCTAGGAATGACAAAGATAGGAAATAGCGCGAGTACTTTACAAGGGAACTATAGAGGTTAAAAGTATGTTACCTTATAATAAGTCGGAATTCTTCCTTACTTTAAGACTATATACGGTGTTGTACTTGGAACTTTTGTAATACGATTCACTTTCTTCGGTCTATGGTTTCCTATGTATCACAAACAAAGTGAATATACTTCAAAGATCGTATCCGTTTAATTATCTCTCTTTGATCTGATCTCCAATGGTCCCTGACCCTCCTTCCATCAATAACAAATACCCATTTCTTAAAGACAAACCCTACTACTTCAAGACTCTGACGACCACCACCGGTATGTTGAAACACTTACATGGATTACAGTGACTTAACATGGGGTTTTTATCAATTATATCCTGTAAAGTACAATATACATAAAACGGTGTTATTTTTATTGTTAAACCCCTGAAGGAACCACCAAGTCACTAATTCTTAGGTGGAAGGTTACGTCCCCTGAGTCGAAGCTACGGACCAGCCCCTTAATTCTAGGGTGCACGACACCCCGATGACTCGGTCGTCCGATGTTGGTGACCCAGGTTCGTGAGATCTCGGGTAGGAGGAGTTGTTTTCTTCGGACGTGTGGTGTCGATCTCTTTCGTTCCTTGTGGGTCGTGTCGGGTTTAAAAAAAAAAATTTCGGGAGAACCCCGAAAGGACCACCGAGGGATCATCTGTTAGGTGGACGGTTACGTCCTCTGTGTCCAAGTTAGGGACTAGGCCCTTCGAGGGTATACGGTTCCTCGTTGATTCGGACTCGTGGTGTTGATAACTCGGACACGAGATCTTGGGTACAAGGTGTTGGTCTCTTCGATGTCGTTACTCTTCGGATGTCTGGAGTTGACCTCTCATCGGAGGTGAACGACGCTGACCTCCTTTCCGGACTCGGTGTTTCTGGGTCGTGTCGGTTTTTATTATTTCTTTTATTTTAATAAAAAATTTCGGGAGTTTTTTCTTTTTATTATTAAACATAAGGATTTTTATAATTCGTCTCACTTTTTTAATGTTCATTAACATAAATTGAGAATCGAATAGGTTCTTATTTATACTGGTTAAAGGAAGTCGATAAGGTCCTAACGACCTAAACAAATCCTAAGGGGACGACACAACGATTATGTTAGGAGGGTGTATTAGCACTAGTGAAACTTATACCATGTAATTAACTAGTGTGGAAACCGTCTCGTTTCTCGTTTACTATCCGTTCACAAGAACCCCTTTTTACCTCCTCAGTTCTATAGGAAAATACCCGTCTATATCTCGAGTTTAACCTAAATGCATCCTCCCTGTAGTCGAGAGACGAAGATCACTTCTGTCTTAGTCGTTTATGAAGTTGTCCTTTCTCTAATCGATAGTCCTCAGGAGAGTGGTATACCTTACTTTCCCAACCTGGTCAGGAAGATTCTGGGGAACTCGAGATTGTCAGACATCGAGACAATGACTTTCTACTTATTCTTAAGTGTAATCGGGTCACGGCCACCGAACACACCGTGAGACGGTTATCGCAATTGAATAAGTTGGGAGTGTTCCTGAGAGACACCAACTACAATGAGGGAAGTAAAATGGATGTTCCTTTAAGTCTGAGTCTATACCTGAAGTCGTCCAAACCACACACCTAAATCAACGTACACCCTAAAATAAAGGGACTGGTCCCTAACTTGGGTGTAGGGGACGTAACGTTCCACATCAGAATTGGTGACCTGGTCGTGTCTTCAGGGGAACACCTCTATAAATCCTGTCCCGCTCCCGACTGAGGCCCGATGACCGAACGAGTTTTCGTCCTCGGACGTCAATGGACAATTCTAGGGAGCGTCGACGAAGAAAATAGTAATACAGTCCAAGGGTCACTGTCCCCGACGACTAGGACGGCGAGAGGTCTTCAAACCGACCTTTGACGGGTCTAGAAGTTTCTCACTCCTGAAATGCTCCCAAGTGGACGGGGACATTTAAAGACCTCGTAGGTAAAGGGGCCACTTCACGAACGGCGTGGTTCTCTTCCTTCCCTGTCGGGGAAAATCGTCTCCACACTGAGACAGGAAAACTCGAAAGACTGGATCTGACTCCTCTTGTTTTTTGTTTGGTTCAATGTTACGTTTCGTGTGACTCCACCCACTGTCCAGGACGTATACCTAAAATAGTTTCTTGTACGACCTTATTAAAGGGTAGTCACGGCCCGGAAGACCGGAGACGAGGTAAGATATGGAATCACCGGACTAATTTATAAGGTCTCGTGTCGAGGTTGTTCCTGGGAGAGGTCGAGTTTGCTGTTCAGAGTTGAGGAATCGAACAATGGACTCCGGGACGTACCCCGGAGGGTACCCCTCGGAGTCCACAGGATCGGAGGGGTGGTTAGAGCATCTCTAGGGATGGGATTATTTTAGGGATGAGGAGGGCTGCACGGAGTGGAGAAAAGTAATGTCGTCCGACGCCGTCGGTACGGACCAAGATTAAAGGCGAGAAGACCGTTATTAGAGGGGGAAAAGAAATCTCTTGAGAAACGAGAAGTAAGTATGTGTGTTGAGACATTGGCGGTCACTCTAAATAGAAGGACCCGTGTTTCTAATTAAGTTCCAACCCATACACTGGATTTTACTGGGGTAATGTTAGAAGAGACCCTGAAAGTACGACGTTCAATTGTCCCTCCCGACAGAGTGAAAGGAGACTAGAGGGTACTGTGAATAGACCTGGAAAGAATCCCATGGATCGTCAACGATCGAATTTGATACCAATAAGAATATGGACCTGAAGGGAGTACCGAGTCTACCATTTCTTAGGTGGACGTTACGTCCTCTGTCCCAAGTCAGGGATCCAACCCTTCTAGGGGACCTCTTTCCTTACCGATGGGTGAGGTCTTAAGAACGGACCTCTTAGAGAACTTGTCTCCTCAACCGTCCGATGTCAGACGAGACTCACTTATTCGTATGTGTGTGTAAGAATGTGAGAGACACTCTACCAGTGTCGGGGACGATCGAGGTTCCTGAGGTGAAAGCCAAGTTCACAAGTTAAAAAGATCCGTAAAGGACTGATCGAGAAGACACGTTTATAACATAATACGAGACCCCTATGTAGTAACCTATTCTGTAACAGGGAACAATTTACCTACCTACTTACTTTTGCGGAGAGACCGGGAGTGGGTCCCCTAAACTCGACGTCTTTTATCATCTGTATTTCAGGTTTAGACAATCGGACCGTAAGTTTTGGAAAATGTTGGACCAAGATTAAAACAGAAGGGATGTGTGTGAGAATCAAGGTTTGTTTGACTTGACAAAAGCAGGACCTTTTGGGGTTCTGTAGGGGTGCACACGTTATATAGGTTCGAAGTCAGAAAAGGGTGACCGAGAGAAGGACAAAAAGAGAAAGTAAGGATGGAAGAAGGGGGATAGAGTAAAGTGGGAAAAAGAAAGTCGGAATGGAGGAGAACGAAGACGAAAGGGAGAAAGTAGTAGGGGGTGGAAGGGAAAAGGAAGGAAAAAAGAGAGGAACTCGAGAGACAGTAGTCAAGACAGATAGGGTGGGAATGGAGAGAAAGACAAAAAATTCAAATTAAACATAAACAAATAAACCGACACGGTTCGGAATCGACGTCGCGAGCCCTGGAAGTCAGAAACAACACCGCACACTTGAGCATCAACGTCGTACACCCTAGATCAAGGGACTGTTCCCTAGCTTACCTCTCGGGACGTGACCCTCACACTTCACAATTGGTGACCTGGTGGTTCCTTCAGGGAGGAGAGAGAAAATAAAAGACGGGGGGAAGGACAGGGAGACCCCCGTTTTGTACCTTATTTTGTTTACATCTGGTTAGTCGAAGATCAAGAGTAGTGTTCTCCAGTTCTCCTGGAGGGGGCTCCAGATTACGTCCCCTATACCCAAGTCAGGGACCAACCCCTCGATTCTAGAGTATACGGAGAGTCGGTTTTTTGTTTTTTGTTTTTGTCTTCGTTATAACATTGTTTAAGTTAATTCAGAAAATTTTACCAGGTATACCCCTTTTTTTCTTCTTCGGGAGTTTCACTCCACCTTTGGTCTTCCCCTACCCTAGTACCTTCGTCTCTTCTCCGACGAGTCACTGACGACCACTTCGGTCTCTCGTGACACAGTCGATGGATGTAGATTGGGTGGGGGCGAGAAGGAAAAGGAGGGACACTAGTGTCTTAAAACTTTTTAGTCTTGACGTTTTTAAGAACTGTAAGTAGTTGAGACGGAGGCATTCAAACGTCGACCCTTTCACTCCGGTCGATCTCTTTGTCCCCGTCTCTTTTCCTTTCGTTGACCGATGACAGTGGGTCGTTCAGTCACCGAGTCGTCCTCAGGACTCGGAGGACTGGGGTCCAGTCCCTTTACGGGAAACAAAAGTGGACACGATGTTCTATGAGGAGGGACATCAGTCAGCAGGGAGGGGAACTAAAGGTGGGTGGTCCAAACCCTACTGTAGATTCCTAAGGGTTAGACGGGAGGGTAGGGGGTAAGGGGGTTTGGGGTGGAGACTCACTCACACGACGACGACGACGATTCAGCGAAGTCAGCACAGGCTGAGACACGCTGGGGTATCTACCGTCGGGTGGTCCGAGGAGGCAGGAACCCTAAGAGGTCCGTTCTTGTGACCTCACCCCACGGTAAAGGAAGAGGTTACGTACTTTCACTTTTCACTTTCACTTCTGCGAGTCAGCATAGGCTGAGAATCTCTGGGGTACCTGACGTCGGATGGTCTGAGGAGTCAGGTACCCTAAAAGGTCCGTTCTCATGACCTCACCCAACGGTAACGGAAGAGGCGACTCACTCACATCCCAGGTCACTTTGTCTCCGTCTTCCCTCTTGGGTGTAATCTTCCCGAACGACATTTAGGATCCCGTATATACCGTCACCACCCTACTCTTCCCGGAAGGGGCTACCGACTCGTCATTTCTTAGACGGACGGTTACGTCCTAAGAGTCCAAACTAAGGACCCAACCCTTCTAGGGGACCTTCTCCTGTTCCTCGGACCACCCGATGTCAGGCACCTCAGCGTTTCAGTCCCGTGTTGACTTACTAACTCGTGTATGTGTCTGTGTCTGTCCTACCACTTTTCACAGTGAGACCGGACATCCCCCTGGTCAGAGGTCTTCTTCGTCGTCGGAGACACGTCAATTCCCTGGTCTGCGAGTCGGCCAGACCAAAGTCGTCCGGGAAGACCGTCCT